>CM024529.1:26527928-26722064 GCA_014182385.1 Eucalyptus viminalis | reverse complement strand
CTATGTTTCCAAACTGTGTGTAATTGTAGCTATGCTTATAATAAAATCCTCGTGAGCCATTTTATAGTTTGTCGCGATCTTTCCTTGTGTTTTAGTAGAGCCAGGATGTTTTGCATCGTGCTATCTGACATGTCTGTCGTAGCTCTCTCTGTGAGTATCATTTTGGAAGGACGGTAGGGTTCCAACATTGAGGATCCCCAGGAAAGAGTGGCATAGGTCGTTCCTTATTGCCATTGACCGTTCACAAGGGCGCGGTGTTGTGGCGTTAGGTGTAAAACAAATCAATGAGAACTATGAAGAATTTTACGGAATATAACAAGTTAAATTTCAGCATCAGCAGAAATAGTTTAAGTTATCGAAGTGGTGCTGATGAACAGTTACTAATAATCGGCAAGTGATGCTAATAATAAAGAAGAGAGATAGAAGATAACATACTAAGATTTATAGTAGTTCAGTTTTTATCCCAAAGCATATGTGCATTCTCTAGACTAATAGTTGCAACAAGATTGAAATCACTAGTAAACATTAAAGCAAATTAAAATAATCAATGTTGCTCTATTAACTAATGGATCACACTATCATGACACAATCATCACCCTTACACTTGTACACTTGACTATTTACTATTACAACTTAGTAGCACTATGCAAAGATATGATTAGCAACACAACTACTATCAATAAAAATAAAGCAAGAAAACTCAAAAGTTATAGACTAACTTGGTCGTTTTTCACCCATTCTTACCACTTCTGGTTTGAATATATAAATTCATCGACTCTTAGATGGTCGTTTCCCACTCAACTCCATGAAGTAGCTGTTGGTTTTACCATCATCGTCGGAGCAGCTTCTCACTTACCGGTGTTAGAACGGCTCTTGGCAGTGGCAAATTTCCCAAACCAGTCAAGAGTCTATCTTCAATTTGATTACCCAGTTGATTTAGTGCTATCATACTTATTTTGATAGTGTTCTCAATTTTTTCAGAGATGCGGTTGTCTTCCCGAACATGCATCTATTGACTGGTGCCCATGTTTCGTTGCTAAATGCTTGGAAATATGGCCGTTATACGTCCCGGACTTACATTTTTGCTCCTCTTCCGGATTATCCATCCTTCTCTTCTTCCGGGTCGGAGTGGTCCTTGTTAAACAACCGGGCTTCCCATCCGATTCTTGAATCGGGTGTAGTTCGGAAAATAAAAATACCCACTCGTATGAATTTGGAGAATTGAACTTGGACGATTCTTTATTGGCTCTAGTACAATTCAACAACGAATGCATCAATTGGTTGAATTGCACTCCATCAAATTGAGTGAGAAACCATACTAGGAGGAAAAGGTCCACTGACAAATTGGTTGATGGACATTGTTCTCAAGGAACTCGTGACACCATTAAAGGGAATGATATGAAGTTAATGCTGTCGAACTCCTACGACTTTGGCAGCCGACACCATGAGGATTCCCACTTCGATAATAAGAACATCATCATAAAATACCTGAATTAGAATTAATATAAAGTACACCAAAGTCACCGTTTTTGCAAAGAAAGTTTAATGGAAAATCTTGAGTCAAGAATGAAATTTATTACTTGCGTACAGTTAGTGTTTATCGAAATAATGTCACACGACTTGTATCTTATTTCCGCTTAGTTAGGATTTTTGGCTTTTTTTCTTACGGAAGCATTCACCTTTTCCTTCTTCCACAAGAATTCAAGCAATTCGAAGTTACACTTTTAAGAAAAATGGTTGTCTAAAGAAGATCATAAACATGAAGGCACTAAACGCCTCGCTGGCCCATTAGCATCTTAAAGAATAAGTAAGACAAGTGGCCGAGTGATCATGAATTACTGAGAAGATCCCTCTATAACATTAAAGCCGGAACCTCTTTTTTAAACTCACTTTTTCATATTATTCCAAAGTATTTGGACTTGGGCAAGTCCTTAAAAGACTTAAGGAGGAAGGGTGGGAGAACCACCTGCCGGTGGGAGACCTCGCGCTATTCTCTGTATTCCCTCCTTCTCGAAAGAAAAAAAAAAGATTGAGAGGATTAGGGGCTCAATGGCAATGAAGGTAAATGCTTGTGTGAGGGCAACTCCGTACCGCCGGTAGGTTGGGCCTAAATAAGCCCACCGAGCATGGGTGAATCAAGGCGGTGAAATGCGGCGGTGTTAGCATGCCATTTGGCATGTTAACACTATTATTCCAAAAATGCCGCTGCACTATTCTGTTATTGGCTCCTAGAAGTTGCGATTACACATCGGCAAATTTGTCATCGCTCAAAAAAGTGCAACTCCATGGCTAACAAATTTCACAATAAAACTGTAATTTCTTAGATTCAGATAAAAAAATAAAATATTTAATAAAAATTATAAAGAGTTCATGAAACATAGAAAACATCATGCCGATTCAATGTTGAAAACAACATGGAAATCAATTTGAGAGTGGACGATACGAGCTGCCGGGAGTTACTGCACTTTAATGGTCGAGAGGTCTTTTTCAACTTGTTCAAATACTAAACAAAAGTAGGTATAGCTATGTGTGAACCTGGTACTTCACTTATTTGTTGGTCTTAGTAATTCATGTCTTTTGCTTTTAAACTTTTCAAATTTTATTTATTATAAAGACTCCAATTGAGAAAATGTTTCATAAGCTAATATAGCAATTTGTTGGCATTGTCCATCATTTGAAAGAAATCCTCTAAATATTTTGCCCATTGCGAAAGCTTCTCAAGAAAGATACACCTTTGTGGGGAACAATTAACACTAAATGTATATACATACGCGTGCAAGCAAGTGTGCATATAAATTTAACATTATTATAAATTAGTCTCCAAGTGAGATGTCTACTCTTCAAAATTCCAGATTACTTTTTAAATATGTACCTATCATCAATTTTTAGTAATATTATATGCTATTTTCCTGATAGCAAAGAAGAATAAAATGCTAAATTTTAATTTTGTAGAAAGATCCAATTTTGTCGGGCCATTTTTAATAAGTGTTTAGATTCAGTAGTCATTGAGTTGCTCATTCGAATCATAACTCACGTCCAAAATCAATTCTCTTTCATTTCAAACATATGAGTGTTTAAGTGATTGTGCATAGTTTACCAAAAATTTATTTGCACAAGAACGTTAGGCACATCAGGTAACGCCTAATTGAGCTTGGATTCATTCAAAACGAAAATAACCTCATCAAAAAGTAAAAGTTATTGAGATTCCATCATATTCTAGTTAAGATTAACAAGCAATATTATATAGCCATAAATGTGAAAAGAAGAAATCCTGCAGGGGGTGAATTAGGAGATACATATGTGCATTGAATTTACTTAAAGAAAAGGCAAACTCTATTTTTCAAAATGTTGAAAATGAAAATCATGTCACATGTATGTGAATTTACATGTTAATTATCTGCATGAGGGGGAGGTTTAGTTGTTTCTTTCTAAATAAAAGTAAAATTACCCTAGATGCAAGTTTCAAGAAAAGCAGCACAATCATAAAAATTCTTTGAGATAGAGGCTTTATTTTTAATCTATTATTTTTATATATAGGTCTTGAATTCGCATAATATCATTATATTCATATGCTTATTTGTGTTGTTATAGAAACATTTCAACGCAATTATAAAGTTCTCATTTGATCGAAAATTGCTGAGAGCAATGTGAATTTGTAGCAGCAATTAGAGTATTTCAAGAATCACGTGGATGAGATATGAAAGGCAAGGCCTACCGTTCATTTCTCTGATCGAGCCGTCATTATTCGGTCAAGAGCACATAAATGCTGGATCGCTCGGTCAAACGGTCAACGAGCGCCACTTTCTGGGTGAGCTCGCTATATGACGTCACATTCGGTTGGCCCGCCATGGACTCAGGATCACGTGAACCCTTGGTCAACGAGTCAACGAGTGCCACGTCCGGTCAATGTCCCACTAACTTTGTTTGGTACGCGGTTAGGTGTCCCCTCAAATTATTACTCCAAATGAGTACTGTTTTCCTCCAAGCTACCCACACACACAAAAAAGAAAAGAGAAAACTCAAATGCCAACCTGAATCAAACCATAAAAGTTGGCAAATCACTTCTGAAAAATGATTGAAAATTTGAATCATTCCACACCTTCCCAGGAAAAAATAAGCGTTACCTCAATTGTGTAGATGATATGCATGTCCTTGACTCTAGAAACATGAAACGACTAAAGCAAACATACTTGTTTATTTATTTTAACCCTCGAAGGTTTACGTGGTTGGTTAGGAGGTTAGAAGATTTCTAATTTAAGAACCGAAGATGATTTGTTCAAATTTCATTAATTGCATGCAAATTGCTTTTGATGAAGGCAACCTATATAGGCCAAACATACTCTAAGTTCAATAGCAATTTTTTTGTCTTTTAGAGTAATTTAAGTATGTAATTTTTAGGCTAGAAATAGACTACATTTCTCATATATTATATTGATCGTCTTATATTGATTTTGTCGTAATATTGTATCGATTTAGGATGCAAACTTTAAAGTACACTTACATAGAAGGACCCTCCTCCTAAAATCTGGTGGGCTGGATCGCGCGTTCGTGGTGAGCTCGCCATGGACTTAAGAACACATCAAACGCTCGGACTCGAGGATTTTAGGGGATCTTGGTCAATGAGTCAACAAGCGAAACTTCCGGTCATTGACTTTTCGTTTTTTAAGTCTTTATTTTCAGGACTTTTTACACGCGTCAAGAAGTGGGAGAGGGAAATATTGATGATTCCCTCGCTACACCGGCCGCCCACGGTGCTTTTTGGCTTCCTTCAGGTGTGAAAAGAAGATTTTTCAAGTTATTGGGTTGGTTCCTAGAAAAGGGGCCACTAGAGGACGTTCGAAGCACGGAAACTCATCTTCCACCTTTTATTAGGAGAAAAGTCGGGGACACTTCTCAAAAGTTCGGGAAACTTCTCTCTAGTCTCTTGTTGTCCGGACGGACTCTATATAAACCCCATTATGGCTGGGGTTGACGAGCAAAGTCTCCGACCAGTTTGAGAGAGAGAGAGAGGGAGCAAACTAGGAAGCAACAAAGAGCCAAGAGCAATGGAGATGGCAATGTGCTGGCTTGCCACGGGCAAAGGTACTTCACTTTGTTTCTTGTCTTTTGCGCCATGTTTTCATTTTTTTGTTAACTTACGTCCGTGTTGTTATTCTTAATGATTCACGTCTTTTGCTTTCAAACTTTTACAAATTTATTCGGCTATAATGCCAAGATAGAAAATGGTTCAGATAAGACCTTTCTACATTCACGACCACTCATGAATTCATACATATGCAGATACGGATATTCTGGTTAATAGTGCTCATGAAATATTAAGCTATCTAACCATTCATGAATATACGTATGCAAATACAGATCTTTTGGTTAATAGTGCTCATAAAAAATGAAGATATGTAATCAGACTGAACATCTTGATTGTAATTTAGGATGGATTTGTCAATAGGATTGTTAAGCACATAACTTTAGAGCTGTATGTGGCTTTTCCTCTAGTCATTTCCATACTCATGTAACAAATTGATTATCTCGTCATTTTTTAGCTTTCTTCTTTTGTCAAATATATTTTTATAACACAAAGATCCAAATCTTTGACTTAATTAGTACATATTTTATGCTAAAAAATGATGAACTGCTCTTTCTGTGCGCATATATTAAAAAGGTTTAATATCCTAAAAAAAAAAAAAAAAAAATTACCAAAAAGTCCTAAACTGTGCAATTATGCCAGTTCGATTTATAAACTTATTTTTTTTTTTATCAATTGAATCCTCAACCTTTTACAATTGTTTCCAATTAGTTCATACGGCCAAAATTAGTCGGCAAATCAGCGACGTGGCGAGCAACCCACCGGCGCTAGAAGACCTTTTTTAATTATATTTTATTTTTTGAAATATTTTATTAATATATTTTATATTTTTTTTTTTTTCTCTCTTTTTTCCCCCTTCTCCCTCTTCCTTCTTCCTCCCTCCTCCCTCCTCCTTCCTTTGGCTCCGGCGAGCTCGCGCCTAGCGACGGTGGGACGAGCCCTTGTCGGATCTGGCGAAGGCTCACCTCGCAGTCGCCGGGTGAGGCAAGCCCTCGCTAGATTTGGTGAGGAGGGCCTTGCCGAGCAGGACAGCAAGCCCCTCGGCGGATCGGCGGGGGCTCGCCTCGCCATGCGGCTGGCAAGGCGCCCTTGCCAAATCAAGCAGGGCTTGCCTCGCCAGACCTGGTGACGGCAAGGCCCCCCTCGCTAGACCCGGTGACGGCGAGGGCTCGCCTCGCCAGTGGCTGGGCAAGCTTGCCCTCGCCCAGTGACGGTAAGGCTAGCTAGCTCCGCCGCCTCGATCCGGCGACCAGCTAGCCCTCCCTACGGCCGGTCACCTTAGAGCCAAAGGAAGAAGGAGGAGAAGGAGGAGAGGAGGAAGGAGGGAGAGAGGAAAAGAAAAGAAAAAAGATAAAAGGAAAAAAGATAAAAAGATAAAAAAAAAATTAGTAAAATATTTCAAAAATAAAATATTATTAAAAAAAAAGTCACCAATGCTGGCTGTGCTGCCACGTTAGCGCCCGGCAAGATTTTTGGCAGATGGACTAATCGGGAATAATTGTAAAAGTCTATGATTCAATTAGTCAAAAAATAAGTTTGGGACTGAATTGACACATTCGCAATAGGTTTAAGATTTTTTTGGTAATTTTCTCAATTCGAAACTGATACACCTATGATAAATTTTTCTCAAATTAATATTTTTAACAATGAAAAACTTTAAATTGATACACGCAATGACAATTTTACGCAAATAATCACAAAAATCCTAAGCCGATACATTTGACCCCAAAAATAATTTGTTTGATTGTCAAAATTCTAAACTGGTATTGTGACAAATATATACTCCATTAAATTGGATTATTATCACAAAAAAAAAAAACCAAAAATGATACAATTGTGACAAACAGAAAATAAAATATCAAACCAGTACACTAGTCAATTGTCACCCAATTTAACAATTTGACTGAAAAATTTTACAAAAATTAACATAGGGTAAATTTGTGACAAGTATATTAATTTGTGGTAAATTGTTAAAGTGTACCTGTTTGAAATTTTTAGTGATCAAAAATTAATTTGAAGTAAATTTATTATAACTATATTAATTTAGGATTTTTCAAAATATTAATCATATTAAAAAGACTCTGCTCATAGGATGATAGGTGCGGTATGGCCCCAAAGTTACTCTGCTATGGAATCTGTCGTGTCACGTCTTATAGGGCAGCAATATTTTTCTTCGAAGCTTCTCTTAAAAACCCTAAATTGGAAGGGCCAATTGCAGTCCATTTAAGGACGAGCCATTTAACAACCTTCTGTCTCTAAAATAATCAATTGTGTCTGAATGGTTGTTTTCTTTTCTTGGCACCGTGCGTAAGTCCTTTTATATGATATTTACACATGTGAGGACTTGATTAGCCAAATAATTAAATTGAGAAGTGGGAAAGTGATGTTTAATAGTTATTAATTAAGTTCCGTCATCCAACTTAAGAAAATAATGGCCAAAAGAAGACGTTGCGCTTTTGGCAGTGCCAAGGAAACTTCTCTTTTAGCCTTTTTTTATTAGAAGAGAAACTTCTCTTGATAGCATTTTTTCTTCGAGAAGAATATTGGTATATTGTATCCTATAACAGTCTTAATCGAACGACCCCATCTGCCCCTCTTTTCTATGTACCAATCCAATGTAGATATTCCTAATACCATTCACACCATAAGTCTTTGATAGTGGAAAATGAAATAAAGGAAAATATATTATTTAGTCAACCAATGAATGTAATTCACGGGGGTGGTCCTTTCCTCTACTTGATCAAATACTGCCGACACAAGAGTAGGTTATAGGCATGATTGAATAAACAAATGATTTCATATGTCTATGGTCACACTCTATACAAACACCATTGTGGCTCGGGTTGATGAGCAAAGTCTCCGGCCAAATTGAGAGCGAGAGAGAGAGAGAGAGAGAGAGGGCCAAATCAGGAAGCAGCGAGCGAAGAGAAAGCTAAGAGAACATGCTTTCTAAATTGAAGACTGCAAACTGCTCGTGCGGCACGGATATCCGATCTGGTGCTTCACTTTATTTCTTGTCTTTACGCGCTACATTTTCATTTTCTAAACCTAAGTCAGTGTTGTTACTCTTTTTGCTTTCAATTTCTTTTGCAAGTTTTATTTAGTTGTAATGCCAGAAAAGAAAAAGGTTCAGATAAAACCTTTCTATATCCATGAACCTTGTCATGCACAAAGCCTTTATAATTCATGATAGTTCATTCAAGTATAAGAACAAAATTGTCAAAAGTCGATTCCACCATCAATTCCCGCCACTGCGACCCTGCCACCACTACGGTGACTGGCCTCCACCGCCAATCAGTGGCGAAGGTCATCGGCAGCTGGACTCTGCCATCGGTTGTCATCTCCAGTGACTGGAATTTGTTGCTAGAAGCTGGACATGGCCACTAGTCCTCTATTGTTCATTGCCGATCTTGCCATCCTTGCTGCCATTTGCCATTGCCGATAAGTATTCTCTCGTTGTGACCAAATTTTTTACAATCTAAACAACTAAAAGGAGAGAATGAGATTCTTTGGACTTGGAATTCATTTGAAAATTTCTTGTTATGGCTCCAAACAAGACCTTTTTAGTGATTTGGGATCTATGGCGTAAACGATGTGACATTTACGTATTTGTATTACACATAGATACAGATCGTATTGTCAATAGTGCTAAAAAATAAATTACCTAACCAAATTGAATTCGATTGTATTTTAAGATGGATTTATCAATAGGATTTATTTGAGCACTTAAATTCAGAACCATATGTGGCTTCTTCTATAATTATTTTTATAAATATGGAACAGTTATCTCATCATTTTTTTAGCTTTCTTCCTTCATGAAATTTTATAACTTGGGGATTCAAATCTTTGGCTCAACCAGTACACTTATGCACAGAAACGATAAACTGCTCCTTGCACGTTTATTAAGGAGACTCTGCTCATAAAGTGATAGGTGTGGCGCGACCCAAGATTATTCTGCAGCATTGACTTTGTAATTGTAACTGAGAATCTGTTGCTTCACATCATATTGGGCTCCAATATTTATCCTTCAAAGTTTGTCTAAAAAACCTAAAGTGGAAGGGCCAATTGCTGCACATGGGACGAGCCATTTAATAACCTTCTATCTCTTAAAATATTCGATTGTGTTGAATGGTTGTGTGGCAGAACCTGCAAAGTACAGAGCTCTTGCACCAGCTCATTATTTATTGAAGATTGAATCATTTGACAAATTATCAAGGTTGGACAAGTATGACTCCCGTGTATTTCAAGCTGGGGACTACAAATGGTGAGTTTTTGATTTTTTCCTTCCATAAATATTTTCATCTAACTAGATGCTCATATTTTTGGAAGGGATAATGACACAAATAGTCCATGAATGTTGGCCCAATATGCAATTTAATCCATAAATTTTTAATTGGTTTAATGTGTTCTCTGAACTTTGACTCAATGTGCAATTCAGTTACTGAACTTTTAATTTGTTCAGTGTAATCCCTAAACCTTTGGTACATATTTAATCTAGTTCCTAAAATTTTCATACAATTCAGCGATTGGATTAAACATATACAAAAATATAGGGATTGTATTGAATAGATTAAAAGTTCAAAGGTTACATGCATATTGGATTAAAGTTAGGGATCACATTGAACAAATTAAAAGTTTAATAATCAAATTACATTAGGCAAAGTTTAGGATTATTTGTGTTGATTTCCTTTTTTTGGAACCACAACTTAAATGCTTAAGCAATTAACAGCTAATGAAACATTTAATTTTCTTTTCAGGGAGCCTATCTCTTTTACCCTAATGGAAACAAGCATGATAATGGAGAGAAGCACATTTCCCTCTATTTGTCCATAGAGGAAAGAGATAAACTTTCCAATGGCCGGAAGGATTGGAAAGTTGATGTCAACTTTCAAGCTTTTTGTGTATGACCAGAAACGACACGAGTACTTGACCATCCCAGGTTGATAATCGCATGATCCATAATCAATGTTTATAAAGTCACAATTCCAATTACATGATCACAGTTTAGAATTAACAACAGAGTTATCTCAATTTGTGAAAATCTGTGTAGATGCTGCTGGGAAAGTGAGCAGCTTCGACAGCTCGAAGACCCGGTGGGGGTTTCCTCGGTTTCTTTCCTTGAAAAAATTCAAAGACCCTTCAAATGGATACCTTAGCCCTAGGGACCAGTCTTGTACATTTGGGGCTGAGGTTTTTGTCATCCGACCTTGGGAGGAGTCTTTTACCCTGATCAGGAACCCGGATAACAACACCCGCCGTTGGAGTTTTACAAACTGGTCCCAATTGGGCGCGCATTGCTATTCCGATGAGTTTGAAATCGGAAAAAATGAAATGGTACATTCCCAGAACAAAAAGTTTGCAAAAATGAAATTAGCCACTCGCCTTTACCTTTCTAAATTTATTTATCTTTGTTGTTTATGTTCATACATAGAATTAACTACTCATATTTTTTTTACTTGTAATTGTCGTGCGTAGGAAGTTATTGGTGTATCCCAATGGCATTGCCGCCCGCAAGGGAAAGTCCCTGTCCGTTTACTTGGAAGTGCAACGCCTCACAGGGAAGATGCAAGTGTATGCAGAATTCCATTTGCGTGTGTTGGACCAACTCAAACATAACAATAAGGAGGGAAAAAGTATGTTTTACTTCTTATCTTTGTCACACGTGTGTTTGAATTGACTTTTTTTTTCACTTAATTTAAATCTTACAAGACACATACTTCGACTCTTCATTTACAAAAACACCCAAAACTATTACAACGTGCAAATGTTGGTATGTGAATTCGCATATAACATTTTCATAATTTTACGAATTCGAATGTTATAAGTTTGGCAAGAAAGAAAGAAAGAAGAATTCATTTTTCATTTTTCCAAAACAAACGAGTTGATGCAAATTACATATAAACATTGCCATTTAAAATTACATTGATTTTTTCAACATCTTTTTTAAAATGAATATCATTTAATTTTATGAGAAATTCTAAGGGCCTATTTGTTTATTTTTGTTTTGTTCCACGGAATAAAAAATTATGTTCTTTTGTTCAGGAACAAAGAAAAGAACATAAACGCATTCGATAAAAATTTCCCGGAAACAGATTTGGAGCAGAAATAAGAAGTAGAAAAATTGTTTCTTGTTCCCTAGAATAATTTCGAAAAACAATTTTCTCTCTCCTCTTTTTCTTCTTCTTCTTCTTCTTCTTCTTCTTCTTCTTCTTCTTCTTCTTCTTGGCCTTCGAGCCACGGTGAGGCTCTGCCAAACTCACCTAGCCGGTGGCTGGCGCCCGGCCTAAAGAAGGGGGAAAAAGGAAAAGAGAGAGAGAGAGAGAGAGAGAGAGAGAGAGAGAGAGAAAAGAAAAGAAAAAAGGAAAAATATAATAAAAAATATCGAAAAACTAAAAGAAATAATAAAATTATACAAGTTTACCAAATACATTTCTATTCCTAGAGTAAATTTTTTAAACAATTACCAAACGCGCTCTTATATTCAGAAATTGTTCCTGAGAATAGAAACAATATATATATTCAAAAATTGTTCATCTGAACAGAAACATTACCGAACGCGCCTAAATTGTATTTTGGAAATGGCTCAAAGCCCATGTATGAAACTTATCAACTTTTGAGTATTAGAGCAACAATTAACATATGCATGAGTACATTTTTAAAAGAACATAATGCTCTCTCTCCTCTTGAGTCCGTACTGAGTAGGAGCATAATAAGCATATTTTTTTTTTTTGGGGGGCGTCGCAGTTGAATGTTGGTTAAGTGCCTCGGATCCCAAAGGCGGTGTAGCAGATTTCATGTCCACGAAGGATCTCAGAAAAAGGCAAAAGGGTTTGTTTGCAGTGATACACTGATGGTTGAAGTCCAGATCCATGCTTTATCAGCCAAGCAATCTTTAAAGCTTGTAGGAGCTCCATGACTTGCTTCAACATTTATTGTGTCAGAATAAATTCCTTGAGAATAATGTGTACTGACCAACCAACATTGGAATCGGTACCTTCAAAACCATGTGAATTTTGTGTTCCTAATTTGGATTCTGGTCTTCAGTCGAGTCGAAAGTTTACTTTTTTGGTCAGAGTTGAGTCGAAAGTTTGGCTAGTCTGTTTTTGGAGTGGTTTTACTACGTAGAAGTCCAAAAAACAGGGTATGCTCCGTGCAATTAAGATGAGATGGGTTACCAAACATGTTTCAATGTGTGTGATCAAAATATCTTCTGTATCTATCTCTCTTTCTAATTCAATGTTTTATTTCTTCAGCTATATTTCTGCTCTAAATTCTCATAATAATAGCCAACACACCGGATTGACTTGAAACAATGGCAATGTGTCCCCTTCCTTCAACACTCCATATTCTCTAGTCCTTACATTCCATCTTTGCTCAAGCATCAGTATCAGTACTGCACGGCTCCATTTCTGCTCCATGTTATGAACGAAATGACGTGAAAGTTCAACAATGAAGACACATTGTTGATTGGACCGATGGCGTTGGTCCTCATAATAATCGTGCTGAACATTTCTAGAGTAGTGAGTTGCATGGTAAGAACTATCATGTTAGTAATGTACTCATACCAAAAAACATCTAGGCTCAATTTTTGTGAAATGAGTGAAAAGATAATTTGATGAGTTGACGATGGTCTTATCATCTTCTAATCAAAACTAATTAGACAAGATAATTACATTGGGCACGTAGAATTAGGAAACTTGTAGTTTTAAAACAAATTGGCCAAAGAGTACAAATTCATTCTGACCGTCAATTCAGTTTTAAACTTTCAAATAGGTAAAGTAGTCATAAATATTTTTGATGATTTTCAATATAGTCATTTAAACTAATTTTGGACAAAAATCACTTATATGTGGTTTAGTCAGTGCAAGCTATCCTACATGATGAGGCTAGCAATTTGACGTGTCAATTGGGCTCAAAGCAACATAATTTTGAAATTTTTGAGATTTTTTTTTTTTTTTTTTTTTTTTTTTTTTCTTCCTTCTTCTCAAATTTCCAACCGGTAGGGTCATCGAGGCCTTCACAATGACGGGCAATGAAAGATTAACAAAATATCCTTACTTTCGAATTTTAGCAATTAATACTTCAACATTTTATTTTCCTTTATGTATTCCGCTAAGTCATGCTTTACTATGTTTCCTGACACGGGTGACCTACCAAATTCTTTAGGAATGGTTACAACTTTTAAGCAAAAAATCAGCAATGCTTGCCAACAAATGCACCTTGCCCACAATAGTAAGAAATTATTCCATTTTTTTTTTTTTTGGGTTCGAAAAAAAATTATTCCACGGCAGCTATAAAAAAACATAAAAAATGAAAACACATGTATACAACTTAAGACGGTGAAAACAACTAATGAAGAGCCACCAATTCAAAAACAATCAATACATAAATTAAGTTCATGCAACAGAAATTTTAAATGCATTGTTGCCCTAAAAATTTTACTAGAAGACACACCTAAAGATTTTGCTTGGTATTCCCCCTAGTGCTGCAACAATTTGATTTGTTACCAAGAACTCAGTTGCCATATTGTCAAAGAAAATTCTATCATCCTACCCCAAAAAAAAAAGAAAAACAATTAACTCGAAGCCTAAAAAGAAGAGAGTTCAGTCCACGAAGTTGAGAACCTAATTGTACCCCTTAGTAAAGAGGACTTAGGTTTAGGGTATTACCTAAAGAATGGGCTTACGGCTTATACTTAGACAAAGGCTCTCCCCAAGCTCATACCTCACACGATGTTGGGGTGTTTAGATACAATGAGAAATGTCTAATAAGGAGTAGCCACTAGTCTGTTGAGGTTGGCTAGAAATCAGTGAGGTGTGAGAATGTATCTCACTTCTAAGAACTAGAGAATTTAAGATCGGGAGTTGATTACGCTAATTAACTAATTAGTGCCATTTCGATACATAATCTTGATTATTTCAAAAAAAAAAAAAAATTAGGCAGCTTGGATTGATTTTATGCGATTCACTAACATATGAGATGATTACGCAGTGCATAATCATTTTCATTAAATGTTTTTGCACATTTTAAGAGAGAAAATTTACTAAAAAACTAATCTTTTAAGATTTTCCTGAATTCTGAAAAATAATAATTATAATTTTTTTGAAATTTTTGGAATTTTTAATCAATTTAATTTTTAAAAAATAAATTTTCAATATTAAAATAATATAATTTTAAACGGACCCGGGTCGGATCTCCACATCAACCAACGCTGGACCGTCTGGATCCACGACTGGACTGGCTCAATTGATGAGCCCAGTCCCACGCCCCAAAAAGACAAAAGAATAAAAGAGAAATAGAGAAGCCCAGCCCAAAGCTCTGATTCGCCCAACCCGATCCGAGAAAGACCAAATAAGCCCGTGCCCATCAGGTCTAAGTCAGGCCAAGCTCCTTTGACCGAAACCTTTATCCCTTTTTTATTTTTTTACTTTCTTTATCTATTTTCTATTATTATTATTTTTATTTAATTCTCTCCCCTGCATGCGGTCTTCTCCCACACTGAAACTCCCTTTTCTACGTTCTCTTCTTTGCCGAGAACACCACCATCGCCGAGATCCCTCTTAAAGAAGCGCCACCACTGATCCTCGCCGACCACTATCCATGATCAACGAGATAAGGCTTCACGCAAGACAACCTCAGTAACTAACGATCAAAACGATGATACATGAGCTATGGATATGGAAAGGCAATGGCTGCTTTTCCAGAGGTGCCTAAAGGTCATTTTATCAAACGAATAGGGTGCATCGGCTAAAGAGGACACTAGCTCATTCAGACTCGAAGCCACGTCCAGAATCAAACACAATCAGCAAATGACGTTCCCAAAAATCAGAAACGACTCGCTCTAGACCCATACCCGCATAAGCAGAGAAGACAAATCTCGGTCCTTAGGTTAACCGAGATAGAGCGGAACGAAGGGGGCTCAAGTCTGGCTAACCTCGTTTCCGGAAGAGAGCGGATCACAGTCACCGGCCACAGCCGGGCTCTGGGTTATGGAAGAACGATGGCCACAAGTCGATCGTCAGGCGAGGAACTTCGTGAGAATACTTAACCAGAATAGTCATTTGCCTCTTTTCTCCTCGCTCAATGCTCGCTCGGTCCTCTCTCTGCTCTCCGAACCAGCTACATTCAGAGCGTCTGGAGAAAACATATCCGAAACAAAACCGAACCTTCCTCTTTCAAGAGTGAGGTCAGATCGAGAAACCTGGCGAAAATCCCACAAGTGATTCTCGGGGCCGTGCGAGGTAGGAGCGCACCTGACCAGGCCCACCTCCGGTCCTTCACCACCGCAATGTCACCTCCTTTGCCACTGGAACGCTACCATTGCCGAAGATCTCGAGAACACAGTCGCTTCTCTCCCTCTCCAGAACGAGCAGCCCCCTCCTTCTCACTCTGCCTTCTCTGCTTTTATCCCTCTTTCGATCCCTTCTCTCTCTCCTCCAGGGCGGCGCCAGCTAGCCCCGTACCGCACGAAATTCCCCGTCAAGCGTCGCGCGCGGCCCTGCCTTCGCCCTTCTGTCCTCTGTTCTTCGTCGTGTACCGTCCTTTCTGTCCTTAGCCAACGTCCAAAACAGACGAGGAAGAGGAGAAGAGAGGAAGAGGGCCGGGCCCGGAGGGAAAAGGAGATGGGCTGCGTGAGGGAAATAACAAGGGGAGAAAAAAGAGAGGGCTGGGCTGTTCGATTTTCTCCCTTTCTTTTATTTTAATTTTAATTTTTTTAAAATAATTTTTTCAAAGTTTTTTTAATAACCAATACTAATAATGCAGATGTTCCTAATGTCTATATGTGATGCGATTTAATGAAAATTAGTTTTGATAGTGATTAAAAATTAATCCATATTTTCTACGCGATTAAGTCCTAAGTAAAAAAGTAAAATTTATGTGTCAACACTAATAAGAGTAACCTTTTCTAATTTGTGCAATCCATGTAATACTAACTAAAAATTACTCACATTCCTAAATCTTATGTTGGAAAAAAAAAATACGTGAGAGATTGTGACGACCTAGGCAGCGATGCGCGGGAAGGAGGGATGGCGGTGCATTTGTGCTTCAATCCCTGAATGTGCATAGGGAGAGGGCGCATCTCCTATCCCACATCGCTTTGGGGGGGGTGCTGAGCTAGTTTATAAGGCTTGGATTCTCTAAACTTGTGTAACGCCTTTTAAAGCCGTGAGACCTGAAGGCTCAAAATGGACAATAATACACAATGAGAGGCCCGAGTCCACAACGAGGATGCTGTGCTCCCAAGCGGGTATTCTTATAATATAAAAGATAGAAAAAGTTGGGCAGAAGCCTACAATAATACTTAGATTTAGTGAGTTTGCTTATGAGAAGAAAGGAATGCTTTGATCAATAAATTTGCAAAGGAATAGAGCACGTGCAGAAAAAAGATGAAATTCTTAAAGAAAAGGCCAACCATATATTTTCAATATGTTGAAAATGAAAATTACATCACACATATGAGAATTGACAAGCTTAACTATTTGCATGTGGGAGGTTTTAGTTGTTTTTTTCTAAATAAAAATAAAATCACGGTAGATGCAAGAAAAAAACAACACAATCAAGAAAATTCATACGAGATAGAGACTTTATTTTAATTTATTATTATTATTATTATTATTATTATTATTATTATTATTATTATTAGGTTGTGAGATCACATCGTATCATTATATTCGTATGCTTATTTGTGTCGTTATAGAAACATTTTCAATGTAATTATAAAGTTCTCATTTGATCGAAAATGACTGAAAATAAGGTGAATTTGTAGTAGCAATTAGAGTATTTCACGAGTCGATATGAGAGGGCAAAGCCCACCGTTCATTTCTTTAGTCGAGCGGTCATTATTCACCGAAGTGCGCATAAACGCTAGGTCATTCGGTCAAAGGGTCAACGAGCCTCACTTTCTAAGGGAGCTCGCCATATGACGTCACAACTAGCGACGTCGCATTCGGTGAGCTCGCCATACGATGTCACGCGTCCCCTCAAATTATTACGCCGAATGATTGTTTTACCCACTCCAGTTCCCTTCCTCCAACCAACTCACCCACGCAAAAAAGAAAGAAAGAAAACTCAAACAGCGACATGAATCAAACGGCAAAAGTTTTTTTTTTTTTTTTTTGGTCAGAAAACGGCAAAAGTTAATTATTGGAAATTTGAATCATTCCCACACTTTTCAGGAAAAATTAGGATTAGCCCAATTGTGTTAGCTGGATGACATACATCTCTTTGAAATCACTTTAAAAACATGAAACAACTAAAGCAAATATAATTGTTCATTTTTTTAACCTTCGAAGGTTTGCTTAGTTCGTCAGAAGATCGAAAGATTTCTAACTCAAGAATTGAATATGACTTGTTCAATTCTCATCAATTGCGTAAAAGCTACTCTTGGTGAAGACAATCAGCAGAGACCAAACGTATTCCAAGATCAATAACAGTTTATTTTTTCTTTTAGAGTACTTTAAGTTTATAATTGTTAGGCTGGGAATAGATTACTTTTCTCATATATTATATTGATCGTCTTATATTGATTTTGTCATAATATTGTGACGATTTAGGATGCAAACTTTAAAGTTCACTTACATAGAAGGATCCTCCTAAAATTTGGTGGGCTCGAGCACCCCCTTTGAGCTCGCCATAGACTCGAGCACATTAAACGCTCGGACTCAATGGTTTTAGGGGATCTTGGTCAATGAGTCAACGAGTGCCACTCCCGGTCATTAACTTTTCCGGTTTGAGTCTTCTTCTTTTTTCAAGACATTTACACGCGTCAAGAAGTGGGAGAGGGAAATATTGACAATTGCCTCATTACACCGATCGCCCACGTCTCTTTTTTGGCTTCCTTCAGGTGTGAAAGTAAGAATTTTCATGTTATTGGGTTGGTCACTAGTATCGAGGCCACTAGAGGTCATTCAAAGAACAGGAAACTTTTCTTTCAAACTTTTATTAGGAGAAAAGTCGGGGACGCTCCTAAAATAAATTAGGAGGAAAAATTATCAAAAAAATTCTTATAGTTATTATAATTATGTCAATTCAATTTTAAATTTATTTTTTTGTCAATAGAATCTTAAATTTTTTGAAATTGTGCCAATTCAGTCTCTTTAGCCAAAATTGGCCAATCGGTATTGACGTGGTTGCCGGCAAATTTTTTTTAATAATAGTTTTTTTTTCAAATTATTCATTTATTTGTTTGTTTATTATTATTTTCTCCTCCTCCCCCCTTCTTCGTTTGGCTCCGATGACTAGCCAGAGGAGAGGGCTAGTTGGTCATCAGATTGAGGCAATCAGACGAACTTGCCTCGTCATCATTGGGCGAGGGCAAGCTCGCCCAATCACTAGCGGGGCGAGCCCCTATTTGATTTGATGAGGGCTTGCCTCATCGTTGTTTGGTCTGATGAGGCAAGCCCCTTACTGGATCTAGCGTGGGTTTGCCTCGCTAGTAGCTAGGTGAGCTCATCCTTGTCTAGTGACGGTGAGGCGAGCTTGCTCGGTCGCCTTAGTCCAACAACCAGCAAGCCCTCCCCTCTAGTTGATTGCTAGAGCCAAAGGAAGAAGGAGGGAAGAGGAAAAAAAAGGATAAAAATTAATAAAACAATTTGGAAAAATATAATATTATTAACAAAATTGTTGTTGATGCCGGCCAATGGTCACGTCAATGCCTGCTAACCAATTTTGGCCGGGAGATTGAACCGACACAATTTCAAAAAGCTTAGAACTCAATTAGCCAAAAAATAAGTTTATGATTGAATTGGCATAATTGTAATAAGTTTATAACTTTTTTGGGAATTTTCAAAAAGTTAGAAAAACTAATCTCTTATTGTTCGGATGGACTCTATATAATCCCCGTTATGGCTGGGGTTGATGAGCAAAGTCTTCGATCAGTTTGAGAGAAAGAGAGAGAGAGCAAATTAGGAAGCAACAAAGAGCTAAGAGCAAGCTAAGAGATCACGCTTTCTAAATTGGAGATGGCAATGAGCTGCTTTGCCATGGGCAAAGGTACTTCACTTCATCTTGTCTTTGCGCTCTATTTCCATTTTTTTGTTAACCTAAGTCCGTGTTGTTATTCTTAATGATTTGTGCCTTTTGTTTCAAACTTTTACAAATTTCATTTGGCTATAATGCTGGGATAGAACATGGATCAACTATGACCTTTCTACATTCATGACTACTCATGAATTTATACATACGCAGATACGAATCTTTTGATTAATAGTGCTCATGAAAAATGAAGATATCTAACTTGATTGAACATCTTGATTGTATTTTAGGATGAATTTGTCAATAGGATTATTAAGCACTTAACTTCACAGCTATATGAGGCTTTTCTTTTAGTTATTTCCATACACATGAAACAGTTATCTCGTCATTTTTTTAGCTTTTTTATTCTTTAAATTGTTATAACACAGAGATCCAAATCTTTGGCTCAATTAAGACATATTTATGCTCATAAATGATAAACTGCTTTGTGCACGTATATTAAAAAAGACTTTCCTCATGGGATGATAGGTGCGGTGTGGCTCTAAAGTTACTCTGCCACAGAATCTACCGCGTCGCATCTCTTTGGGCTGCAATATTTATCCTTCAAAGTTTGTCTTAAAAACCTAAAGTGGAAGGGCCAATTGCTGTGCATTTGGTACAAACCATTTAATAACCTTCTATCTCCTAAAATAATCAATTGTGTCCGAATGGTTGTTTTCTTTCTTTGGCAGAATCTGTCAAGTACAAGAGAGCTCTTCCACCAGCTCATTTTTATTGAAGATTGAATCATTTGAAGCACTATCAACGTTGGACAAGTATGATTCCGGTGAATTTAAAGCTGCGGGCCACGGATGGTGAGTTTTTTATTTCCTTTTTTTTTTCCTTCCAAACTTATTTTCATCTCACTAAATGCTCTTTATTGGAACAACAATTTTAAAGCTTAATCAATTAATAGCTAATTAAACGTTTATTTTTTCTTGTCAGGAGGCTATCTCTTTACCCCAAAGGAAACAAAAATGATAATGGTTCGGGATATATTTCTCTCTATTTGTCAATCGTGGACTGTTCTCTCAATGAGACGGTTGACATCACCTACAAGCTTTTTGTGCATGACAAATCACGAAACAAACTTCAACTTCAAGACATTCTCTCCCCCTCTTCAATCTGAGAGTCGCCACATCGATTCATGGAGGGCCGCGACGTCGAGATCCCTCGGTACTTCTTTTGTCCAATATCCCTGCAAATCATGAGGGCCCCCGTGTCGACCGTGACGGGCATAACCTACGAGCGCGAGAGCACTAAGAAGTGGCTGTCCAAGTCCTCCAGCAACGGAACGGCCGCCACTTGCCTAACCAGCCGCTGCTGAGGGCTTCTGGCCTCACCTCAAACCACACGCTCCTCCGGGTCATCCAGGCGTGGTACGTCAGCAACGCGAAGAATGGTGTCGACCAGATCCTGACCCTGAAGTTGTCCTTCAAGAGGGTTGCGTCTTGAAGCTGGTGAAGGAGCTTGTAGCCGAGCACTCAATTGTCGAGGCAATGAAGGAGTTGGAAGAACTAGCGGAGGAGAACGAGCGGAACCGGACGTGCATGGTCGGGCACTGAGCGAGTGCCAGAGCAAAGAACGAAGAAGTGACACCCAAGCGAGTGCCGGAGTAGAAAGCGAGCGAACAGGAGGGAACGCAAACGAGAGCGAAACCAGAGACTCAAAATTTGAAAGCTTTGCTCGCTTGGAATGGCTTTTCTTCTACTTGGGAGGAAAGAATGAGGGAAGAGGAAAGAGAATACAATAAATGTGTGCAGACTCTGCAGAGGAGAGAGAGAGCACATGGCTAGCGTACAGGCGCTAGAAGAGAGAGAGAAAGAAGATTATTTTACCGAAAATAAAAGGGATGTGCTCAGACTCTAGCGTGGCTGCTGGGCGACACGTGTCGCTCGGTGAATGGACTCGGAGGAAGACACGCTAGAGTCAGAGCTGCAGCCAATATTTTCTCCACATCCCTAAGGGGGCGATGCAAACTTTATCCTTTTGAAGGATCTCGAGAAATTGGCGAAAAGGTTCATCCAAAATGATACTCTAGTGGTTGAAGTCCAGATCCGCGTCATATCAGAGCTAAGAGCCAAGTGTTGTACCGTCGGAGCCTGGGCCGGGCCTCCTACCGTCGGAGCCGGGGCCGAGGGTCTACCGTCGAAGCTGTAGGAGTTTGATGACTTACTTTCATATTTGTTGTGTCAGAATAAATTCCTTGAGGATAGTGTGTATGTGTACTTCCATGTGAATTTTGTGCTCCCAGTTTGGCTTCTTATATGATTATTAGGTGGAATCTTGAAACTTTTGAATGAATATGCAATCAAATCCTCATGCTCAAATCTTGCTTGAATTTCTTAATATAGCTATACAGTCATCGTCAGTCGTCCTACATATCACAGTAAGTTGGATAGGTTGTATATTAACAATTTGAAATGGAAAATTGCTCAAATTTCTTTATCTAATGAGCTTAAATTATACTTAAGGTCTTTAAACTGAACAGATGTGCTTCAAATGTATATTCAAAAGAATTTCCAACTCGGGAAGTTGAAGTTATATGCTTGAGTCCGACCAAATGCGCAAGGGTCAAGGCCATTGAAACAAAGTCTAGATGGTGGTATTTTATGGATCCCAAGTAGTCCCAAGGGTGTCAACAGTGCCTGGCTTGTCTTGACTTGGATCAAACCGACTGGAACTGAAAATTTCAGGTATTTTCGGGTTGGTTTCTCTCATGTTGGATAATATGTATATAAGCCGGATGTCCGCCCTAGTCGATGACTCGCCATCCAAGACTTATAATTGCATCATCATAGAATTTCATGGAACAGAGATATGGTCAAGGAAGACACTTTAGAGAGATGTGTTGGGATTAACGAATCCCCAAAAAATCGGATTCGACACTAAATCGAACCCCTAAAACGAATGCGGAAGACAAGCCCGGGAAAATCACGTATCACCGATCGTAAAGCACACCACGGATTCGAGCGTACCTTGTTAGCCACAGATTAAACACCGACGCCGATTTGAGGAAGAGAATTTGGCCACGTTCGATCCGATGACGCCAATTCACCTTGAAGGGAAGAAAAAACGTTGCCTTGTGCTTTACTGTTTTTCTTCTTTGGAGAGAGAGAGAGGGGGGGAAGGACGTACGTACGTTAAATGCCAAAAGGGTACGTTCTCCCTCTCTCTCATCCCTTTTATACGTCCCTCCATCCACAGGCCCTATACCTGTGGGCCGGGCTTTTAGGCCCAACATGGGCGGACGGGCCTTAAGCCCATCATTAATAAAACCATCATCTCCCACTCGCATATGGTGGGCTGAACAGGATTTTCTTTACCTCTCTTCAACATTCATACCGGTGAATAATCCATGCGACCAGCATACTTTGAGAGCTCGTTTCTATACATCTGTTAGGAATATATATCAGCTCATAATGGGCGTCACAATCTGAGTAGATTTAGTATGCAGTACCCTAGATCGATCGATCACATTTATATCTCTCTTGATTGTATTCACAATTATAATTATCACAAAGACAGTCATAATTGGTCGACCAGTGAATCCAAAAGTACAATGTGATTCTCCAAAATCGATCTTCCTCTTTCCTTCAAACTCTCAATTTCAGTTCAGCTTGCTTTTCTAGAAATGTCCCATTAGATCAAATCAACTCATGACCATTGGCAACATCCTAAGATAGCAAACACTAAATGGAAATCTTGAGAATAAGTAAAAGTCATGAGGGCACTAAAATTGAGGAACTCTTTTCCTCAAGAGTCTCACACGTCATAAAAGTTGTGATCAAACTTTTTGCTACTCTTATTGGTCGTCCCATGCATACGTAGTATGAAATATGTATTACGGTATTAACTCCTTTCCCATGGAGCGTATGTCTACATTTTTCAATACCGTACAGATGATAGTACGAACACACCCAATGTCTAACTTGAGTTCACGTACCTACTCATTCACAAAATTCATCAGAACTCACATTTGGCATCTTAGACAGATTAGGTAAAATATGTGGGGTATTTTACTTTCAGACATCGCAAGTATTATGTCAATATCTTAACACTTAGTTAAGGCGATATGCATATTTTAAGCTTGAGCTCTCGATTATCACCTAGATAATAAACTTAAATACAGTCTCATATCTATTTATCACACAGTAAATAGAGGTGATTACCCGTGTGAGTGGGCTAATCTTTTATCTGTCCGACATACTTCCTCAACTTAAAATAATGCATTGAGCATTAAGATGCATAAAGATCATACATAGATTCATAGGCATTAATCAGTGAAAAAACAAAAATTCATAAATGTGAACAACTCAGGGAAATTACAATTCAGTACATCAGACTCTACGCAATCCTAGAAATTTTACATGACCACAAAACACATCTCTAGGTATTGGCTTTGTCATAGGATCTGCTACCATTTTATGCGTAGATATGTACTGTAAGTTTACATATTTTCATGCAACCATATCTTTGACAAAGTTATACTTGATATCTATATGTTTGGTATTGCCATGATATTTTGGATCTTTGATGTACGTTATAGCTGCTTGGCTATCACAGTTAACCAATAATGGATTTGCAGCTTTCTCAATAATACCTAAATGATCTAAAAATCTCTTAAGCCAAACTCCTTCTTGTACTGCTGCTGATAATGCCATGAACTCAGCTTCCACTCCATGATATGGCGCCATTGTTCAGTAAGAAAGCAAATCATGAGGTAGATTTTCTTTCATCTAAATCTCCTTCCCAATCGATATCGAATAGCCTTCAAGTCGCAGATCCTTTCCTTGGTAATTCAACTTGTAATCAGCGGTTCCCTTCGAGATACCTCGATATTCTCTTAACGGCTTTCCAATGTGCTGGACCTGGATTAGATTGGTATTTACTTGCCATTCCAACTGCAAAACATATGTCGGGTCTTGTACACATCATAGCGTACATCAAGCTCCCAACAGCACTAGCATAAGGAACATGTTTCATTTGTTCCTTCTCTTGTGGAGTCCTTGGACACGTCTATGGCTCAATCCTTCACCTTTTGCAATAGGAGTGTATATGGGTTTACAATCTTGCATACGAAATCGTTCAAGAACCTTGTTTATATATGTTTCTTGCGAAAGAGATAACGATCTCTTCGAACGATCTCTTGAAATCTTAACTCCAAGAATGTATGCAGCCTCACCCATATCTTTCATCTCAAAGTTGGAAGACAACCAACTCTTCACAGTATGAACAAACTCCATATTACTTTCGGCAATTAGTATATCATCAACATATAATGATATGATCACAAATTGATCCTTGGATCTTTTGATATATACACAATGATCCTCATCAATCATTGTAAAATCATATGCCATTACGACATTATGAAAACATATATACCATTGTCTCGATGACTGCTTGAGGCCATATATCGATCTCAAAAGTCAACATACCTTTTCTTCTTGACCTTTTACTATGAAACCAGCAGGTTGTTCTATATATATATTTCTTCCTCTAATTCTCCATTGAGGAAATCAGTCTTTACATCCATCTGATATAACTTAAGATCCATACCAGCCACTATTGCCGAATAATGCGAATCGAGGTAAATCTCACTACAAGAGAAAACGTATATTCATAATCAATTCATTCATGTTGATTATACCCATTCGCCACAAGGCAAGCCTTATGCCTTTCTATCGAGCCATCAGCCTTTCGCTTTATTTTGAGAACTCACTTGTTCCCAATAGCTCTGCGTCCTTTTGGAAGATCAACCAATTCCCAAACTTGGTTTGATTTCATTGACTCCATTTCCTCTTCCATTGCATGAATCATTTTTTTTCCTTACTAGGGCAATTCAGAGCCTCATTTAATATTTCTTGGCTCATCCTCATCTTGTGGAGCAACCATAAAAGTTTCACCTTCAATGTCAAAACGTCGACGGGGAATACTTTGGCGACTTGTTCGCCGTATGGGAGATTGTACATTTTGCACATCATTCCCCATTATGCTCCTACTTGAATTAGATAATGATGATGTCATCTCATTATGTGGTTGTAATTGAAAATGAGTTGAATTCAATTTATCACTTCTCATATTACTCCCACTTGGACGAACTCCACTGATATCATTATCTTGATCTAAGGTTTCAAATAGGGAGTGATCTTCCCCTATTTCGCCCTTCTTAGGAAATTCATCCTCTAAGAATGTGACATCACGTGATTCAAATTCAGTTATACTCTCACTTTCCTGCTCACCTATGAACACATACCCTTTCGAGTGTTCCGAGTATCTTATGAAAATACTCTTTTTTCCTCTGGGACCCAATTTCCTAAACTTGTGAGAGGACTCATGTGTATAGGCAGCACAACCTCATGGCTTAAGAAAACTTAAGTCCGATTTTCTACCTGTCCATAACTCATATGGAGTGGAAGTAACTGATTTAGAAGGCACACTGTTAAGTATATAGGCAGCAGTTAACAACGCATCACTCCAAAAGGTAATAGGTAAGTTAGCATGCGCCATCATGGACCTAACCATTTCCAGTAGGGTTCTGCTTCTTCTCTCCGCAACACCATTTTGTTGAGGAGTATATGGAATAGACAACTGTCTTTCTATTCCTTTTTCATCACATAATTTTCTGAACTCATCAGATAAATATTCTCGACCTCGATCGGATCTCAATGCTTTTATTTTCTTGTCTAATTAATTCTCTACCAGGTTCATAAACCTTTTGAAACAACTTATTGCTTCACATTTATGAAAAATCAAATAGATATATCCGAATTGAGTATAATCATCTATAAAAGTGATGAAATAAACAGCCCCATGCCTTCCTCTCACATTCATTGGACCATAGACATCAGAATGGATTAAATGTAGAGGAAATTCAGCTCTTTTACCTTTTCCAAATGGTTTCCTTGTCGTTTTCCCTTCTAGGCAATGCTTACATATGGGCAAATTGACTTTTTCAATGTTGCCCAACAAGCCCTCTTTGGCTAGTCTATTCATACGCTGTTGGCCAATGTGACCAAGCCTAGCATGCCACACATTCACATCATTATTATATGTATTAGGAAACGTGAGAAGGGAATAACAAACATTTGCATTAACATAATCAATATCTAATACAATGAAACCATCCAGAAAATAACCACAACCATAGTAATTTATCTTCAAAAACAAATCCACACCTCTATTATAAAAGTTCATATTAAAACCTAATTTAACCAACACTAAAATAGACACTAAATTCCGACGAATCTCCAGAGCGTACAACACATCATGTGGGAACAAAGTGCGTCCACCACGCATATTCAGTTGGCATGTGCCAATTCCTTTCACTTCAGCTCTGGAGTTGTTTCCCACATAGATCCACTTAGTTCTAGTTGGTACTCGTCGGAATTCCACGAAGGATCCTCTATCCTTCGCTACATGGTCTGTCGCTCATGAATCCACAGTCCACAAAGGATTAGACTCAGTTAAGAACACAGAACACGACACAAAAGCAAAGTTTTGAAAAGTACAAGGGGTGCATACCTTCTTTGGCTCACGACAGTCGCAAAAATAATGACCCTTCTTGTCACAGTTGTAGCATTTCACCCTTGCAAGCTTTTTCATGCGAGGACGCTTTCCTCTTTCATGTTGGTTAAACTTGGGTTTCTTCCCTGAAGGACCTGCTTCATTGCCTTTCCCTTTATCAAGCCAGTTAGGACGTTTGCGCTTGGAGCTCGAAGCTCCATGTGAGCTAGAACTAGCATGATAGAGTTCAGCATCCAGCTTAGCCGCCAAAAGGCAATCCTCTTCCAGCTCAAGATGGCGCACTGCATCCTCAAAAGTTTTGATATTTTCATTATGGGTCAGGTGCACCTTCATATGCTCCCAACTCTGAGGCAATGAACGAATCACTGCTTGCACTTGCTGCTCATCAGTGAGGACATGGCCAGCATCTTTCAGCTCATTTATCATGTTTGACATATTTCTAAAATGTTGCTTCATGGTCTGACCATGAGGCTTCTTGTAAGAGTCAAACCTAATAGTGAGTCTGTCTCGCCTCCTGGCACCGAAGTATGACCAAATCTAGCTGCCAATGCCTCCCACATTTCTTTGGCATTGTCAAAACGCCTAAACTCTCGCATGATGTCATTTTCCATGCTGCTCAGCAACGTGATGCGAGCAAGAGAGTTCTTTCTTTTCCATGTAGCAAAAGCTTCCTTATCTCTCTTGTGCTGTGCAGTGTTTCCTTCTTCAGGTTCTACCATGGTCAAGTTAAGAGCTTCAAGTGCCTCTTGCTCTTCCAGCACATATTGGATTTTCATGTGCCATATCTCATAGTTGTCACCATTGAGCTTTTCACCTTTGTTCAGCTCGGCAACTATGCTCTACGTGGCTGAAGCCATTGATCTGAACACATCGCATATATGCACACGAATTATTAATGCCTATCATTTATGCATCATTTTTGCACAGACCCATCATATTAATGAACAATTTCAAGTAAGGTTTCAGAATCAAAAGGTCACTAAGTTTCCAATCATCCTCCAAAAAACCTAACTTAAAACTATCATTAATATAATTGTCTTATGCAAAATAAATTCTATGAAGTTACAAAAACTTCTATAACTACCCATAGTTAACTACCCACAGCAACCAGCAATAACATAAAGCAACAGATAATTGACATCCAATAAAATAATAATGCTTTCAACTAATACAACCAAGATATCGGTTGCTACATCAACAACAATCAGGTAGTAAACATTACATAATATGTCCACAAAGTACACTTAACAAAGATCAGCCAATACAACTAACACCAAGTCAAGACACGAACGGAAAGATCCTCTTTTGTTCAATTTCTTGATCTTTTCCCTTGTAATAATCCAGTAATATTCATTTACAAAAATCCATCACAATTTTCTTATAAGAAGCAGCTCGTTGACATCCCATATGCGATTCAACACTCCTTGCCATTCAGGTGGAAGAGTGTTCATGAAAAAACGCACCATCTCTGACTGTGGCATAGGACGACCATTCCATATGACCTTTTGAATTTTTTTATTGATCTCAAGGACATGATCAATTAAGTCACCACTCTCCCATCGATGATCAGTCAGCTCAGCTATCAACTTAGAAAGCATTTCCTTTTGTTCATCGATAATTGCGCGAATAGGTGTGCGTAACCTGAAGGGAGGCATTTTTCCTGCAACAAATGTAGAACCGTCCCTGCAACAAATGCAGAACAAATAAGGGATCACAAATAATCCACATAGACTTAATTGAAAAAGAAACACATTTTTTTCCTCTCTTTTTTTTTTTTTTTGGGTCAACGGTCAACGGTCGTCGGTCAACGGTCAATGGTCAACGGTCAGGTCGTCGGTCGTTGGACCAGTTGAACCGGACGGACCGGTCGGGCCGGTCGGGCCGGGTCGGACGAACGGACCGCACGTGCCGCGCGCGTGTGCGGGCTGACGTCATGCAGACGTCATCCGGCACGTGCCACGCGCGTGCCAGGCGTCCGTGGGTCGGGTCGGGTCGCCAGTCGGGTCGCCGGCCGGTGACCGCCCGGCCAACCGTCGTCGACGCTGACGCCATCGATGACATCATCCCAGCGGTTACTGACCGTTGGGTGACGTCATGCTGACGTCAGCACGCGTCAGTTCACCGACCGGCGCGTGCCGGTTCGCCGCCGGCGTCGCGCACGTGCCGGTTTGCCGATTGGCGCGTGGCGTCCACGCGCAGCGGCTTCTGGCCGCGCGTGTGGGTGCGTGCGGCATCGCCCGGCAGCGCACGACATGTCGCCGAACTCGTCTCGACGAGCCCTTTCAGCCTATGCCTTCAGAAATGGATTTCGAGTTACATAAACTCAAAAAAACGGACGAACAGTGCTCAGGTGTCGGGATTTCTCGCCCCAATCCGTGTCGGCCGTATTTCTTTGCGAAAAATCAATCAAAAAACATGAAAAGGGTCGGGGAAACATGAACTAGGGCTCTGATACCAATGTTGGGATTAACGGATCCCTAAAAAACCGGATTCGACACTAAATCGAACCCCTAAAACGAATGCGGAAGACAAGCCCGGGAAAATCACGTATCACCGATCGTAAATCACACCACGGATTCGAGCGTACCTTGTTAGCCACAGATTAAACACCGACGCCGATTTGAGGAAGAGAATTTGGCCATGTTCGATTCGATGATGCCAATTCGCCATGAAGGGAAGAAAAAACGTCGCCTTGTGCTTTACTGTTTTTCTTCTTTGGAGAGAGAGAGAGAGGGGGAAGGACGTACGTACGTTAAATGCCAAAAGGGTACGTTCTCCCTCTCTCTCATTCCTTTTATACGTCCCTCCATCCACGGGCCCTATACCTGTGGGCCGGGCTTTTAGGCCCAACATGGGCGGACGGGCCTTAAGCCCATCATTAATAAAACCATCAAGATGGAAACATGCGCAAACATTACAGACATTGACTCCAAGACATTTTCGCTCTGGCGACCACCTTCGACGGCCGAGAGAATACACAGTGCATAAAATGAAAGAAACAAAGGCAACATGGGTTCAGTAATGTGCTCGGTAGCTACGAAATTACATCACAAGTCATATCTAATTACTAACAAAACAATTAATAACGTGTTAACAGAAAAAAAAAATTATAAATGTTATAATTTTCGTATGTCACTTACTTCAATGTTAAAACTTTTCTCCAAATCACTTCTGTATCACATTGGAAATTTTTTTTCCCCATAAGTGTTTTAAGTGATAAATTATGATAAAAAGTTATGTGTGACTTTTTTAATAAAATATTAATACCTACATGACATTTTTTTTTATGAAAAGAGAAAGTCCAACTTAGATAATGAATTGGCCTTATGACAAAACAAGTCTGCATCTTCAAAACTTAATCTCTCTCTCTCTCTCTCTCTCTCTCTCTCTCTCTGATTCTCTTTTTACTTGGTAACTCTCTCCATCACAAGGAAACCTTCACTGATCATCAAGCAAAACACAAGCTTTCCAGAACAAATGTTGAGAATGTAAGTCGAAGATGAAATGGCTTGCTACGAAGCAATAATAGTGTTCTTGTTATACGGCCACTTATTCCAGGTGGAGTGTGCCCTTGAAGCCGTTCGAAAGGGCGCTCCGCAGCTTCGATGTCGTCGTCCTTGGCATTGGAAGAAATCCACCGCTAAGCTCCGGAATTCCAATTTTATATAAAATCGAGTAACACCTTCATCTTGGAATTATTGACCCGAACTTGAGCCGAATGTCCTACCCATGATCTCAATTGCAAGATTCAGCTCTTCATTTTGTCCAAAAATGCTTCCGTCTAAATTAGGGTTTGAAGAAGAAGAGAAGATTAATCTGATTTGTCCCTAATTCTATTAAATTGGGGCAAACATGTGTAGCGACTAGCGACGTCTTCTTAGTGCATCTATGCTAAATTATTTCCGAGAGCCCTCGGCCGCGCAACAGAGCTAACAGGGAAGGTCGAATTCTTTGTTCTTTTTTTAATTTTAACGAGCCCATGCTTATAACATCTATTACGGTGGGCCGTGTTTGGGAACTGGGCCGCATGACCAAGTGGGTTGGCCCGGCTTGCATGGATCTGCAGTGACGTTGTGAATCTAGGCCGAGCAACCGAATTCAATATGGCCGAAGCTGAAGCTTTCGTATTTTCGCTCTTCTTGTTTGTTTTTGTTATTCTGTTTATTTGTCTATCATTTATTTATTTTATGTTCATCTTAACACAAAATGTACACTTAGTTTGTCAACGTGCGGTAATGGAAAAATGATGAGAAGAGTAATAGAGAGAGTTCCTAGATGAAGTTAGAAAGCAATTCGTGGAGGAGGACCAGAAGGGACAAAGGGAACATATTAAATCAAAGGAAAATTTCAAATAATAGCTTGAATTATCCTTATTTTTTCAATTAAGGGTCCGAAATAAATTTTGTTTCAAATAAGGGCCAATGGCCTATAATGCCATTATTTTGCAAATAAGGGTCTAAAATAGACATTTTTTTAAAATAAGGGTCTGAAATTACGTTAGTCTCGAAGAGGGATCTAACTTCTAACATTTTCATCTTTTAGATTTTTGATCTTTTTTTTTTCTTTTTCCTTTGTCTGTTTTTTTTCCTTAAAAACTAAAAAAAAAAGGCTAAAAATAATTTAAAAAAAAAAAAAACATGCAGGCCCTTTGCCTGTGGTTGCCACCCCATCACTTGTGGGTCATTAGAGATGGCTAGTGGGGTTGTTGGTGCATTGGCAAGGGCTTGATAGCCCTCACTAGAATTAGGAGAGGACGGCAACCCTCTACTAGATCTAGGTGAGGGTTGGTGATCCTCGCCCAGCTACCCTTTCCTAGTTCGGCTAGGGCTTGCTAGCGCTCACCTTTGGTCGGCAAGGTTCGTCGACAATGTGGTGGTCTACAAAGGTGGGAGGGCTAGTTGAGCCCTCCCTCCTATATTTTGCTTTTGTTTTTAAATAAAAGATTATCTTTTTTTTAAAATACTAATCTAACTAAAATTTAGGTTAAAATTTTCTTTGGATGAAAATGTCATTTATCGGCTAGAATATTTAGCCGGCCAACAAGGTTAGAACCTTATTTGAGATTTTCATAACCACTTTAGGTCATTAGTTGAAATTTTCTGTTAAATCAAATTTCAAGCTCAAGTCAAGGCAGCAGAATTCTAAAGCTAAATCAATTTGGGCTTGTTTCCAAAGGGGCAGCACGTGGGGTTTCATACTCAAAAACCACTGAAAAAACGATGAATCAACGATTTATCTTCGTCCAAACTTGCTCAAGGAGAAAATCTCGATGAATAGGGAAAATTTCATGGTGACGAGGAAAACAATGATTAATAGTTGAAGGAACGAGAGACGGTTTAAAGTGAGGGTCAAGAACAACCTGTTCATCCTCAGATTGATCGAAGAATGGAGAAAGAGAGAGAGAGAGTTCCCATTTCCGTTCGAAACCTCGAGGATCAGTGAACCTAGCGACTTATAATTCAGGGCAGCTAAGAGAAAAAGACTATACATCTTGTTTACAGTCTCGGTGACGTCTACCAATGAAATGAGGGGAAGAAAATAGCACAAGCAAGATTCCGAAGGCTTGTTTTAATTCAGCAAGCAGTAAGTGAAGCGTGGTCGTTTAAAATTGTGCTTTGACTTAGTAGTTAGGAAACGAATTGAGAAATACCAAACGTCCAATCAAGTTCTCTATCATAAGGCACAAACTTGAACATAATTGAAGACCATTGGAATGAGTTAAAGAATCCCTCACCAAATCCTAAATGCACCTCTCTCTCTCTCTCTCTCTCTCTCTCTCTCTCTCTCTGGTGAAGAAGCTTGTTCATTAATACCTATACATTAGTCCCATCAATCATGCACACCTTCTCCAATCATGTATCTTACATTCTCCTAACATTACGCCCCTAATTGAGTTCAATCATAGTCTCCATCGATGCATCTGCTCTAAAGTCTCATAATAACGGCCAACACACTAGATGGACTTAAAACAATGGCAATGTGTCCCCTTCCTTCCCCATTCCATATTCTCTAGTCCTTACATTCCATCTCGGCACTAGCATCAGCACTATACGGCTTCATTTCTGCTCCATGTTCTGAACGAAGTGACGTAAAAGTTCAGCAATTAAGACACGTTGTTAATTGGACCAGATGGCGTTGGTCCTCATAATAATTGTGCTGAACATTTCTAGAGTAATGAGTTGCGTGGATTTTAGTAGAACTATCATGTTAGCAATGTACTTCTACCAAAAAACATCTAGGCTGAATTGTGTGAAATGTGTGAAAAGATAATTTGATGAGTTGACGATGGTCTTATCATCTTCCTAAGCAAAACTGATTAGACAAAACAATTGCAATGGCCACATAGAATTAGGAAACTTGTAGGTTTAAAACAAATTGGCCAAAGAATCCAAATATATTGAATGGTCGTCAATTTAGTTTTAGACTTTTCAAATTGGTAAAAATAGTCATCAACATTTTGACGGTTTTTCAATATAGCTATGTCGACCAATTTGAGATAGAAATCACTTATGTGGTGGTCTAGTTAGCATGAGCCATCCTACATAATGCAGTTAGCAATCTGACGTGTCCAATTGGGCTTAAGACGTTGTAGTTTTGACAATTTTTTTTAGATTTTTTGCTTTGCTTTTTTTTCTCCCTTCTTCTCAAATCTCCAGCCAGTAGGACTATCGAGGCCTTCGCAATGAAGGGCAATAAAAGATCAACAAGATACCTTTACTTTCGATTTAGCAATTAATACTTTAACAGTCTATTTTCCTTTATGTACTCCACTAAGTTATGCTTTATTACGTGTCCCGAGAGATGACCTACCAAATTCTTGAGGAATGGTTACAACTTTTAAGCAAAAAATCAGCAATGCTTGCCAACAAATGCACCTTGCCCACAATAGTAAGAAATTATTCCTTTTTTTTTTTTTTTTGGTCGAAAAATTTATTCCATTTCAGCAGCTATAAGAAACATGAAACAAAAACACATTTATACAACTCAAGACTGCGAAAACAACTAATGAAGAGCCACCGCTTAAACAATTAATACATAAATTAAGTTCATGCAATAGAAATTTTAAATGCATTGTTGCCTTAAACTTTCACTAGAAGACAAACCTAAAGATTTTGCTTAGTATTCCTCCTAGTGCTGCAGCAATTTAATTTGTTACCCAGAACTCAGTTGCCACCATTTTCAAAGTAAATTCTATCATCCCACCAAAAAGAAAAGGAAAAAAAAAATAACAACAATTAACTCGAAGCCTAAAAAGAAGCAAGTTCAGTCCATGAGAAGTTGGGAGAACCTAACTATACCCCTCTATAAAGAGGGAATTAGGTTTAGGAATATTGCCTAAAGGATAAATCTACGGCCTATAATTTAGATGTGGGCTCTCTCAAGCCAATACCTTATGCGATGTTAGGGTGTTCATGAAAATTGATGTTATGATAAATGTCTAATAAGGAGTTGCCACTAACTTGTCAAAGTTGGCTAAAAACCAAGTGAGGTATGTGAATATATCTCACTTCCTACGCAATTAAAATTTTTAGGATTGCAGACTTAATTACACTAATGAACTAATTAGCGCACTTTCAATACCTAATCTTGTTTATTTCTTTTTATCAAGTAGCCTATATTGATTTATACTTATTCATTAATATGTAAAGTAATCATACTGGTACACAATCATTTTTATCAAATGTTTTCGCACATTTTAAGAGAAAATTTACTAAAGCTTTTTCTAAATTCTGAAAAACTAATAAAAATAATTTTTTTGAAAATTTTGGGAATTTTTGATGAATTTAATTTTTTAAAAATAAATTTTCTAATATTAAAATATAAAAAGGACCCGGGTCGGATCTCCACATCCGACCCGCTGGACCGGCTGGTCCACGACTGGACTGGGCTCATCAATTGAGCCCAGTCTCACTACCCCCCAAAAAAACTAAAGAATAAAAGAGAAATAAAGAAGCCCAGCCCAAATATCTGATTCGCCCAACCCAGTCCGAGAAAGACCAAATAAGCCCGTGCCCATCAGGTCTAAGTGAGGCCGAAGTTCCTATGACCGAAACCTTTATCCCTTCTTTTTGATCTTGTTTTACTCTCTTTTCTATCTTCTATTAGTATTATTTTTTATTTAATTCTCTTCCCTGCATGCGGTCTTCTCCCTCAATAAAACTCCCCTTTTCTACGTTCTCTTCCTTGCCGAGAACACCACCATTGCCGAGATCCCTCTTAAAGAAGCGCCACCACTCAACCTCGCTGACCACTATCCATGATCAACTAGATCTGCTTTTCCAGAGGTGCCTCGAGGTCATTTTATCAAACGAATAGGGTGCATCGGCTAAAGGGAGGACACTAGCTCATTCAGACTCGAAGCCACGTCCAGAATCAAACACAAGCAGCAAATGGCGTTCCCAAAAATCAGAAACAATTCGCTCAAACAGTCACCGGCCACAGCCAGGCTCTGGGTTATGGAAGAACGATGGCCACAAGTCGATCGTCAGGCGAGGAACTTCGTGAGAATACTTAACCGGAATAGTCGTTAGCCTCTTTCTCCTCGTTCAATGCTCGCTCGGTCCTCTCTCTGTTCTCTGAGCCAGCTACATTCGGAGCGTCCGGAGAAAACAGACCTGAAACAAAACCGGACCTTCCTCTTTCAAGAGAGGTCAGATCGAGAAAACCCGGCGAAAATCTCACGCGCGATTCTCGCAGCTGGGCGAGAGAGGAGCGCACTTGACCAGGCCCACCTCCGGTCCTTCACCACCGCGATGTCACGTCCTCTGCCACCGGAACGCTACCATTGCCGAAGATCTAGAGAACAATCTCGAGAACACAGCCGCTTCTCTCCCTCTCCAAGAACGAGCAGCCTCACTCCTCCTCACACTGCGTTCTGTGCTTTTATCCCTCTCTCGGTCCCTTCTCTCTCGCCTCCAAGGCGGCGCCAGCTAGCCCTGTACCGCACGAAATTCCCTTCGTCAAGCGTCGCGCGCGGCCCTGCCTTCGCCCTCATGTCCTCTGTCCTTCGTCGCGTACCGTCCTTTCTGTCGTTAGCCAACGTCCAAAACAGACGAGGATGAGGAGAAGGGAGGAAGAGGGGGCCGGGCCCGGAGGGGAAAAGGAGATGGGCCGCGTGAGGGAAATAACAAGGGGAGAAAAAAAAAAGGAGGGCTGGGCTGTTCGACTTTTCCCCTTTCTTTTAATTTTAATTTTAATTCTTTAAAAAAAAATTATTTTTTCAAAGGCTTTTTAACAACTAATACTAAAATGCAAATGCTCTAATGTCTATATGCGATGTGATTTAATAAAAATTATTATTGATAGTGGTTAAAAATTAATCCCTACTTTCTACATGATTAAGTCCTAAGTAAAAAAGTAAAATTTATGTGTTAACACTAATAACGGTAACCTTTTTGATTTGTGCAATCCATGTAATACTAACTAAAAATTACTCACATTCCTAAATCTTATTTTGGAAAAAAAGAAATACATGAGAGATCATTTATTCAGGTTACTCTATTTCACATTAAAAAAAAATTATTACACCCAAAACCAAAATCATCAGTACCTTAATAAAATAAAAAGCAAAAATCTTCCAAGGAAACTTTCATAAAGTTGTCATATCACAATATTCTTCTAATATAAAAGATACAAAAATTGGGCAAAAGCCCACAAGAATACTTAGACTCAATTTGGAAGTAAGGAAGTCCTGACAATGAAGGCAGAAGGAAGTCCTGACAATGAAGGTAGCTTTTGAGGATGAGAAAGTTTAAGTTCTTCCTTTCAAAGCATGGTGGCTGGAGGGTGAGTTTGCTTATAAGAAGAAAGGAATGCTTTGATGAATAAATTTGCTAAGGAATAGAGCAAGTGTAGAAAAAGGATGAAATTCTTAAAGAAAAGGCCAACCATATTTTTCAACTTTTATTCGGAGAAAAGTCGGGGATACTTCTTAAAAGGTTTAGGAAACTACTCTGTTATTGTCCTGACGGACTCTATATAAACTCCATCATGGCTGGGATTGATGAGCGAAGTCTTCGACCAGTTTGAGAGAGAGAGAGAGAGAGAGAGAGAGAGAGAGAGAGAGAGAAGCAAATTAGGAGGCAACGAAGAGCTAAGAGCAAGCTAAGAGACATGCCGGTGGAGAAGGAACCTGGTACTTCTCTTCATTTTTTGTGTTTGCGCTCTACTTTCATTTTTTCTTAACCTTAAGTCTTTGTTGTTATTCTTGATGTGTCATGCTTTTGCTTTTAAACTTTTCAACAAAACTTTGTTTGGCTGTAATGCGATTGTAGAAGATTCAGGTAAGACCTTTCTACATCCATGACTGTTCATGATTATTAAGTTAGATCTTACCTTGCCATGAACTTAGTCTCCTTTGCTTCAATCGGATATCTCAAGAAATAGAATACGGATTCCCACTATTTTCATGTGAGAGATATGAATTTCTCAAGAAAGAGGATTTCAATTCTCAAGTTTTTCGGGATTCAATACTTCACCTTTAAATTTTGTCTAAAAGACCTAAAGTGGAAGGGCCAATTTATGCCCATTGGGGTGAGCCATTGAATAACCTTCTATCTCCTAGAATACAATCAGTTGTGCTTAGATGTTTTTTGTTTTTTTGGGCAGAACGTGCTGGCAATTTACCGCGTAGATCTCTTCCACCAGTTCATTATGAAGTGAAGATACAACCAGTTACCGAATTATTAAAATTGGACGAGTATAAATTCGGTTTTTTTGAAGCTGGGGGCTACGAATGGTAAGTTCTCGAATTTCCCTTTTGCTTCATATAACTTGACACTTGTATCATTTGGAGGCCCAATGAACTCAATTAAGAGATACAACGGTCAATTGATTCATAGCTAAATTAAACGTCTAATCCATCCTTTTCAGGAGCCTATGTCTTCAAACCAATTACTACACGGACCGTGAGGGGAAGAAACATATTTCCTTATATATGTCAATGGAGAAGCCAAATAAACTTGGAAACCGGAGGGTCTTGGTTGACTACAAGTTTTTCGTCCGCGACAACAATAGTGGGACCTACGTCATCTTCCAAGGTCGATCATTGTGTAATTCATGATCAATGACAATGAAATCACACTCCCGGTAATGTCATCATAGTTTAGAATTGACAACCAAGTTTATATCAACTTGTGGAAATGTGTGTGCAGAGAAAGAGAAGAAACCGAGGGAACTCACTAAAGAAGATACCCTATGTGGGTTTTCTAAGTTCCTTCCCTTGGAAACTTTCGAAGATCCTAAATGTGGGTACCGCAAGGACGACTATTGCATATTTGGGGCTGAGGTTATGGTCAGCGAAAGTAAGAGGAAAAATGAGACCCTCAGTATCGCCGCCAAATTTCCGCTTCAAAAGACCACTATCCAAGACTTCTCCATATCGAAAAAGCAACCTCAGCGTTCCAAACCCTTTGAAGTCGGAGAGTGGGCTTGGTACATTCCCAGAACAAAAAAGTTGGCGAGGAAATGGAATTAGCTACTCGCCTTTGACCTCTTTTTAAATTTCAGGAATAAATACACGAGAAGTTCTAAAATGTCACAAAAATATAATTAAGCCATAAAACTTTGAAAAAGTGGGATCAAGTCCTTAAACCTGCCGAGTTGGTGCAATCACGTTTTCTCATCAACTTCGTTAAATTTGATAAATGAAAAATGCTAACAAGTTTTAGAAAATGCTAATAAGTTTTGAAATTTGATTATACTAATTTAACAAGTTTTATGATTTGAATGTACTTTTGAAAGTTTTAGAACCCAATTGTATTTTTATCATAAGTTTTAGGATTTTATTATACCCTTTTTTTTTTTTAAGTTTTAAGATTCAGTTGTACTCTTGTGAAAAGTTTTAGAATTAGCTATAAACTCACCTTTGTTTTAACTATGAGCATCGTGTGTAGGAATTTAGAGGTGTTTCCCCAGAGCAATGGGGCGCAGCAGGGGAGGTCACTGTCCGTTTACTTACAAGCGCCGGGCCTTCGTCTTCGTCCGGGGATTAAAATGTATGTGGAAGCCAATTTGCGGGTGTTGAACAAAAGCGACCGTGAAAACAATAAGGAGAACACAGGTATTTTCTTTTTCTTTTTCTCTGTAACAGCTGTGTCTAGATTGAGTTTTACTTTTTTTTTTTTTTTTTTTTTTTTTTTTGCAAAATCAATTTTTTACGATGCACACACTTTTTGCTTATTGTTTAATCAAACTTTACAACATGCAAATATTTACTGGTAATTTTGCACATAACTTTTGCACGCTTTTTAGTATTTATATATATTTTCAGTTTGCTTAATCCAAAACAAACGGGCTAACGCTTATATATGTAAGTATTACCATATATAAATCCTGCAAAAATAAAAAAGAAAACCGTGTAGATTTTTCCAAGATCTTTTATAAATGAATATCATTCTTATTTAAAGGAAAATTTCCGAGTGGCTTTTTGGAAAGGGCTCAGAGCCCAATCTATATGACTTCCCAACCTTTGAGTATCACAACAATAATCCAGATAAGCACATGAATAACTCCTACTGAATGAACAATGCTATGTCTCTTCATCGTTCCACCTTGAGAATGAGCATGCTAATTAGACATGGCTTCGTCTACAATTTAAAAAAAAAAAATTAATACCACAAAAAACTTCAAATTGATATGCCTGTGACAAATTTTCTTCAAACACCTCTAAATTAGTACATCAGCGACAAATTTAACTGGTTAGCCTTTGTTAAATGTTACTATGAAATTATTGAGTTTGATGACACATGATGAGTCCACACGAAAATTTATATAAATTTGAGGTAAATTTGTCACATATGTATTAATTTAGGATTTTTAGTGATCCAAAAATAAGTTTTTGGCTAAATTTGTCCTTATATACTAGTTTGAAGTTTTTAGTGATAGTAACTTTTTAAATAAAAAAAAGGAATTAATAAATATTTATTTTGGGGCATTGCAGTCAGTGGTTGGCTCTCTGCCAACAATTACGAGTGTGGTCAGCCAGACTTTATGCCGTGGAAAGATCTCAAGAAAACAAAAGGGTTCATTAACGAGAAAGAGCTGGAATTTGAAGTCGAAATCCTCAACCTATCAAATGCTGAGCAGCGTAATTAATTGTTTTGATGACTTTAACTTCAATACTTATTGGGTCAGAATTTACTCCTCAAGAGTAAGTGTGTGGACCAAATTGGCATTGACATTGGTTCCCCGAAACCATGTGAATGTCGTCTTCCTGATTTGGTTTCTTTAATGCACCCAAATCTCCAGATTTGAGTATGGAAGATACTTAGTATGTAATTTCTTTGGGGCTTGCTTAGTATATTCTGTGTTTCTGAACTGTGTGTAATTGTAGCTATGCTTATAATAAAATCCTTGTGAGCCATTTTATAGTTTGTCGCGATCTTTCTTGTGTTGTGGTAGAGTCAGGATGTTTGCATGCGTGCTAACATGTCTGCTCGTAGCTCTCTCTGTGAGTATCCTTTGGAAGGGCGGCAGGGTTCCAACGGTGAGGATCCCCAGGAAAGGGTGGTATAGGTCGTTCCATATTGCCACTGACTGTTCACAAGGAGCGCGGTGTTGTGGCATTAGGTGTAAAACAAATCAATGAGAACTACGAAGACCATTTGCGGAATATAACAATTTAAATTTCAGCATCAGCAGAAACAATTTATCATAAGTGATGCTGATGAACAGTTACTAATAATCAACAAGTGATGCTAATAATAAAGAGATAGAAGATAACAAACTAAGATTTATAGTAGTTCGGTTTTATCCCAAAGCATATGTCCATTCTTCAGACTAATAGTTGCAACAAGATTGAAATCCACTAGTAAACATTAAAGCAAATTAAAATGATCAATGTTGCTCCTATCAACCGATGGATCACACTATCATGATACAATCATTACGCTTACACTTGTACATTTGACTATTTACTATTACAACTTAGTAATTCTATGCAAAGATATAATTTGCAACACAATTACTATCAATACAAATAAAGCAAAGAAGAAAACTCGAAAGTTATAGGCTAACTTGGTCGTTTTCACCCATTCTTACCACTTCTCTTGGATTGAATATATAAATTCATTAAACCTTAGATGGTCGTTTCCCACTCAACTCCATGAAGTAGCGGTTGGTTTTACCATCATCAGCGTCAGAGCAGCTTCCGTCACTTACCAGTGTTAGCACGGCTCTAGACAATGGCAAATTTCCCAAACCAGTCAAGAGTCTATCTTCAATTTGATTACCCAATTGATTTAGTGCTATCATACTTATTTTGATAGTTTTCTCCAATTTTCAGAGATGCGGTTGTCTTCCCAGAACATGCATCTATTGACTCGTTGCCCATGTTTCGTTGCTAAATGCCTGGAAATGTGGTGTTATCTGGTCCAGACTTACATTTTTGCTCCTCTTCCGGATTATCCATCCTTAACGTCTTCCAAATCGGAGTGGTCCTTCTGTTAAACAGCCGGGCTTCCCCACCCGATTCTTGAACCTGGTGTAGTTTGGAAAATGAAAATACCCACTCGTATGAATTTGGAGAATTGAACTTGGACGATTCTTTATTGGCTCTAGTACAATTCAACAACGAATGCATCAATTGGTTGAATTGCACTCCATCAAATTGAGTGAGAAACCATATTAGGGGGAAAAAGTCCACTGACAAATTGGTTGATGGACATTGTTCTCAAGGAACTCATGACACCATTAAAGGGAATGATATGAAGTTAATGCTGTCAAACTCCTACGACCTTGGCAACCGACGCCATGAGGATTCCCACTTCGATAATAAGAACATCATTATAAAATACTGGAATTAGGATTAATATAAAGTACACCAATGTCACCGTGTTTGCAAAAGAAAGTTTAATGGAAAATCTTGAGTGAAGAATGAAATAAATACTTGCGTACAGTTAGTGTTTATCCAAATAATGTCACATGACTCGTATCTTATCTCCGCTTAGTTAGGATTTTTGGCTTTTTTCTTCTGGAAGCATTCACCTTTTCATTCTTCCAAATGAATTCAAGCAATTCGAAGTTAAACTTTTAAGAAAATGGTTGTCTAAAGAAGATCAGAAACATGAAGGCACTAAACGCCTCACTGGCCCATTGGCATCTTAAAGAACAAGTGAGACGTGAGTGAGAGTGATCCTGAATTATGGAAGATCTCTCTATAACATTAAAGCCGGAACCTCTTTTTTGACTCAGCTTTTTTACATTATTCCAAAGGGCAGCTGCACCGTTCTGTTATTGGCTCCATATAAATTGCGATTACCCATAGGCAAATTTGTCATCGCTCAAAAAGTGCAACTCCATGGCTAACAAATTTCACAATAAAACTTGTAATTTCTTAGATTCAGATAAAAAAAAAAATATTTAAGAAAATTATGAAGAGTTCATGAAACATAGAAAACATTATGCTGATTCCAATGTTGAAAACAACACCAAAATCCAATTTGAGAGTGGACAATACGAGCCGCCAGAAGTTACCGCACCCAGTGGTCGGGAGGGCCTTTTTCAACTTGTTCAAGTACTTCCAAAACAAGAGTAGGTATATAGCTATGTGGGAACCGGTACTTCATTTTATTTGTTAGTCATAATAATTCATGTCTAGTGCTTTTAAACTTTTATTTGATTATAAAGTTTCTAAATGAGAATATGTTTCATAAACTAATATAGTAATTTTATTTGAAAGAAATTCTCAAGTAACTATTCTATTTCTGAGAATAATTTCCACTAAGAAATGATTATTTTTTATTCTATTCTCGGGAACAATTTCTGAGTATTTGAAAGCATTGGTAACTATTCAAAATTTTTATTCTCAGAATAGAAATGCGTTTGATGGGACTCTTAAATTCCTTTATTTCTTTTAATTTTTAATACTTTCATTTTATTTTTCTTATTTTTCTCTTTATTTTTCTTTTTCTCTTCTTCTTCCTCCTTCTTTGTGGTCAATCGCCGGCACCGGCGGTGGTTGGCAACCAACTGGGCAAGGTTCAGCGAGCTCATCGGAGGCTCGCCTGGCTACCGCGAGCCTCAGCCTCGCAAATTTGGGTGAGGTCGAGCCTTGCCAGGCGAGCCTTCGGCGAGCTCACTGGACCTTGCCCAGTCAGTCGCTAGTCATCGCCGTCACCCAAGCAATGCTAGGTTGGGCCTCTCTAGCTAGGGTGAGGTCGAGCATGGCCAGTAGAATGACGAGGCTCAACGAGCTGGGCAAGGCTAGCTCGACCATCAACGAGGCTTGGGCTCGCTCGTTGGACCTTGCCCTAGCTTGGTGAGCGTCCGGCGAGCTCGCCGGACCTTACCTGTTGGTCACCAGCCATCGTTGATGGCAGTGGCGACAGTCGGTGACTGGTTGGGGGGAAGAAGGAGAGAAAGAGAAAAGAAAAATAAAAAAGAGAAAACAAGAAAAAGAGAGAGGTTTGGACTTGATTTTGGAATTGTTCCCAACAAAGAAATATTTTTTTTCTACTTCTTAATTAAGTTTTAAATCTATTCTTGGGAATAAAAAAAGGATTTTTGTTCTCGGGAAAAATAAAATATTTTTTCTTTTCCAAGAGCAAAAAATTTACCAAACGGATTTCTATTCCAAATCTAGTACCAAGAATAAAATAATATAATTAGTTACTATTTGGCCAGTTGCCAAACATACCATAAATGTATGTACGTATGTGTGTGGGCAAGTGTGCGAATAAATCTAACATTATTATAAAGTTAGTTTCCAAATGAGATGTCTACTCTTCCAAATTCCAGATTACTTTTTTAATGTATATCTATCATCAATTTTTAGTAATATTATCGACTGTCCTCCTAATAGCAAAGGAGGATAAAATGCTAAATCTTTATTGTTGTAGAGAGATCAAATTCTGTTAGGCCTTTTTAATTAGTAGTTGAATTCAGTGGTCACTTAAGTTGCTCATTCGAATCGTAGTTCATGTCCACAATGAATTATCTTTCATTTCAAACATATGAGTTTTTAAATAACCGTGCATTGTTTGCCAAAAATTTTATATGCACAAAAACATTAGGGCACATCAGGTAACGCATGATTCAGCTCGGATTTATTCAAAACGAAAATAACATCATCCGAAGAGTAAAATATAGCGAAAGTCCATTATACACCTAATTGCCTATTTTTCAAGAAAAATTATAATGCTCAATTGAATTTATTATACACAATTACAAACATATACACACATAATTTGGCGTTTATGATTAGCATATTAAATTTATAGTTGTTTACAGTGATCAACTTTGGCTTATCCAAGTTAAACTTAAACACAGACTGAGCTCATATTAGTAACACTTAAAAAGTTGCAGCCACCTACAACACATTTTCGGAAGCTTCTTCATGCCAATTTTGAGATGTTGATGTTTTTAATATTCTTACACACAATTACGGCACTTAGTGGCAGTATGCAGTTAAATAGACTATAAATTATCTCAAGTAGTTTTAACAAATATCCAGTCTAAGAATTAGTGGGAAAATAAAATAAAACAAATAATGCTTGCTTATGACAAGAAACGTCAAATAAAAGAAGTACATAGTAGATAGATAAATAGAGTTATTTTTTATGGGGCAAATTTTTTAATCATAGTTAAGATTAAGTAACAATGTTATGAAGCGATAAATATGAAAAGAAGAAATCCTGCATCGAGTGAATTAGTAGATAAATATTTGTATTCTATAGACTTTTCGAATTTACTTAGAGAAATGGCCAACCCTATTTTTCAATATGTTGAAAATGAAAATTACGTCACATATTTGTGAATTGACATGTTTAATTATTTGCATGTGGGCAGATTTTAGTTATTTTTCTCAATAAAAATAAAGTCTCTCTCTCTCGTTAGTATTTTTTGATTGTGTTGCTTTTTCTTAAATCTTGCATCTAATGTGACTTTACTTTAATTTATTATTATTATTATTATATATAGGTGGTGAGATCACGTCATATCATTATATTTGTACGCTTATTTGTGTCGTTATAGAAATATTTTCAAGGCAATTATAAAGTTCTCATTTGATCGAAAATGACTGAAAACAAGGTGAATTTGTAATAGCAATTGGAGTATTTCACGAGTCGCGTGGGATGAGATATGAGAGGGCAAAGCCCACCATTCATTTCTCTGATCGAGCGGTCATTATTCACTGAAGAGCGCATAAACGCTAAGTCATTTGGTCAAAGGGTCAACGAGCCTCACTTTCTAGGTGAGCTCGCCATATGACGTCCCAACTAGCCACGTCGCATTCGGTGGGCCCGCCATAGACTCGAGGATCACGTGAAGAGAAGAGAACCCTCTCAGTCTCTGTGATTTTTGGTATCTTGGTCAACGAGTCAACGGGTGCCACGTCCGGGCAATTTCCTACTGACTTCGTTTTGTACGATATTACGTGTCCCCTCAAATTATTCCGCCAAATGAATACTGTTTTACCTTCGATAAAAAAAAAGAAAAAAGAATACTGTTTTACCCGCCCCCGTCCCCTCCCAGGACATTTTTTCACGCGTCAAGAAGTGGGAGAGGGAAATATTGATGATTGCCTCATTACACCGGTCGCCCGCGTGTCTTTTTGGCTTCGTTCAGGTGTGAAAAGAAGAATTTTTCATTTTATTGGCTTGGTTCCTTGAAGGAGGCCACCAGAGGACGTTCGAGGCACATGAAACTTACCTTTCAGCTTTTGTTCGGAGAAAAGTCAGGGATACTTCTTAAGAAGTTAGGGAAACTACCCTCTTATTGTCTGGACGGACTCCATATAAACTCCATCATGGCTGGGGTTGGCGGGCAAAGTCTCTGACCAGGTTGTGAGAGAGAGAGAGAGGAGCAAACTAGGAAGCAGCAAAGAGCTAAGAGCAAGCTAAGAGATCACGCTTTCTAAATTGGAGATGGCAATGAGCTGCTTTGCCTCGGCCAGAGGTACTTCACTTCATCTCGTCTTTGCGCTCTATTTCCATTTTTTTGTTAACCTAAGTCCGTGTTGTTATTCTTGATGATTCGTGCCTTTTGTTTCAAATTTCTATGAATTTCATTTGGCTATAATGCTGGGATAGAAAATGGATCAAATATGACCTTTCTACATTCACGACCACTCATGAATTTATACATATGCAGATACAAATCTTATGGTTAATAGTGCTCATGAAAATGAAGATATCTAACTTGATTGAACATCCTGGTTGCACTTTTGGATGAATTTGTCAATAGGATTATTAAGCACTTAACTTCACAGTGGTTGCACTTTTGGATGAATTTGTCAATAGGATTATTAAGCACTTAACTTCACAGCCATATGAGGCTTTTCCTCTAGTTATTTCTGTACACATAAAACAGTCATCTTGTCATTTTTTTAGCTTTTTTTCTTTTTAAATTTTTTTTATAATACAGGAATCTGAATCTTTGGCTTAGTTAATACATATTTATGCTCATAAATGATAAACCGCTATGTGCACGTATATTAAAAAAGACTTTCCTCATAGGATGATAGGTGTGGCGTGACCCTAAAGTTACTCTGCCATAGAATCTACTGCGTCGCATCTTTTTGGGCTGCAATATTTATCCTTTAAAGTTTGTCTTAAAAACCTAAAGTGGAAGGGCCAATTGCTGTCCATTTGGTACGAGCCATTTAATTACCTTCCATCTCCTAAAATAATCAATTGTGTCCGAATGGTTGTTTTCTTTTTTGGCAGAATCTGACAAGTACAAGAGAGCTCTTCCACCAGCTCATTTTCATTGAAGATTGAATCATTTGAAGTACTATCAAAGTTGGACAAGTATGATTCCGGTGTATTTAAAGCTGGGGCCACGAATGGTGAGTTTTTGATTTCCTTTTTTTTTTTTCCTTCCAAACTTACTTTCATCTCAGTAAATGCTCTTTATTGGAAAAACAATTTTAATGCTTAATCAATTAATAGCTAATTAAACGTTTGTTTTTTCTTGTCAGGAGGCTATCTCTTTACCCTAAAGGAAACAAGGATGATAATGGTTCGGGATATATTTCCCTCTATTTGTCAATCGAGGACCGTCTCGATAAGACGGTTTATGTCAACTACAAACTTTTTGTGCATGACAAATTACGAAAGGAGTATTTGACCATTCAAGGTTGATAATCACTTTATTCATAATCAATGTTTATAAAGTCACAGTTCCATTTACATCATCATCGTTTATAATTAACAACAGAGTTATACCAATTTGTGGAAATCCCTGTAGATGCCGATGAGGCGATAAGCTGCTTCCATGGCTCGAAGACCCAATACGGGTTTCCTCGGTTTCTTTCCCTGAAAGAATTCAAGAAACGTTCAAATGGATACCTTCATGAAAACTCTTGTACATTTGGGGCTGAAGTTTTTGTCATCGAACCTGACAAGGTGAAGGAGGAGTCTTTTACCTTGATCAGATACCCGCAACAAAACACATTCACATTGACGATCGAAAACTGGTCTACATTGGGCACGGATCCTCGGTTCATAGAGTTTGACTGCGAAAAAAGGAAATGGTACGTTCCCAGAATTTTTTCTTTGTGAAAATGAAATTAGCTACTCGCCTTTCACCTTTCTAAATTTATTTATGCTTGTTGCTTATGTTCGTAAATAGAATTAGCTAAAACTTATTTTCGTTTACCTGTAATTGTCGTGTGTAGGAAGTTATTGGTGTATCCCAAAGGCAATGAGGCCGGGAACGGAAAGTCGCTGGCCGTTTACTTGGAAGTGCAACGCCTTACTGAGAAGATGCAAGTTTATGCAGATTTCAATTTGCGTGTGTTGGACCAACTCAAAGGGAAACATAAGGAGAAGCAATGTATATTTTTCTGGATTGACTTTTACTTTTGTTGTTTTTACCTACTTTAAATCTTACAAGATGCATTCTTTTGACTCTTTATTTACACAAGACACCCAAAACTGTTGTAAAATGCAGATGCTGGCACATAAATTCGAATATAACATTTTCATAATTTTTCGAAATTTGAATATCATAAATTTTGCAAGAAAGAAAGAATAATTTTTTTTTATACTTAATCCAAAACAAACGGGCTGATGCAAATTCATATTAGTATTACCATTTAAAATCACTACAAAATTTTCAAGACCTTTTTATAAAATGAATATCACTTTGATTTTATTAGAAAATTTTAATGGCTTTCTGGAAAGGGCTCGAACCCCATCTGTATAACTCTCAACATTGAATACCGTAGCAACAATTCACGTACGCATGTATGTCTTCTATTGAAGAGCATAATGTTCTCTCTTCTCTTGAGTCCGTACTGAGTAGAAGTATATTGCAGTTGAGCGCTGGCTAAGTGCCTCACATCCCCAAGTGGGCGATGCAGACTTTATGCCCTTGAACGATCTCAAGAAATCGAAGAAAGGGTTCGTTCAAAATGATACTCTGGTGGTTGAAGTCCAGATCCGCATCGTATCAGGGCCGGGCATCGCACCATCGAAGCCGGGACCGAGGGTCGCACCATCGAAGCCAGGGCTAGGCGTCGCACCATTGAAGCCAGGGCTGGGCATTGTACCATCGAAGCCGGGGCCGAGGGTCGCACCATCGAAGCCAGGGCCGGGCGTCGTACCATCGCAGCTGTAGGAGTTTGATGACTTACTTCCGTATTTGTTGTGTCAGAATAAATTCCTTGAGGATAGTGTGTATGTGTACTTCCATGTAAATTTTGTGCTCCCAGTTTGGCTTCTTATATGATTATTAGGTGGAATCTTAAAACTTTTGAATGAAGATGCAATCAAGTCCCTGTGCTCAAATCTCGCTTGAATTTCTTAACATAGCACATAGCTATATAGTCATCGTCGGCCGTCTTATATGTCACAGTAAATTGGATATGTTGTATATTAATAATTTGAAATGAAAAATTGCTCAACATTCTTTATTTAATGAGGTTAAATTATACTTAAGGTCTTTAAACTAAACAGATGTGCTTCAAATATATATTGAAAAGAATTTCCAACTCGGGAACTTGAAGTTATATGCTTGAGTCCGACCAAATGCGCAAGGGTCAAGGCCATTGAAATAAGCCACAAAGTCTAGATGGCGGTATTTCATGGGTCCCCAGGTAGTCACAAGGGTGTCAAAAGTGTCTGGCTTGTCTTGACTTGGATCAAAGCGAATGAAACCAAAAATTTCAGGTATTTTCGGGTTGGTTTTCTCTCATGTTGGATAATATGTATGTAAGCTGGATGTCCACCCTAATCGACCACTCGCCATCCAAGACTTACAATTGCATCATCATAGAATTTCATGGAACAGAGATATGGTCAAGGAAGACACTAGAGAGAGATGGAAACATGCACAAACATTACGAGACATTGACTCCAGGACATTTTCGCTCTTGGCGACCACCTTCGACTGCCGAGAGAATAGACAGTGCATAAAATGAAAGAAACAAAGGCAACATGGGTTCAGTAATGTGCTCGGTATCTACGAAATTATATCTCAAGTCATATCTAATTACTAACAAAAAAATTAATAACGTGTTAACAGAAAAAAAAAGTAGAAATATTATAATTTTCGTATATCGCTTACTTCAATGTTAAAACTTTTCTCCAAATCACTTCAGTATCACATTGAATTTTTTTTTTCCACTTAAGTGTTTTAAGTGATAAATTCCGATAAAAAGTTATGTGTGACTTTTTAAATAAAATATTAATACCTACATGACATTTTTTATGAAAGGAGAAAGTCCAACTTAGATAATGAAGTGGCCTTATGACAAAACAATTCTGCATCTTCGAAACTTAACCTCTCTCTATGATTCTCTTTTTACTTGGTCACTCTCTCCATCACAAGGAAACCTTCACTGATCATCAAGCAAAACACAAGCTTTCCAGAACAAATGTTGAGTATGTAAGTCAAAGATGAAATGGCTTGCTACGAAGCAATAATAGTGTTCTTGTTATACGGCCACTTATTCCAGGTGGAGAGTGCCCTTGAAGGGGAAAAGTACCAAAATAGTCATAAACCTTTTGTATCGGTACCAATTTAGTCCTAAACTTTTTAATTTGACCAATTTAGTCCTAAACCTTTTCACATTGATACCCATTCAGTCCATCTGGCTAATTTAAGCCAGAAATTGCTAAAGTGACTGCTGGTAGTCTTATGTGGTGCCACGTGGACAAATTTTATAATTTTTTATATTTCTTTTAGATTTTTTAAATTATTATTTTTTCTTTTTCTCTTTTTTTTTTCCTTACCCTTGGCCGACTGACCATCACCGGCCCCGCGCCCTCACCGGCCACAAGAAAGGGCGACAGCCCCCGCCCAAATCCAGGCGAGGGCCAAAACCCTCGCCCATTGGCCGACGAGGGCCTCTGCACCCTTGTAAGTCACAGGTGAGGGCGCGACAACCCTCACTTGTGGTGGGCGAGGGTGCGACGGCCCTCGCTCAGATCCAAGTGAGCTGCATCTGCTGAATCTGGAGCTCCATCGCCTCCGATCATGACATGGTCACCCGAGCCTTCACAGCCCCCGCAGGTTGAAGGAAGTGTGGTCAGCGTCCTGAGCTCGGGTAGCTTCTAGAGGGATAACGGCATGGGGAAGTTCGCGATCTTGCACCGGATTAAGCGGGGCAATAGTGTCGTGAGCCTTGCCTGGATCTGGGCGAGGGCCGCTGCACCCTTGTCAGTGGCTGATGAGGGCGCAGAGGCCCTCGCTGGCCAATGGGCAAGGGTTTCGGCCCTCGCTTGGATCTAGGTGAGGGCCGTCACCCTCGCTTGTGGCCGATGGGGGCACGACGGCCCTTGCTAGTGGCCGGCGAGGGCACGGCGCCCCTCGCCCTGACCAGCTTGTGGTCGGCGATGGTCAGCCGGCTGGCGACCTCGCTGGCCAAGGGTAAGGAAAAAAGGAAAAAAAAAAGAGAAAAAAATAAAAAAATAGTTTAAAAAATTTGAAAGAAAAATATAAAAAAAAATTATAAAATTTCTCCATGTGGCGCCACATAAGACCACCGGTGGTCGCACTAGCAATTTCTGACTTAAATTAGCCGGATGGGCTGAGTGTATAAATGTGAAAATGTTTAGAGCTAAGATTGAATCAAATAAAAAGTTTAAAACTGAGTGGTGATACAAAATATTTATAACCATTTTGGTACTTTTCCCGCCACAACCGTTCGAAGGGCGCCTCGCGGCTTCAATGTAAATTAAGTCCTTGGCATTGGAAGAAATCCACCGCTAAGCTCCGAATTCCAATTATATATAAAATCGAGTAATATTCACCTTCATCTTGGAATTATTGACCCGAACTTGAGCCGAATGTCCTACCGTTGATCTCAATTGCAAGATTCAGCTCTTCATTTTGCCCAAAAATGCTTCCGTCTAAATTAGGGTTTGAAGAAGAGAAGATTGATCCGATTTGTCCCTAATTCTATTAAATTGGGGCAAACATGTGTAGCGACGTCGTCTTGGTGCATCTATGCTAAATTATTGCCGAGAGCTCTCGGCCGCGGAACGGAGCTAACAGAGAAGGTCGAATTCTTTGTTCTTTTTTTTTTTTTTTTTTTTAAATTTTAACGAGCCCATGCTCATAACATCTATTACGGTGGGCCGTGTTCGGGGACTGGGCCGCATGACCAAGTGGGTTGGCCCGGCTTGCATGGATCTGCACTGACGTCATGAATCTAGGCCGAGCAACTGAATTGATATGGCCGAAGCTGAAGCTTTCCTATTTTCGCTCTTCTTGTTTGTTTTTGTTATTCTGTTTATTTATTTTATATTCATTTTAACACAAAATGTACACTTAGTTTGTCAACGTCCAATAATGGGAAAATGACGAGAAGAGTAATAGAGAGGTCCTAGATGAAGTTAAAAAGCAATTGGTGGAGAAGGACCAGAAGGGACAAAGGGAATATATTAAATCAAAGGAAAATTTCAAATAAGAGCTTGAATTACCCTTATTTTTTCAAATAAGGGTCGGAAGTGAATTTTATTTCAAATAACGGCCAATAGCCTATAATGCCATTATTTTTGCAAATAAGAGTCTAAAATAGACATTATTTTTAATAAGAATCTGAAATTACGTTAGTCTCAAAGAGGGATCTAACCTCTAACATTTTCATCTTTTAGTTTTTTTTTTTTTATTTTTTCCTTTTTTTCTTTCTTTTTTCCTTCATCTGTTTTTCTATAAAAAAACTAAAAAAAAAAGAGCTAAAAAAAAAAAAATGGAGGCCCTTTGCCTATGGTTGCCACCCTATCGCTAGTGGGTCATTAGAAATGGCTGGTGGGGTTGCTGGTGCATTGGCAAGGGCTTGCTAGCCCTCACTAGAATTAGGAGAGGAGGGTAACCCTCTACAAGATTTGGGTGAGGGTCGGTGATCCTCGCCCAGCTTCCCTTTCCTAGTTCTGGCTAGGGCTTGCTAGCCCTCACCTTTGGTCGGCAAGGTTCGTCGACAATGTGATGGTCTACATAGGTAGGAGGGGCTAGTTGAGCCCTCCCTCAATATTTTTACTTTATATATATAATTGTCTTTTTTTATTTTTAAACTAATCTAACTAAAATTCAAGTTAAAATTGTCTTCGGATAAAAATGTCATTTATCGGCTAGAATATTTAGCCGGCCACAAAGGTTAGAACCTTATTTGAGATATTCATAATCACTTTAGGTCATTAGTTGAATTTTCTGTTAAATCAAATTTCAAGCTCAAGTCAAGGCAGCAAAATTCTAAAGCTAAATCAATTTGGGCTTGTTTCCAAAGGGGCAGCACGTGGGGTTTCATACTCAAAAACCACTGAAAAAGCCATGAATCGACGATTTATCTTCGTCCAAACTTGCTCAAGGAGAAAATCTCGATGAATAGGGAAAACTTCATGGTGACGAGGAACACAGTGATTAAAAGTTGAAGGAACGAGCAGCGGTTTAAAGTGAGGGTCAAGAACAACCTGTTCATCATCAGATTGATTGAAGAATGGAGAGAGAGAGAGAGAGAGAGAGAGAGAGAGAGAGTTCCCCTTTTCGTTCAAAAGCTCGAGGATCAGTGAACCTAGCGACTTATACTTTGGGGCGGCTAAGAGAAAAAGGCTATACATCTTGTTTACAGTTTCGGTGACATCTACCAATGAAATGAGGGGAAGAAAATAGCACAAGCAAGATTCCAAAGCTTGTTTTAGTTTAGCAAGCAGTTAAGAAACGAATTGAGAAATACCAAGCGTCCAATCGAATTCTCTATCGTAAGGCACAAACTTGAACATAATTGAAGACTGTTGGCATGAGTTAAAGAATCCTTCATAAAGATATCATGGATTGTATATTACGCATAGTTTGGAAAATATATGAATCTGCCATCCCTTTAGCTGTCTCCATCAGATGCCACTTGCATCTAACGAAACCTAATTGTACATTGTACCATATGGTCTGGGACACCATATACAATACTCACCAAATCCTAAATGCACCTCTCTCTCTCTCTCTCTCTCTCTCTCTCTCTGTGGTGAAGAAGCTCGTTCTTTAATACCTATACATTAGTCCCATCGATCATGCACACCTTCTCCAATCATGTATCTTACATTCTCCTAACATTACGCCCTTAATTGAGTTCAATAATAGTCTACATCGATGCATCTGCTTTAAAGTCTCATAATAACGGTCAACAAACCAGCTTCATTTCTGCTCCATGTTCTGAATGAAATGACGTAAAAGTTCAGCAATTAAGACATGTTGTTAATTGGACTAGATGGCGTTGGTCCTCATAATAATTGTGCTGAACATTTCTAGAGTAATGAGTTGCGTGGATTTTAGTAGAACTATCATGTTAGCAATGTACTTCTACCAAAAAAACATCTAGGCTGAATTGTGTGAAATGTGTGAAAAGATAATTTGATGAGTTGACGATGGTCTTATCATCTTCTAATCAAAATTGATTAGACAAAACAATTGCAATGGCCACATAGAATTAGGAAACTTGTAGGTTTAAAACAAATTGGCCAAAGAGTCCAAATATATTGAACGGTCGTCAATTTAGTTTTAGACTTTTCAAATTGGTAAAAATATTCATCAACATTTTGATGGTTTTTCAATATAGCTATGTCGACCAATTTGAGATAGAAATCACTTATGTGGTGGTCTAGTCAGCACGAGCCGTCCTACATAATGCAATTAGCAATCTAACGTGTCCACTTGGACTCAAGACGATGTAGTTTTGACAAAATTTTTGGATTTTTTGCTTTGCCTTTTTTCCCCCTTCTTCTCAAATCTCCAGCCAGTAGGATCATCAAGGCCTTCGCAATGAAGGGCAATAAAAGATCAACAAGATATCTTTACTTTCGATTTAGCAATTAATACTTTAACAGTCTATTTTCCTTTATGCAGTCCACTAAGCTATGCTTTATTACGTGTCCTGAGAGGTGACCTACCAAATTCTTGAGGAATGGTTACAACTTTTAAGAAAAAAATCAGCAATGCTTGCCAACAAATGCACCTTGCCCACAATAGTAAGAAATTATTCCTTTTTTTTTTTGGTCAAAAAAATTATTCCATTTCAGCAGCTGTAAGAAACATGAAACAAAAACACATTTATACAACTCAAGACTACGAAAACAACTAATGAAGACCCAACACTTAAACAATCAATAAATTAAGTTCATGCAATAGAAATTTTAAATGCATTGTTGCCTTAAACTTTCACTAGAAGACAAACCTAAAGATTTTGCTTAGTATTCCTCCTAGTGCTGCAGCAATTTAATTTGTTACCAAGAACTCAATTGCCACCATTTTCAAAGTAAATTCTATCATCCCACCAAAAATAAAAATAAAACAACAATTAACTCGAAGCCTAAAAAGAAGCAAGTTAACCTAACTATACCCCTCTATAAAGAGGGAATTAAGTTTAGGGATATTACCTAAAAGACGAATCTATGGCCTATAATTTAGGCACGTGGGCTCTCCCAAGCCAATATCTTATGCGACGTTAAGGTGTTCATGAAAATTGATGTTATGATAAATGTCTAATAAGGAGTTGCCACTATCTTGTCAAAGTTGGCTAAAAACCAAGTGAGATATGTGAATATGTCTCACTTCCTACGCAATTAAAAATTTTAGGATTGTAGACTTGATTACACTAATTAACTAATTAGTGCACTTTCGACACCTAATCTTGTTTATTTCTTTTTATCAAACAACCTAAATTGATTTTATACTTATCCATTAATATATGAAATGATCATCTTTGGTATGTAATCATTTTTATCAAATGTTTTTGCACATTTCAAAAGAAAATTTACTAAAGATTTTTTGAATTCTAAAAAACTAATAATAATAATTTTTTGAAAATTTTTGGAATTTTCATGAACTTAATTTTTAAAAATTAATTTTCTATTATTAAAAGATAAAAAGGACCCGGGTCGGATCTCCACATCCGACCCGCTGGACCGTCTGGGTCCACGACTGGACTGGGCTCATCAATTGAGCCCAGTTCACGCCCCGAAAAACAAAAGAATAAAAAGAGAACTAGAGAAGCCCAGCCCAAAGCTCCGATTGGCCTAACCCAGTCCGAGAAAGACCAAATAAGCCCGTGCCCATCAGGTCTAAGTGAGGCCGCAGTTCCTATGACCGAAACCTTTATCCCTTCTTTTTCTGATCTTGTTTTACTTTCTTTTCTATCTTCTATTATTATTATTATTATTATTATTATTATTATTATTATTATTATTATTATTATTATTATTATTATTATTATTATTATTATTATTATTATTATTATTATTATTATTATTATTATTATTATTATTATTATTATTATTATTATTATTATTATTATTATTATTATTATTATTATTATTATTATTATTATTATTATTATTATTATTATTATTATTATTATTATTATTATTATTATTATTATTATTATTATTATTATTATTATTATTATTATTATTATTATTATTATTATTATTATTATTATTATTATTATTATTATTATTATTATTATTATTATTATTATTATTATTATTATTATTATTATTATTATTATTATTATTATTATTATTATTATTATTATTATTATTATTATTATTATTATTATTATTATTATTATTATTATTATTATTATTATTATTATTATTATTATTATTATTATTATTATTATTATTATTATTATTATTATTATTATTATTATTATTATTATTGTTTTTATTATTATTATTGTTTTTATTATTGTTTTTATTATTATTATTATTATTATTATTATTACTATTATTACTATTATTATTACTATTATTATTACTATTATTACTATTATTATTATTACTATTATTATTACTATTAATATTACTATTACTATTACTATTATTATTATTATTATTATTACTATTATTACTATTATTATTATTACTATTACTAGTATTATTATTATTACTATTATTATTATTATTATTACTATTATTATTATTATTATTATTACTATTATTACTATTACTATTATTATTATTATTATTACTATTATTATTACTATTATTATTATTATTATTATTATTATTATTATTATTATTATTATTATTATTATTATTATTATTATTATTATTATTATTATTATTATTATTATTATTATTATTACTATTACTAGTATTATTATTATTATTATTATTATTATTATTATTATTATTTATTTAATTCTCTTCCCTGCATGCGGTCTTCTCCCTCAATAAAAAAAAAAAACTCCCCTTTTCTACGTTCTCTTCTTTGCCGAGAACACCACCATTGCCGAGATCCCTCTTAAAGAAGCGCCGCCATTAAACCTCACCGACCACTATCCATGAGCAATGAGATAAGGCTTCACGCAAGACAACCTCAGTAACTAACGATCAAAACGATAATGCATGAGCTACGGATATTGCAAAGGCAATGGCTGCTTTTCCAGAGGTGCCTCAAGGTCATTTTTATCAAACGAATAGGGTGCATCGGCTAAAGGGAGGACACTAGCTCATTCAGACTCGAAGCCACGTCCAGAATCAAACACAAGCAGCAAATGACGTTCCCAAAAATCAGAAACGATTCGCTCAAGGCCCAAACCCGCATAAATAGAGAAGACAAATCTCGGTCCTTAGGATAACCAAGATAGAGCGGAATGAAGGGGTCGAGTATGGCTAACCTCGCTTCAGGAAGAGAGCGGATCACTGTCACCCGCCAAGATGGGCTCCGAGTTATCAAAGAATAGGGGTGGCAAATGGGTGGGTTGGGTCGGGTATAGGTCGGGTCGAAATGGGTCGGCCCATATTTGGCCAAATTTGGCCGTTTTGGCTAATATTCTGCGGTGTAAATCAAGTGTCCGTCAATGTCGACTTGACCTATACCCGATCCGAGCTGTATTGCTAAAACTTACTTATTATTAAAATATTTTTATACAATACAAAATTTTTAATAATTTTTATACAATACAAATTTAATGGAAAATTTTATAATTATTTTTAAAATATTTTTAAAAAATCGAAATTTTAATTTGTTAAAATATGATTTTTGATTATTTTTAATTTTTAAAAATATCAATTTTTATTTTAATAATTATTTTCTTATTTTCTGTTTTCTCTATTTTTTTTCTTCTTCTTCTTCTTCTTCGGCCACGACGACGGCCGACGGCCGGCCCACGAGGCGAGATCGGCCGGCGAGCTCGAGCTTTCTTGCCGTCGGGCGGGTTTGATCTCACCGATCTGCGAGGCCGAGGCCACACCGACGTTGGCGAACTCGAGCCTCGCCCGGTCGTTGGCAAGGCTGAGCCTCCCCGAATCTAGCGAGACTTGAGCTCGCCGGCATCGGGCGAGGCTTGAGTCTCTCCAGATCTGGCGAGGCCGAGGCCCCGCTGGATGTCAGTGAGCTCGAGCCTCGCCGGATCTAGTGAGACTCGAGCTTGCCAATGTCGGCAAGGCTCGATCTCGTCGATTTGACGAGGCCGAGGCCCCACCCGATGCTGGTGAGCTCAAGCCTCGCCGGCGTCGAGCGAGGCTCGATCTTACCGATTTGACGAGGTTGAGGCCTCGCCTGAGGCTGGCGAGCTCGAGCCTTGCCTATTGTTGGCGAGGCTCAGTCATCGGTGACCTTCGAGGGAGCGACGGAGGCAAGCCTCAGAGGCGGGCGACGGGGCGAGCTATGGCGGTGAGTGGCGAGGCGGCTTGGAGGTGAGTGGTAGAGGTGGGTTGAAAATGGGTCAGCGATTGATGAAGGTGAAGGTCGAAGGTGAAGGTCGAAGGGTCAGTGGCTGAGGAAGTTCATGTCTTTTGAGTTTTAAAAATGTGTCGAAAATGGGTCAGAGTGTGTGACCCATTTAAACTGAACTCAAAATGGGTCGAATGTGGGTTATGGCCCATTACAACTTCATAACCCACCTTCGACCCATTTGTGAAAATTATGAGTGCATTTTGCCACCTCTATTGAAGAATGATGGCCACAAGTCGAACTTCGTGAGAATACTTAACCGGAATAGTCGTTCGTCTCTTTTCTCCTCGCTCAATGCTCGCTCGGTCCTTTCTCTGTTCTCTGAACCAGCTACATTCGGAGCGTCCGGAGAAAACAGACCTGAAACAAAACCGGACCTTTCTCGTTCAAGAGTGAGGTCAGATCGAGAAAACCCGGCGAAAATCCCACTCGCGATTCTCGCGGCCGCGTGAGAGAGGAGCGCACTTGACCACGCCCACCTCCGGTCCTTCACCACCGCAATGTCACCTCCTCTGCCACCGGAACGCTACCATTGCCGAAGATCTCGAGAACAATCTCGAGAACGCAGCCGCTTCTCTCCCTCTCCAAGAACGAGCAGCCCCCCTCCTTCTCACGCTGCCTTCTCTGCTTTTATCCCTCTCTCGATCCCTTCTCTCTCTCCTCCAAGGCGATGCCAGCTAGCCCCATACCGCACGAAATTCCCTTCGTCAAGCGTGGCGCGCGGCCCTGCCTTCGCCCTCATGTCCTCTGTCCTTCGTCGCGTACCGTCCTTTTTCTGTCGTAAGCCAACGTCAAAAACAGACGAGGAAGAGGAGAAGAGAGGAAGAGGGGGCCGGGCCCCGAGGAGAAAAGGAGATGGGCCGCGTGAGGGAAATAACAAGGGGAGAAAAAAGAGGGCTGGGCTGTTCGATTTTCTCCCTTTCTATTAAAATAATTTTTTCAAAGGTTTTTAAATAACTAATACTAATAATGCAAATGTTCCTAATGTCTATATGCGACACGATTTAATGGAAATTATTTTTTAATAGTGATTATAAATTAATCCCTACTTTCTACACAATTAAGTCATAAGTAAAAATGCAAAATTTATGTGTCAATGCTAACAATAGTAATCTTTCTTATTTGTGCAATCCATGTAATACTAACTAAAAATTACTCACATTCCTAAATCTTATGTTGGAAAAAAAAATACACGATAGATCCTTTATTCAAGTCACTCTATTTCACATTAAATGTTCTCAAAACTTTTTTTTTACACCCAAAATCAAAATCACCAGTACCTTAATAAAATAACAAGCAAAAATTCTTCAAGGAAATGAGCACAAAGTTGTCTTGGCTCAAAATCTTCCAAGGAAATGTTCATAAAGTTGTCTTATCATGATATTCTTCTAGTATAAAAGATATAGAAAGTTGGGTGGGAGCCCACAACAATGCTTAGACTCAATTTGGAAGCAAGGAAGTCTTGGCAATGAAGGCAGCTTTTGAGGATGAGAAAGTTTAGATTCTTTCTCTTCAAAGCACGGCAACTAGAGGGTGAGTTCGTTTTTGAGAAGAATGATGAATAAATCTACTAAGGAAGGAATAGAGCAAGTGCATAAAAAGGATGAAATCCCTGTTGATATAGGACTAAGACCAAGTTGTGTGTGTGTGCACACACGCGCGAGAGAGAGGGGGGAGCAAATTATGAGACAACGAATGGCTAAGATCAAGCTACAAGACCGTTAGGTACTTTCACTTTATTTATTGTCTTTGCACTCTATTTTCATTTTGTCTTGGCCTAACTCTATTTTGTTGTTTTAGAAATTTGTGTCTTTTGCTATTAAACTTTTATTTGGTTGTAAAGCTAGAACACCAATATAAGACCCTTTTACATCCACCACCGTTCATTAGAATTAAGTATGAGCTCACCTTACTATGCACTTACTCTCGTCTAGTACAATGCAATCTAATTCCTTAAGAAATAAGATTCTAATTTCCACTATATTCATTCATGGAGAAAAATTTGGGTTGGATTATCGGAAATATATTTACTAATAAAATATGAAATTAGATTATCTAGCTAAAGTTAGGATTGGGATATCATTCCACTTTTTTATAAGCATAATACTATGAAAAACTTAATTCCACCATTGATCGCCACCACAACATCCACCACTACCATTGGTCTCTAGCTTAGGCCACTAGTTGCTAGCCAAGGTCATTGGCAGCTAGACTCCACTCTTGGTCACCGACGATAGTGGCATGCTATTGGCTTTTACCACAGGTCACTAGACTTTGCCATTTTGGATTAATTCATTTCATTCAAGTGTTGTGACTTCTAAGACTTGAAAGAAGACATGTGAAGAGGCCAAAGAAATATAACATTGCACTCTTGGCGGTGCAAAGGAAACTTATCTTTTAGCAATTTTTTATTAGAAGAAAGCTGGGGAAACTTCTCCATAAGCATTTGTTATAAGAAGAGATTTGGTATTTTGTATCCTAGAATAGTCTCACTTGATTGCTTGTTTTTACTTTGAACGACCTCCTGTGCCCTCTTTTTAATGAACCAACTCAGTGCAGATCTTCCTAAGTCCTTTCTCACCTTAGGTCCATGAATATGGAAGATGCTGTTAAAGGAAATATGTAATATTATGAACCAATAAAAATAAGGGTTAATATCCTAAAAATCCAAAACCGGTACACGTGTATCAAATTTATCTTAAAATAATTTTTTGATCATGAAAAATCCCAAACCAGTATACTTATGATAAATTTACCCTAGCTGAATATAAAAAAAAAATCCAAATTGGTACATTTATGAGAAATTTACTCCAAACGAATTTATTCGACTATAAAAAATCTCAAACCGATATATTCGTAACAAATATACCATTCGTTAAATTAGATTAATGCCACAAAAAAAATCACAAAAATTATATAACTATGACAAATGGAGAGTAAAATCTCAAATTGGTACATTAGTCAACTATCACATATCATTCAATTTAATAATTTGACAGTAAAATTTAATGAAAATTAACAGAGGGTAAATTTATCACAACTGTACCGATTTATGATAAATTTGTCAAATGTATATCAATTTGGGATTTTTGATAATCAAAACATTAATTTGGGTAAATTTGTCACATGTGTACCAATTTTGGATTTTTCAAAGAATTAACCCTCAAACCACCCCGTTGTGGACATGTTGGTTCAGACGTTCCTCCCTCTTCTGGTTAGGGGGAGGTTCAAGTCACTACAGTTGCATTTGCGTGATTTAAGTGCGGTGCCATGGGAGGTGGGTCCCCTCGCTAGCGTCGCCGATTGCTAGGGCTGTATGGCGGTTCTCGAGTCATAAAAAAAAAAAAATCCTCAAAATAATTCGTTGGGAGGATCTTGCTTTCTTGCTGGTCACCAGGATCCAGCACTCGGCTAGAGAAAGAAGAAATGAAGAACCAAAAAAAAGAGAAAGAGAAAGAGAAAAAAAAGAAGAGAAAAGAATAAATAAATAAATAAATCGAAAAAATATTTAAAAACCTATCAAAAATTGTCCACATATACCTTCGTGATAGGATAATCATCACTGGAGTGCTATCCACGTGCTAGTCAATGAGTCTCCTCTTCACGGACATGCCGACTCATTTGTCTTTTTTTTTTTTTTTTTTTTTATCTTCCTTCGGCTCATGATCACTCGAGAAAATGTCTTCGCTTATCATTGACTACAACTATTTGGTGGTCTCAACTCAGAAAGATACTAACAAGAAAATCAAAGCCGAAGAGGATTTCTCTCTTCAATAAAGTAGTTCACGAATCATTAACGTCATTGATATTAAAAAATTAATCCTTCATTATTCAACACTCTGATTAATTTGTGCTGCCGAAATCTGTTTTTCATTTCAAATTCCATTGCATCCTGATTTTTTGGTGACACCACCAGATATGAGTCTCATGTTCGTACAATTACTTTCCACTTGAATTCTCAAGATGATGCACATGTGCTTCAGCCAGGTACTCGTAATTACCGAACGAGGGCTAAAAAATTTTGAAGTGTAAATAGCGGAGTGCCTCCCTCCGTTTCCAGCACATGGTTTGAAAGGGTCCAAATTTCTTGGCTCTCTCTTTACACTTTACACGCCCAAAAGACAAATTCTTTCGTCGTCCACGAACATGAGGGATTTGCAAAGACACCAAATGGGAGCAAGGAACAAAACCCTCTCTGAGGCCACCGCGGTCATGAAGAAACTGCACACTCCGAAGGCAAATCTGGCTAAGATCGAATTTCTTGCGTGCCTCACAGCCATTTTACTCATGTTGCTCACCATCTTCGGCTCATCAAGGCGCCGGCACAACCACCAGAAGCTCAGGAACCTGTTATGGGCAGCATATACCCTCTCGAGCTACCTCATCGTATACACCCTCGGTCTCATGACTGAAGCGTCGTTCCAAAATGACCTGTTACTAGTTTGGGCCATTTTCTTGATGATCTTCTTCGGCAGCTCGGACTTGTACTCCGTCCACAGCCTCGAGGACTGCGAGCAGGGGAAGAACTATGTTTGGCAATATGTGATCAAGTTCTTTGGGTTATCGTTTCTGTTGGTCATGTCTGGGATCTCGTTGCCGATGATTTCGGTCTTAATTCTATTGTTAATGGTGCCACTCAAGGTCAATCATAGAGCAGCATCTCTTAAGATTGCAAGCAGGTATGGCCGACAGAAGAAGGCCAAATTTATTGCTGACTACATGAGTTCTGAGCACCAGTTGTGGGAGGGAAATCTTGATCCTAGCCAAATGGGAGGATACACCTATGTTGTAGAGAGGTTTAAGAAAAGTACAACGTCATTAAAGAACTTGAAAGAAAGAGAAGCTGCAGCACAATGGGAAGCACCGAATTACCGCAAGTCATTGAAGATCACTCAAAGAGTTGTCACCATCGAGATGGTGTGGAACTGCCAAGGATGGCTTTTGAGATCGGGAGGTGGGGACGAGGACAGCAAGCTCAAGGACATTTGCCTCTCGTTCTCGCTCTATAAGCTTCTTCTTTTAAGATTTAGCAGCTATTCATTGCCCAAACAAGCTCACGAAGAGGCGTGGAAGTTGATTCAGCACTTGTATGCCGAAGGAAATGGCTACGAGCGAGCATTTAGGGTCGTTGAGCTAGAGCTTTCCTTTCTTTTCGATCATTTCTACACCAAATACCCGACCATCTTCCAGCAATTCGGTTGGAAAATAAAGGTTGTAGAGCTCTTGCTTTTGGTCATTGGTGTTCCAGTGATGATCGGACTTTGTTTCCCATGGTACGACTCGAATAGATCTCAAGGTGAAGTTCAACTAGCTACTGCAGGCGGGTTGAGCATCGACTTTCTCGTGACGGCAATAATTCTAACAGCATTCACATGTGTGGAGCTTGTGCAGTGTTTCGTCATGGGCATCTCGGAGTGGATGAAAGTAATATTGCTATGCAACTACGTACTAAACAACTGGTGTCAAGAGAGCAAACTAATAGAGAAGCTGACAGGACTAATATGCCGGACGCAATTCCTGAAGCCTTGGGAAAGGAAACTTCGCCAATACTCGCTTCTCGAGTCGTATGATTACACCCCTCCGAGGTGGCTGTACAATCGCATCACATATTTATATATCGATCCTGTAAGGAACGGCCAAAAACGAAGCACGACCACCGAATTGTCCTCGGAAGTGAAAAAGCTGTTTTCCGTTCTTTAATGGCGAATCCCGAGACATGGAAGAACGGAGAAACTTCTTTGAGATTAAACGAAGTGGAGGATCAGCTCTCATGGGCATGTAAGTTTGAGACGCAAACTCAAGTGATACTTGTGTGGCATGTCGCCACGAGTATGTTCGAGCACACGGTGCCGATTTTAGGTTCGAACTTCCTTGTGGCGACTAATTTATCCAAATATCTTGCTTATTTGATAGCATTCTATCCAAAATTATTACCTGATCACTCTTCTGATTCAGAGTATATTTTTAAAAAAGTCATTATCGAAGCAAGACGCTTGCTCAAAGGCTGCAAGACAATAGAAGAAAGAATCAGAAAATTGAACAAGATTGGTAAGACAACGAAAGATACCGGTAAAGTGATAATCCAGGGCGCAAGATTAGGGCAGCAATTGCTAGATGTAGAAAATGAACCAAATTTTATTTGGAAGGTATTGGCCGAGTTTTGGGCGGAAATGATGGTGTATGTGGCTCCATCGGAGAATGCAATTGAACATGCAGAGCACTTGGCGATGGGTGGAGAGTTCGTGACTCACTTGTGGGCTTTGGTCTCTCATATCGGCATCAAGCGAGAACCTCCTGTTGAGTGACCTACTCTCAACAGAAGATGAAGCTGGCCCAATTGATTGCGATATTGCATGATTACGTGAGCTGTAGTGTGTCTCCTTTGGGATTAGTCAAGACAAAACTTCAGATACTGTTTTGTATTTCAGTGTGTAGAAGTCTATAAATAAGAGGGTCCATGCTTTATGTAATTGAGATTAGATGGGTCGCTACACAAGTTTCATTGAGCGTGATTGATACTTTTTATCTATCTCTCCTGCCCGTTCGATGTTTTACTTCTTCAGCTATATCTTTTGTAAGGATCTGTCCGACTACTTGGTGTTCGAAAGCTATCTCTTTGGGAGGTTATTTCTCTATGTTAAATTGCAATCTGTATGAACACTTTAAAAGAACATGTCCCCAACAACATCACGTGAACTTCTTCCAAAATTTTGAAATTTCCACTGGTTTTTTTTTGGGTCAGAAACTATATTTAAGTAGGCCAAATATTACATCGTAGCGTTCCAAGAGCAGCAGAAGCGAAAGCATCAGCCGCTACCAAAGTTTGCAAAATAGAAGGAGGAAATACATTCCAGTTTTGGGCCAGGTCTGGTCTTCCGTGGGCTTTAGCAGCCCAGTCGTCTACCGCATTGGCCTGTCTGTTGCAATGTTGCAGCCGTAGGTTAGGGTAAAGGGGCAGAAGCGATCGGAGTTCCTCGAACAGCGGCCGTTCCTCCCATGGTGTCTTCTTCCGCGCTTGAAGAACATCGATCAACTGCAGACAATCAGATTTGATCACTAGATTTGCCTTGTGAAGGCCCTGCTTCTGCAGACGTTGAAGGGTTAAGGTGAGCGCCTGTATTTCAGTTTGAAAAGCAGAAGCTGCTGAAAATCTGCACATATAGACGTCAGTTAGGAGGCCCCTGTGATCGCGACTGATGCAGGCCATTGTGCCCTCTCTGCTCCCAGGGTGAAAGGATTCGTCTATGTTGCACTTGAGAAAGCTTGGATCCGGCGGTTGCCAGTAATTTGCTGATGGGACGACCGAAGCTCCTGTGCGCGTATTATCTGTTTAGGGACGCCGTTGATCCGAGAGGTGGGATATCCGAGTCTGTGCCAAGGCATCTTCAACAGCCCGATTGGGATCAGGGCGGAGACCACGGAAAACGCTATTGTTGCGTAGACGCCACAGCTGCCATAAAACATGAGCAATAGTAGTCAAACCAAGTAAGAAGTTCTGATCTCTTGCTTTTTCGGCGATCCATTTATCCAAACGGTTTATTGAATTTGGCTCAAATGAGATGTGTAGTTGGGGGTGTGTCCATACTCCTTCAGTCCACGGACAATAAAAGAAGATGTGTTCGACGGTTTCTGGCTTGTTTTGATTGCAGAGAGTACACATAGGGCTAGAGATAATATGTCTGTGATATAAGTTGGCTTTAGTAGCTAGGGCATTTTGGCAGGCTGTCCATAGGAATATTCGAATTTTCGGTGTGGTGTGCATGTTCCATATTTTGCGCCATAGTTCTATGGGAGTTTGGTATGAAGTTGAGGCCTGATTGCCATCTGGTTTGCTTGCTGTCGTTAACAGAGTTTTATAATTACTTTTGACCGTATAATGCCTTGTTGGTGTTGCTGTCCAAATGAGCTGATCAGTTGTGTGGAGGGGTCTAATTGGGATCCTCAGTATTTCGTCTATAATAAAATTATCGAACATCTCTATTATTAGGGGAGTATTCCATGTATGGTGGACATGATCAATAAGATCAGCCACCATCATGGGCTCATCTCTAGCTGCTGGTCCTCCAATTTTGCCGCTTGGTAACCCGCTATGCTCCCTGATGTTAATTGATCGTCCATCTCCCACAGACCATCTTACATTTGGTAAGATGACGTCCCGTCCAATGATAAGACTTCTCCAGCCCCAGGAAGGATGTGAGCCTTGTTCTGCTGATTGGAAATCCTTGGAATGAAAATATAACCCCTTGAGGAGCTGACCCCAGAGCGAATGAGGTTGATGAAGTAATCTCAAAGCCTGCTTGCCAAGCATGGCCTTATTAAAAGCTATAAGGTCCCGAAAGCCTAACCCGCTAAAATTCTTACTAGTTTTAAGCAAGTCCCAATTCTTCCAATGCACACCGACCCTGTTCTTGTCATTATGCCACCAGAAGTTGCCAATCCTCTTCTCAATCACTCGACAAAGAGACATAGGAAGCTTAAATATTGACGTAGCATACTGCGAAATGGCTTGGACGACAGACTTGAGTAGAGTCTCCTTTCCACCTTTCGATAGTAACAGTTCTTTCCAACCCTCCAATTTAGCATTGATTCTTCCTAATATCCAACCAAACAATTCTTTTTTAGATCGGCCCCATTCAAATGGAACACCTAGATATTTCCCATAACAATTCAACATCGGTACCCGCAATTCAGTTGCCAAGTTATTTTGAAGACCTACCGGACAAGATTTACTAAAGTAGAGTCCAGACTTATTTCTGTTTATCACTTGACCCGTGGCCTGGCAGTATTGATTTAATATATTTGCCATATTCTGACATTCCGTTACTGTACCATCTAGGAAGAATACTGAATCATCAGCAAAGAAAAGATGGGAGAGAGTTGGACATGACCTGGTAAGTTTGATGCCATGGAGATGTCCCATGGTAAGTGCATTATGAATAAGGGTGGACAAAGCATTCGCCATTAAAATAAAGAGATATGGAGAAAGAGGGTCTCCCTGTCTGAGTCCTTTTGACGGTGTAAAGTAGGGTAGATGCTCCCCATTTAATCGAACACTCAGAGTCGTCGTGGTGATACATTGCATCACCATTTGAACCCACCAAGGATGGAACCCCAATTTGGTAAGGTAGGCTTGGAGAAAATCCCATTCAACTTTGTCGTATGCCTTCTGCATGTCCATCTTAAGGAGAGCTTGGAAATGTCGCTTCCTATTCATTGTCTTGAAGTGATGTAGAACCTCATGAACGATTAGGACATTATCCTGTATCTGACATCCACTCACAAAGGCAGCCTATTCGATTGAGATCAGCTCCTCTAACCAAGGTCTTAGGCGATTTGCCATGACTTTGGCAATAATTTTATATGCATAATTACACAAATTGATCGGTCGGAACTGGTCAAGACATTCAGGATGGTGTACTTTGGGAATCGGAGCTATTACGGTCTTATTAAGATCTCGAGGTAGCTTGCCAGTCTGGAAGAAATCAGTAACTAGTCTGAATAAATCTTACTGTACAATATTCCAATGGGTTTGGTAGAATAGACCGTTAAAACCATCAGGACCTGGAGCTTTAGTGGCACCCAATTGGAAAGTGGCTTGTCGTACCTCATCAACTGTGACCGAAGCCAGTAAGTGTTCATTCATAGTTTCCGTGACGATTGGTTGACATTGATCTAAAATCGAGCCGAAGTCACGGTAGCCAACAGTTGTATATAACTGTGCGAAGAAAGCATATGTCATCTCCTTGAGAACTGTTATATCCCGCACCCATTCATTATTTTCATTCCTAAGCATTCCAATCCTATTTCTCTGCCGTCGTTGTATCGTAGTGGCATGAAAGAACTTACTGTTTCTGTCGCTCCAACGCAACCAATTGATCCTGGACCTCATAGCCCAAAACTGCTCTTCTCGCTGCCAAATATCCCTTATCTCGTCTTGGATTTGAGAGGCCTCCTCTTTGTCGACATTGGAGCTGTAAGAGTGGTTGGTTAATGTCTGTAGACGGTGTTGTAAAGCCATTACCCTCAAGTGTCCATTACCAAACCTGGATCGACTCCATTTTCTTAAAGCATTACTCACTCTTTTCAGTTTCTGCAAAAGATCAGAAGATCTTAACTGATCGGAAGGCCATGTTTTAGAGACAACTCGGTTGCAGTTCGGGTCGTTGTTCCAATATGCCTCATTAACAAAGGTGCGTTGGCGATTTTTGTTAACAGTCACTGTGGAAATAAGTAATGGGCTATGATCAAATCCCAATGCCGGTAATGCATACACCTCGGCCTCTGGATATAGAAGTCGCCGCTCCATAGAGCATAGGACCCGGTCTAATCGTTCCTTTACAAGATCAACCCCTTCACGGTTATTTGTCCATGTATATGCGCATCCCTTGCTTTCGACTTCCATCAAGGCATAGTCATCTATAACAGCTCGAAAGGATGTGAGCCGAGATGGGACAGGAGATCGCTTGCCAACCTTTTCCCAGGGATGAAGAATTTCATTAAAATCCCCGGCACAAATCCAAGGAAGTGTGTTTAAAGCACTGATCCTTCGAAGGGTCTCCTAGAGCAGCTGGCGATTGTGATAAGAGAAAGGAGCGTGCAGACAGGTAATTCTCATAAGCCGATCATCACTATAATCCCTGCAGACCATATCAAAATAGTCCTCCGAAACGCCTTCTATTTCTAAAGAAATGGCGTCATTCCAAAAAACCGCCAAACCACTTGCTGTGCTGATTGGATTTTGCATAAAAGAGCTACTAAAATGTAACCTACGCTGCAATCTATTAAGAACTAACTCCTGATTCTTGGTCTCCATCAAAAACAAAAGGTCGGGCTTTTCTTTGGCCGACAAGGCCTTTAGTGCTTGGACTATCAGGGGATTGCCCAACCACTGACAGTTCCAACATAAAAGCTTCATTTGTGTGGTGGTGGCTGTTGAGGGCCAGCCACCAATGCCCGGTGAAGTGCTTCATCTGCTGTAAATACTGGTGTTTCCTGTAAATGAGTTTCATCAAGATGATCAGTTGCGACATACCGCTTGTCATAGGGAGAGTATCGTTTTTGCTTCTTGGCAGGTCCTGTTCTTGTAGTAGTTCAGGTGCTTTTCAATTTTTTGGTTTGCTGGATATCCATTGGGTAGATAATGAGGCCCTGTTCTCTGTCTTCTGCAGGAATTTGATGTGTGTGGATAGCCCTCCCCTGCTGATGCAAAAGCTGCAAGGTAAGTGTATGGGGCTCGACTGTCTCATCAGGATTCAGTGGATCAGTGAGTTTTCCTTTTGCTTTTGCGTGTGCAGGAATCAATGCTGTCGTGATGGTCTTCCCCTGCTGATACAAAGGCTGAGAAGGATTTGAAGGAAGCTCTATCGCAGCAGGGTGCTTCCCTTCTAGAGGTACTCTGGAAACTTCTCGATCCTTAGCTGGTAGTGGTGGTAATAGGGTTAGAGGCTGTAGTAAGGCTGGTGGTGTCTCTGGGATTGACTCCTCATTTGGGTCTTGAGTTGTTGGAGGGTTATAGAACGCTTGCCAATAGGGGCTAGATTCTCGAACCTCTGCTTTTAACCACGGACCAAAAGCCAGTATGTCTTTGCCTTCCTCTCTCACCATATCAAAAGGAACTTCCGTGCAATATGTGGCGTACTGGCCAAGTCTCCCACATGAGTAACAAAAATGGGGAAGTCGTTCATACCTAAAATCCAGCCATATCAATTGTCTAGCTAAACGAATCAATTTGCCAGTTTTTAGAGGTGCATCGAGGTTCATTTCTACTCTAACTCGCCCTATCTTGATTGTGGAATCCTCTTTACTATCGACTTTAACCTCCAATATGTCACCAAGCTAAATTTCCACTGGTTGAATTAACTCTATTTAGACCAAAATGATTGATGGGCTGGGGGAAGGATGAGTAAAACGAAATCAGTGCAGGCGATCGTCGGTGTCTGGGCTCTCTCTAGTTTCTCTATCTACAACGACCTCAGATTCTCATATAAAAGCACATTTTCACTCTGCACCAAGGGGGAGGACATTGAACGCATCACAGAGAACCATTACCGCAAACACGATACGGAGAGCATGCTGAGAACATTCGAAAGTAGAGAGACACTCGCAAAAAAAGAGCCGCAGCTTTTTCCGGTAGCCCCATTGTCGCCACCAGCCTCAGATATGAAAGAGCACTGAAGGTGCTCTGTTCTCTTCCTTGCTTCACGGCGGAGGATCTTGAAGTGATTAAACCTCGCTCAAGAATCCTTCGCTGGCCTTGATTTCTTTCGTCTATGTTTGCAAGAGCTTCAATTGTTTATTCAAATGTTCGTTACAGCTTTAGCACCGCTGCTGAACCAGGTAATCTTCCTACTCTTTTTATGCCTTGTTTTGATGAGAGATGTCATGTTTTAGGTTAGTATAAAATCTGCTCCATTCAGGTTTGTATAAGTAATTGCGTACATCATGCACTGTTTTCATATGCTTTTTGTCTCTAATCTGCGTTCATGTAAGTAATTGGGTAAGTAAGGTTGCACATGGTAACTTTTCTATTTCTCGTTCTTTTGTTTTCCAGAACAAAAAAAAGAATAGAAACCTGTTTGGTAAAGCCAAGTTGTTTTTCTATTCTAGGAAATAGAAAGTTAGCCTAAGAATAGATTTGGAACAGAAACGAGAAACAAAAAAAAAAAATTACTTCTGTTCCCGGGAACAATTTTTAGAAATAAGTCAATTTTTTCTTTTCTTTTATTATTCTCTCTTGCCGTGGCCACCTTCAACCGCCTAGAGACACCGCCGCTGCCACTTGCTGCCGCCGCCACCGATTGCTCGCTATGCCGTCGGTCGCTCGCTGCCGGTTGTTGGTTGCCGCCGCCGTCGGTCGCCGGTCGCCGTGCGCCGCCGCTACCGGCCGGCGGCGGTGGCAAGTGGCGGTTGGTGGGCGGCAATCCATCAACAAGAATAAAAAACTAATAAATACAGAAAAGAAACTGTCGCTTTACCATTTCTATTCTTTTTCTATTCCAAGAATAGAAATTTTGTGTAGTTACCAAATGGGTTCTTTTACTCAGAAATTGTTCCCCGGAATAGAATTAGAAAAGAACTATTTCTGAAAAAAAATTCTTCCCCAACCAAGAAGCGTTGTCATGCGCACCCTAATTGCGTACATCATGCACTGTTTTCATGAGAACCAAGATGAGGACGCGAAGGGAAAGTTGCTGTCCGTTTATTTACAAGTGCAAGACCATCCTCCGAAGGAGAAAATGTACGCACGATTCCACTTGCGCGTGGGATCAACAAAATTTTAACAAGAAGGAGAGAAGGTATGTTTTTCTTCTTTTTATCATCGTAACAAGCATGTGTGGAATAACTTTTACTTCATCGATATTTACTTAATCTAAATCTTAGTAGACACATACTTTTGACTTTTTAGTCATACAACCCACCCCGAACTTTTATAACATGAATATGTTGGCAAATAAATTCGCATATATTTCAATAACTTTTTGAAATTTGAATAATATAATTTTGGCAACATATAAGGAAGTTTTTTTTTTTTTTTTCATTTTTGCTTAATCCAAATCAAACGGGCTAATGCGAATATATATAAGTTTTGCTATTTAAAATCACGCCAACATTTTCAAGTTAAATAAATATCACTTTTATTCTATGAGCAAATGCCAAGTGGCTTTTTGGAGGGGCTCAAAGTCCATCCGCGTGACTTCTCGACTTTTGAGGACCATAGCAGCAATTCGAATATGCATGTGAATATCTTCTCTAGAAATAACATAATGTTTATTTCTCCAAGAGTCTAAATGCAATATAAGATTATTTGTTTTGTGGAATATGAATGATTCAAAAAAAGATTTTTTTAAAACAATCGTTTGTGTCGCTTAAAATAATTAGCATATGAAAAATATTTTTATTATTAATATATATTCTTTGAAGATTCACTTTTGTGAGCGATACAAGCGATTATTTTTAGGAAGATATTATCCAAATCATTTATTCTCCAAAAAATAAACAGAGTCAATATACTAAGGGCATGTTTGTTAAAGAAAATTTATATTCACTGGAACAAAAATTTCTATTCTTTTGTTCCAAAGAACGAAAAAAAAGAATAAAAATACATTTGGTAAAACTTTTGTTTCCAAGAATATATTTGAAACAAAAACAAAAAATTAAAAAAAAAAAAAATAGCTTCTTGTTCTCATGAACAATTTTTAAAATCAATTTTTCTCTCTCTTATTTTTTCTCCTCTTTTCTTCTTCTTCCTTTTGGCTGGTCGTTGGACTCTCCAGTTGATGCGAGGTTGGGCCTCCCAGGTCAAGGCGAGGCCGACTTTGTGCCGCCTGGGCGAGGCTGAGGCTCGCCGTGGCTAGGCTAGCCTCTGACGAGCTCGCTAGGTCTCGCCGCCACGGCAATGGCTGTCAACCTACCAAAGAGAAAGAATCCTTTTGTCTACTCTAAATTCTAGCACCTTCTCATATGTTTTCTTTGTAGTTTGGTTTATCGTGTAAATTAGAATATAGAAAGAATCCTTGTCCTAATTTGACCAAAAAAAAAAAGAGAGAGACCTTCTTCACTTGACTTAGCCTTGCTCACTAGCCTTGAACTCAGTCGCCTTGTCGCTTGCCTTTGTTTCACTCGCCTCGTTACTCACCTCTTTTTCCTTGCCTCGCATGTTTGTTTTTATGGTTTGTTGCTTTTACTAAGTGTAAATTTCTGTTGTGACATTATCTTATTTTTATGTTTTATATATAGTAGTGTTCATAATTTGATTGCTCAATATTGCATTATTGATGGATATATAATTCGAAATAATATATTTGTCCCTTTAAGTGATATAAAAATAAAACAAATAACTAATATGTTTAATCTTTTGCTCCTAGGTTGATCCTAGAATTGGACTAGACTAATAGGGTTGGTCTGGTCCTCGATCTCGAGCTCAACAGGGTTTGTTCTTGATCACAAAAATTGAGGACCAACACTGTGTGGGTTGGTCCATAGGTTAAGTGCTGGATCAGCCCAACCTGAACGATACTCACCCCTACTCAATAGTTATAGATTGACTTGGTCGTTTTCATCCAACCTTACTACTTCTCTTGGATTGAATATATAATTCCATCGAAACTTAGATGGTCATTTCCCACTCAACTCCATGAAGTAGCCATTGGTTTTTCCATCATCAATGTCGAAGCGGCTTTCGGTAGCTTACCAGTATTAGAACGGCTCAAGACGGTTCCCAAACCAGTCAGAGTCGATCTTCAATTTGATTACCTGGTTGATTTAGTGCTATCATACTTATTTTGATAGTGTTCTCCAATTTTCGGAGATGCGGTTGTCTTCCCAGAACATGCATCTATTGACTTGTTGCCCATGTTTCGTTGCTGTATGCTTGCAAATGTGGCTGTTATCGAGTCCAGACTCACTTTTTTTCTCCTCTTCTGGATTATCCATCCTGCTTTTCTTCGGAATCGGAGTGGTCCTTCTGTTTAACAACCGGGCTTGCCCGCCTGATTCATGAACCGGGTATAGTTCGGATAATGAAAATACCCATTTGTATGAATTTGTATGAATTTGGAGAATTGAACTTGGACGATTCTTTATTTGCTCTAGTACAATCTACTCAATGACGAATGAATCAATTAGTTGAATTCCACCCCATCAAATTGAGTGAGAAACCATATCAGGGGGAAAAATGCATCGACAAATTGGTGGATAGACATTTTTATCAAGGAACATATGACATCATTAAAGGGAATGATATGATGCAATGCTGTGAAACTCCTACGACCTTTTTGACCAAAAAAAAAAAAAAAAAACTCCTACGACCTTTTTGACCAAAAAAAAAAAAACTCCTACGACCTTGACAACCGACACCAAGAGGATTTGCACTTCGATAATAAGAACATCATTATAAAATACCGGAATTAGGATTCATATAATGTACACCAATGTCACCGTATTTGCAAATAAAGTTTAGTTGAAAATCTTTAGTGAAGAATCAAATTTATTGCTTGGGTAGAGTTAGTGTTTATCCAAATAATGTCACATGACTCGTATCTTATTTCCGCTTAGTTAGGAATTTTGGCTTTTTTCTTCTTGGAAGCATTCAAGTTTTCATTCTTTCACATGAATTCAAGCAATTCGAAGCTAAAATTTTTAAGAAAATGGTTGTCTTAAGAAGATCAGAAACATGAAGGCACCGAACAGAACAAGTAAGACAGTGAGTGAGAGTGATCCTGAATTAAGGAAAATCTCTCTACAATATTAAAGCCAGAACCTCTTTTTTTACTCACTTTTTTACTTTATTTCAAAGTGTGGGAAAATTGTCCAAAAAGTCATAAACCTATTGCACTTTTGCCAATTCAGTCTTAAAGCTTTTAACTTTGCCAATTTAGTCATAAACCTTTTCATTTCTTACTGATTCAGTCCATCCGGCCAATTTTGGCCGGAAAATGCTGGTGTGGACTCCGGCAGTACCACATAGAACTGTCGGCGCTGACATGGACATATTTTAATAATATTTTCATTTTTTTTCATTTTTGATTTTTTTGGGTTTCTTTGCCTTTTCTAGTGGCCAGCCATTGGCCATAGGTGACAGTTGGCCATAGCCGGTCGGCTAGCCTCGCCTGCCACAAGCGAGGCCCGGTCAGGCGAGGAGGAGCCCCGACGAGGGGAGCTCTCACCTAGGCGCGGCCCGGCAAGGGTTGCTTGGGCAAGGTCGACCTGCGCCCAGGCCAGGGTGGCCTCACTGAGTGTCGGCTGAGGGATGGCGACACCGAGCAAGGTTGGCCCTCACCCCTGGTTGGCCGACGCCAGGTGAGGCCGCCCTAGCCTAGGCGAGGACCGGCCTCGCCAGAAGGGAAGCCCTCGTTAGGGCTCGCTCTCGCCCAGACCAGATTTGGCAAGGCCAGCCCTTGCCCAGGCCAGGGCGACCTTGCTAGGCGTTGGCCGACTAGGGGCAAGGGTCAGCCTCACCAGATCTAGTTTGGGTGAGGCCAACACTCACCTGAGTGAGGGCGAGTATGACATCCTGATTTTCAGACTCTATTTTCAGTTGAATAATTTGGGCTATTTATCGACGCGCCTATAGTTATTTTTTCTGAGTTGACCACTTACAAAATAACTAGCCTATTAGGTGAAGTCGTTAAGGAGTCTAAACGCGACTGACTTGAGAATTCGACTAGGAATTGACTGTTCGATCGTGATAATCTGCAAGGGTCATTACGACACCGTCAAAATCGATCAGAGATCATAAATGGGTCGATTCGACTAAGATATATGATCAAAGTGCGAGTGATTCCACATGATTGCAAAATTCTCGTCGATCAACACTATACTGATTTTTCTGTCATTTTGGGTACCTTGTGCTTTTATTTGAAATCTCGGGATTTTCACGACAATCGAGAGTCACTAATGTGTCGAAGATATACAATGTGGCTAAAAAATAATCGACCACGAGTCAATTACATTAAAAATTCCTAAAAGCTACCCGATAAGTTAGGTTACGCTAAAATTGCATCAGATTGAAATTAACCGCGATATTAAACCTGATTTCAGAAATTGAAAGTTCTGTTATGTCATGATTTATTTTAGGAACGTCGACTCATCTTACAAAAAATTTTCGGCAAGCCCGAGATTTTTACAGAAAATCAATTTCGTAGGATTCGGAAACGAAAGGAAATTTGGAGGGGCCAAAGTAAGTGGATTTTTGGCCTTCAAAAGGGACTTGTTTGTGAAAACAAGTGTGGAAATTGGAATGGGCTTCCTCCCCAACAAATTTGACCACTAAATTGGAGAGAATTGGTGAAGAATTGAAGTCCCATCGGATGAAATTCATAGGCTAGAAGGGCTATCACATTTTGGTCTTCATTTGGACTTCAATTAGGGTAAGTTGGTGTTGAAATTGGTCTTGGATGATCAATTAATATCGTTGGATGAAGATTAGCTGAAGATAAGGGGTGAATAAACACTCAAGTGCTTAAATTTTTACCATTGACTTTTGCCCCCTATCCAATCTTCTCTCGCACGTTTGCTGCCCCCTTCCTTCGAACTCCCTTTCACGCATGTCTCTCCCTCTCTTTTCTCTCGAAGACTCACGCGTGGAGGGCACCCACTAGCCGACATCCCTCTCTCCTCTTTCCCCTCCCTGCTCCTTCCTGTGGCTAGCTTCTCCTCTTCCCCCGACCCCTTGAGTTTCTCCTTTGCTTTTTGTTTTCTTTCCTTTGAACCCATCTCCTTCCTTCGAATTCTGCAACACCACCGATCTTCACTCCTGCTGCCACGTTCGAGTCAATTCCCTTCCAGCATAGCCCCAACGTTGACTCTGCAAGCCTCATGCCCCTCCATCAACACTTGTCTCCCTCCATCGAAACAACCCCTGCGGCCACACGTCTCTCCCTCCATCGAAGTAGCCCTGCGATCGTCTCTCTCCTTCGTCCGCAACCCAGCCAATGCGAGCTGCCTCACGTCCCCAGCAGCACTATCGAAGCTGCTTCCTCCTCGCTACTCGCATGTCCCCACCGAACAGCCCAAATCCTCACTGCAACCATGCATTCCGTCTCCACCATTTCGCACGAAGAAAGCCTAGCCCGCTAGTCTACTTCCCCTCATTTTAGTTGCTGCGCCACCCACATCAAGCCCAAGTCTAGAATCGAGCAGCCTCCCTGCCTCCAGTTTTTCAGTGCGCATCTCAGCCTCGAACTGAGCTAAGGCCAACCCACTTGGCCCGACCAGCAGCTTCTTCAAGTTTGGACCGAGCCCAGCAATTTTGCTGTGGGCTTGCGGGGTCGTTTTCGGCTCGGTCCAAGCCTCCGTTGGCGCCGCCATAAGTTTGAGTTTCAGCCACCGTCGCACCACTGTCATCGTGGACTCACTGGGTCGCTAAACCGGTGAGTTTACTCACTAAACTCTGCTTAGAGAGTCAATGATACTTAAGGGTTGATTAATTTAGGCTAAGTATGGTCTATGTGATTAGTTAGAATGGATTAACAATTTAATTATTCATTTTTGCATGTTAGGTGTTTAAATCGGCTTAATTAGAGATTAGATAGATTGTGTTATTTATCTAAATAGGTTCGGAAAATTTCCGGGCCCGTTTTGGTATTTAATTAGGCTTTTCCGGCCTAAGTTTCTATTTATCGCATTTAATTGCATTTATTTAATTATTTGTTGTATTTATTTAATTATTTATTATTTTCCGGAAATTATATCGGGATAGCCGTTGACCAGAATTTCGTGCCGATTGCAATGGTATGCTTGGTTTATTTAATTGAATGCTAGATTGTGCAAATTGAGTGGAATTTATAATTTTGGGTATTTATCCCAAATTGTGTGATTTTGGTATTTTAATTAGAAAAAACCGGACTTCAGTTTATAACGCCAAAAATGTGTTCATGGACTATTATAAATAGTGGGATTTTTTTAAAGAAAATATATTGCGTTCTTGGCTCAGGCCGACCGTGTACCCACACACGATCATTATTTTTTTTATCGAGTATTTTTAACACGGTGATTTGTCAGCTTGTGCGAGCATATTTATCATTAGCTTGTGAGAGCTCATTTGCATGTTAGCTTGTGAGAACAGTATACTATATCAGCCTATGAGCTCGATATGTCAGTTTGTGAAAGCAATATACCTTATCAGCTTGTGTGAGCACGATATATATATTAGCTTGTGAGAGCAAAGGCCATTTTATTTCAGCATGTGTGAGCAGTGGTCATATCGAATTGATAGATAGTACTAATGGTATCAATTGGAGTGGATCGATTGATCGATGGTTGAATTGAATTGAGCTGATCGATGATTTGAATTGAATTGAATTGAATGGTTGAGTATATGAATTATATTAAGGTGAATGAAGCGACTGAGGCAAGGTAAGTAATCTGTCTTGTGGGTGCATAGACTGCCTTTAGGCATATTTTCTTCCTAGTTGGAGTTTAGGGGGTGAACTTGTTGAGATATTGTCTCACCTCGTCATGGGCTTAACTTTTCAGGTCCCTAGTGTGAAGAACCCGGAGTTTGAGGCGGAAAGGTTAGGAGCATATGTGGCTCAAAAGTTCTTTTGGAGATAGACCTCATGTATTTTGACCCTAGAGTTGGCCTCTATTTGTAAACTAGATTGTTTGTAAAAGCTATGTTAATCGATTTGAATTTTGTTGTCTTGCTTTTTTATCCCACGTTTGTTGTGGTCAGGGGATTAGTAATTCGCTTCCGCATGTGCATTAAAATAGGTCGGCAACGTGTCTTGGGATATCACAAATTACTCAACCACTGATGGATGGGCACGCGCTCGAGGATCGGAGTGTGACAGTGAGCCCCGGCGAGGGCTCCCCTCGCCAAATTTGGTGAGGCCGGCCTTTGCTTAGGCCAGGGCGGCCTTGCTCGGTGTTGCCATCCCCCGATTGACGCTCGGTGAGGCCGCCCTGGCCTGGGGGAGGGTTGGCCTACCTAGGCGACCCTTGCCGAGCTACGCTTGGGCGAGAGCTCCCCTCGCCAGGGCTCCTCCTCGCCCAGTCGGGCCTTGCCTGTGGCTAGTGGCCGGCCACTGGAAAAGGCAAAGAAGAAAGCCAAAAAGAAAAGAAAAAGAAAAGAAAAAAATGGGAAAGAACAGAAGAAAATAATAAAAATAATAAAAATTCAAAAAATATTAAAATATTACTAAAATTGTCTATGTCAGTGCCGGCGGTCCTACGTAGCACCTGTCGACGTCCACGTCAGCATTTTCCGACCAAAATTGGCTGAATGGACTGAATCGGCAAGAAGTGAAAATGTTTAGGACTAAATTGTCAAAATTAAAAGCTTTAGGACTAAATTGGCAAAAGTGCAATAGGTTTAGGACTTTTTGGATAATTTTCCCTCCAAAGTGTAGCTGCACCGTTTTTGTTAATGGCTCCATATAAGTTGCGATTTCACATCGGCAAATTTGTCATCACTCACAAAGTGCAACTCCAGGGCTAACAAATTTCGCAATAAAACTCCTAATATCTTAGATTCAGATAATTTTATTTTAAAGAAAATTATGAATAGTTCATGAAACAAAGAAAAAATTATGCTAATGTTTAAAACAACGTCAAAATCCAATTTGAGAGTGGACAATACGAGCCGCTAGGAGTTACCGCACTTTAGTGGTCGGGAGGGTCTTTTTCTACTTGTTTAAACACTTCCAGAGCAAGAGTAGGTATAGCCATGTGTGAACCTGGTACTTCACTTTATTTGTTAGTCTTAATCATTTATGTCTTTTACTTTTAAAATTTTTAAAATTTTTAAAATTTTATTTGATCATAAAAGTTTCCAAATGAGAATATGTTTCAAAAGCTAATATAGCAATTTGTTGGCATCGTCCACTTTTTGAAAGAAATTCTAAAAATATGTTGCCCATTGCGAAAGTTTCTGAAGAAAGATCCCCTTCGCAGGGAACAGTTAACAGTAAATGTAGGTACGTATGCGTGTGGGCAGGTGTGCGTATAAATTTATCATTATCATAAAGTTAGTTTCCAAATGAGATGTCTACTCTTCAAAATTCCTGATTACTTTATTAATATGTATCTATCATCAATTTTTAGTAAAATGATCTACTATCCTCCTAATAGCAAAGAATGATAAAATACTAAATCTTTACTGTTGCAGAGAGATCAAATTATGTTGGGCCTTTTTAATTAGTATTGAATTAAGTGGTCACTTAAGTTGCTTATTCAAATCGTAGCTCAAGTCCAAAGTCAATTATCTTTCATTTCAAACATATAAGTTTTTAAGTGACTGTGCATTATTTGCCAAAAATTTATTTGCACAAAAACATTAGGCGCATCAGGTAGCGGATGATTGAGCTCCAATTTATTCAAAACGAAAATAACAACATCCAAAGAGTAAAATATATTGAAAGTTCATTATACACCTAATTGCCTATTTTTCAAGAAAAATTGTAATGCTCGATTGAATTTCTTATACACAATTACAGACATATACACGCATAATTTGGAGTTTATGAATAGCATATTACATTACTAGTTGTGTTACAATGATCAACTTTGGCTTATCCAAGTTAAACTTAAACACTGAGCTCATAGCACTTAAAAAGTTGCAGAATCCTACAACACATTTTCGGAAGCTTCTTCACGTCAATTTTGAGATTCTGCAGTTTCATAATATTCTTACATACAATTATGGCACTCAATGGCAGTATTCAGTTAAATAGACTATAAATTATCTCAACTAGTTTTAGCAAATATCTAGTCTAAGAATTAGTGGGATCATTAAAAAAAATAATGCTTGCTTATGACAAAAAATGTCAAGTTAAAGAAGTACATAGTAGATAGATAAACTGATTTATATTTTGTGGGGCAAATGTTTTATCATAGTTAAGATTAAATAAAAATGTTATGAAGCCATAAATGTGTAATGAAGAAATCCTGCATTGGGTGAATTAGTAGATAAATATGTATTTTATAGAGTATTTGAATTTACTTAAAGAAAAGGCCAACCCTATTTTTCAATACATTGAGAACAAAAATTATGCCACATAAATGTGAATTGACATGTTTAATTATTTGCATGTGGGGAGGTTTTAGTTTTTTTCTAAATAAAAATAAAATTATGTTAGATGCAAGATTTAAGAAAAAGCAACAACGAGAGAGAGACTTTACTTTAATTTATTATTATTATATATAGGCCATGAGATCATATCATATCATTATATTTTTATGCTTATTTGTGTTGTTATAGAAACATTTTCAAGGCAATTATAAAGTTCTCAATTGATCGAAAATGACTGAAAACAAGGTGAATTTGTAGTGGCAATTAGAGTATTTCACGAGTAATGTGAGATGAGATATGAGAGGGCAAAGCCCACAGTTCATTTTTCTGATCGAGCGGTCATTATTCGCTGAAGAACGCAAAAACACAAGGTCATTCGGTCAAAGGGTCAACGAGCGCCACTTTTTGGGTGAGCTCGCCATATGACGTCACAACCAGTGACGTCACATTCGGTGGGCCCGCCATAGACTCATGGATCATGTGAACCTTCTCGGACTTTATGATTTTTGGTATCTTGGTCAACGAGTCAACAAATGCCACGTCCAGTCAATTTCCCACTGACTTTGCTTTGTATGATGTTACGTGTCCCCTCAAACTAATTCGCCAAATGAGGACTGTTTTACCCACTCATGTCCCCTCTCGGGACACAAAAAGAAAGAAATCTCAAAAGCCAAGGTGAATCAAACGACAAAAGTTCTTGCTCAAAAAAAAAAAAAAACGACAAAAGTTGATAAATCACTTCTGAAAAATGATTGAAAATTTGAATCATTCCACACTTGTCAGGCAAAATTAGCATTACCTCAATTGTGTAGACGAAATGCATATCCTTGAAATCACTTTAGAGACATGAAACAACTAATGCAAACATACTTGCTTATCTATTTTAATCCTTGAAGGTTGGCGCAGTTGGTTAGAAGGTCGGAAAATTTCTAACTGAAGAACCAAAGGTGATTTGTTCAAATCTCATTAATTGCGTGCAAGCTACTCTTGGTAAAGGCAATCCGCACAGGTCAAATGCGTCCTTAGATATAGCGATTTCTTTTTTCTTTTAGAGTACTTTAAGTTCGTACTTTTTAGGCCGGAAATAGACTATATTTCTCATATAAGTGTGTGGTGATTTAGGTTGCAGACTTTAAGGTACACATGCAAGGTACACATGCATAGAAGTATCCTCCTCTTAAAATTTGGTGGGCTCGAGACCAATGACGTCAAAGGGGTCAATGAGCACCCCCTTCGTGGTGAGCCCATTGAACGCTTGGTCTCTATGAACATCAGGGGGTCTTGGTCAATGAGTCGAGTAGTGATACTTCTGGTCAATGACTTTTCGTGTTTAAGTCTTTTTTTTTTTTTTTAGGACATTTTAACACACACGTCAAGAAGTGGGAATGGGAAATATTGATGATTGCATCATTACATGGGCTGCCCACGTGTCTTTTTGGCTTATTTTAGGTGTGAGAAAGAAGAATTTCTAGGCTGGAAATATACTCCATTTCTCATGTAAGTGTGTGGCAATATAGATTGCAAACTTTAGAGTACGCTTGTATAGAAGTATCATCCTCTTAAAATTTGGTGGGCTCGAGACCATTGACGAGGGTCAATGAGCACCCCCTTCGTAGTGAGCTCGCCATGGGCTCAAGATCCCATTGAACGCTCGGTTTCTATGTATATCGGGGGGGTCTTGGTCAATGAGTCAACTAGTGACACTGCCGGTCAATGACTTTTCGTGTTTAAGTCTTTTATTTTTTTAGGACTTCTTACACGCGTCACAAAGTGGGTGAGGGAAATATTGATGATTGCCTCATTAGACCGGCCTCCCACGTGTCTTTGGCTTCCCTCGGGTGTGAAAAGAAGAATTTTTCATGCTATTGGGTTGGTCACTAAAAAAGAGGCCACTAGAGGATGCGCAGGAAACTTATCTTTCAGCTTTATAAGGACAAAGGTTGGGGACCCTTCGGAGCACAGGAAACTTATCTTTAAGCTTTATTAGAACAAAAGTCGGGGGCCCTTCTAAAAAGTTTGGAAAACTAAACTCTTATTGTCCGGATGGACTCCATATAAAGCCCCTCATGGCTGGGGTTGACGAGCAAAGTCTCCGATCAGTTTGAGAGTGAGAGAGAGGAGCAAATTAGGAAGCAACAAAAAACTTAGAGCAAGCTAAAAGATCACGCTTTCTGATTTGGAGATGGCAATGTGCTGCTTTGCCACGGCCAAAGGTACTACACTTCATCTCTTGTCTTTGCACTCTATTTTCATTGTTTTTTTTTTTTTTTGTTAACTTGAGTCCGTGTTGTTATTCTTAATGATTCGGGTCTTTTGCTTTCAAAATTTTACCAGTTTTATCTGGCTATAATGCTAGGATAGAAAATTGGATCGAATATGGCCTTTCTAAATTCAGCGCTCATGATATATTAAGCTATCTAACCATTCATGAATTTATACATATGCACATATGGATCTTTTGATCAATAGTGCTCATGAAAAATGAACATAATCAGATTGAACATCCTGGTCATATTTTAGGAGGGAAAAGTACAAAGAAAGTCATAAATCTATGATATTTGTATCAATTCAATTATAAACCTTTTAATTAGACAAATTTAATCTTAAACATTTTTATATTGGTACTAATTTAGTCATTTTGGTCAATTTTAGTTGACTGGCATTGATGTGGATGCCGCCCGACCGACGAAAGTTGGCGTGACAATTTTTAATTACTTTTTGAATTTTTTTCCTTTTTTTCCCCTTTTCCCCCCTTTTTCCTCTTCTTCCTCTTGGCTTCATCTTCTACAATGGCTGGTGAGACTTGGCTGGCTTGCCGGACACTAGGCAAGGGTCGTGACCCTTGCCTTGCCTTGCCTAGGGGTGTGGGTGAGGCGGCTTTGCCCAAATCTAGGCAAGCCTCGCCGTGGCCTAGCCACGGGTAGGCGGCCTTGCCTGTGGCTGGCAAGGCCATGGCGCCCTTCATCGGGCCTTGGTGAATGTTGCCGTGGCCTCACCAGCCACGGGCGAGGCCACCTTCGCTCGTGGCTAGGCCATGGCGAGGCTGGCCTCATCCAGATTTGGGCGAAGTCGCCTCCCTTGCTACCTTGGACGAGGCAAGGTGAGGGTCACGAAGCCCTCACTGAAGATGGGCTAGGGTCGACTCTCGCACAGCAGCTAGCGAGCCATAAGAGGCTCGCTAGCCACTGTGGGAGAAGAAGCCATAAGGAAGAAGAGGAAAGGGGAAAAAAAGAGGAAAAAAGTTAATAAAAAATCCAAAAAAATGAAAAATTATTTAAAAATTGCCATGTCGGTGTGACGCCGGTTGGCCAAAATTGACTGGAATGATTGAATTGATATCAATATAAAAAATTTTTAGGATTAAATTAGTTCAATTAAAATATTTAGGACTGAATTGGTACAAATGTCATGGATTTAGGATTTTTTTTTTATACTTTTTCCTATTTTATGATGGAATTGTCGATAGGATTATTAACCACTTAACTTCAGAGCTATATGTGGCTTTTCCTCGAGTTATTTCCATACACACGGTACGGTTATCTCGTCATTTTTAACTTTCTTCTATTATTATTATTATTATTATTATTATTATTATTATTATTATTATTATTATTATTATTATTATTATTATTATTATTATTATTATTATTATTATTATTATTATTATTATTATTATTATTATTATTATTATTATTATTATTATTATTGTTATTATTATTATTATTGTTACTATTATTATTATTATTATTATTATTATTATTATTATTATTATTATTATTATTATTATTATTATTATTATTATTATTATTATTGTTACTATTATTATTATTATTATTATTATTACTATTATTATTATTATTATTATTATTATTATTATTATTATTATTATTATTATTATTTTATTTTATTTTATTTTTTATTTTTATTTTTATTATTATTATTTTATTTTTATTTTTATATATAACATGAGGATCCAAATCTTTGGCTTAATTAGTATAATTTATTCTCAAAAATGATAAACCGCTCTGTGCACATATATTAAAAAGATTCTTCTCACAAGTGATAGGTGTGGCGTGGCCCAAAAATTACTCTGCCACAGAATTTGCCGCCTCGTATCTTATTGGGCTGCAATATTTATCCTTCAAATTTTGTCTAAAAAATGTAAAGTCGAAAGGTCAATTGCTGTCCATTTGGAAGGAACTATTTAATAACCTTCTATCTCCTAAAAATATCAATTGTGTTCGAACGGTTGTTTTTTTTTTTTTTTTTTTTTTTTTTTTGGGCAGAAACTGCCAAGTACATGAGAGCTCTTCCACCAGCTCATTATTTATTGAAGATTGAATCATTTGACGTTTTATCAAAGTTGGACAAGTATGATTCCGGTGTATTTGAAGCTGGGGGCTACAAATGGTGAGCTTTTTATTTCCTTTTTTCCCTTCCAAACATATTTTCATCTAACTAGATCTTCATTTTTTGGAACCACAACTTTAATACTTAATCAATCAACAGCTAATTAGACGTTTCATTTTTCTTTTCAGGAGGCTATCTCTTTACCCTAAAGGCAACAATGGCGATAATGGATTGGGATATGTTTCCCTCTATTTGTCAATCGAGGAGCTTCCTCCCAATCAGACGGTTCACGTCAACTACAAGCTTTTTGTGCACAACAAGTTACAAAACAAGTACTTGACCATTCAAGGTTGATAATCACATTATTCATAATCAATGCTTATAAAGTCAGAGTTCCAATTACATCGTCATTGCTTATAATTAACAACAGAACCAATCTGAGGAAATCTTTGTAGATACCGATGAGGAGATAAGCAGGTTCCACCGCTCGAAGACCCAACACGGGTTTCCTCGGTTTCTTTCCCTGAAAGAATTCGAAAACCGTTCAAATGGATACCTTGGTGAAAAGGACTCTTGTACATTTGGGGCTGAAGTTTTTGTCATCCAACCTGCCATGATGAGGGAGGAGTCTTTTACCTTGATCAGATACCCGACTCAAAACACATTCACATTTCAGATCGAAAACTGGTCCAAATTGGGCACGGATCCCCTTTCCAAAGAGTTTACCTTCGAAGGAAGGCAATGGTACATTCCCAGAATTTTTTTTTGCGAAAATGAATTTAGCTTCTTGCCTTTCACCTTTCTAAATTTATTTGTTCTAGTTGCTTATGTTCGTAAATAGAATTAGCTAAAACTTACATTTGTTTACCTTTAATTGTCGTGCGTAGGAAGTTATTGGTGTATCCCAAAGGCAATGCGGCCGGCAAGGGCAAGTCGCTGTCCGTTTACTTAGAAGTGCAACACCTTCACGAGAAGATGAAAGTTTATGCAGAGTTCAATTTGCGTGTGTTGGACCAACTCAAAATAACAATAAGGAGAAGCCATGTATGTTTTTCTGGATTTAATTTTACTTTTTTGGTTTTTACCTAATTTAAATCTCACGAGATGCATACTTTTGAGTCTTTATTTACACAAAACACCCAAAACTGTTATAACATGCAGATGCTAGCACGCGAATATGAATATAAAATTTTAATAATTTTTCGAAATTTGAATGTCATAAATTTTATAAGAAAGAAGGAATAATTTATTTATTTTTATTTTTATTTTTACTTGATCCAAAACAAATGGGCTGATGCAAATACATTTTAGTATTACTATTTAAAATCACTACAAAATTTTCAAGATCTTTTATAAAATGAATATCACTTTGATTTTATGAGTAAATTTTAATGGCTTTCTGGAAAGGGCTCAAACCCCATCTTTATAACTCTCAACTTTTGAATAAGATAGCAACAATTCTCGTACGCATGTATATGTCTTCTATTGAAAGAACATGATGCTCTCTCTCCTCTTGAGTTCGTACTGAGTAGGAGTGCATTGCAGTTAAAAGCTGGCTAAGTGCCCCATGTCCCCGAAAGGGCGATGCAGACTTTATGCCCTTGAAGGATCTCGAGAAATCAGCAAAAGGGTTCGTTCACGATGATGCTCTGGTGGTTGACGTCCAAATCCGCGTCGTATCAAAGCTGTAGGAGTTTGATGACTTACTTCCGTATTTGGTGTGTAAGAATAAATTCCTTGAGGATAGTGTGTAAGAATAAATTCCTTGAGGATAGTGTGTACTTCCATGTGAATTTTGTGTACCTACTTTGGCTTCTTATATGATTACTCGATGTAATCTCAAAACTTTTGAATGAAAATGCAATCAAGTTCTCGTGCTCAAATCTCGCTTGAATTTCTTAATGTAACTATACAGTTATCATCGGCCGTCCTACATATCACGGTAGATTGGATATTGTGTATATTAATAATTTGGAATGGAAAATTTCTCGAAATTCTCTATCTAATGAGCTTAACTTATGCTTAAGGTCTTTAGACTAAATAAATGTGCTTCAAATGTATATTGAAAAGTTAGAGGATTTCCAACTTGGGATCTAGAAGTTATAAGTTCGAGTGCTACCGACTGCACAAGGGTCGGGGCTATTGACATAAGCCACAAACTCTAGACTTAAATCTATTTATGGGACCCACGAGGTATTTCATAGGGGACAGGTATTTCATAGGTCCCCTGGTAGTCACAAGGGTGTCAAAAATTCCCGAGTTGACTTGGCCTGGATCAAACCGAATTGAACAAAATATTTCAGGTATTTTTAGGTCTGTTGTCTTTTATGTTTGGATAATATGTATGAAGGCCGAGTGTGCACCCCAGTCGACCACTCGCCATCCAAGACCTACAATTGCAGCATCGTAGAATTTCATGGAACATAGATATGGAGAAGGAATACAATATAGAGAGAGATGGAAACATGCGCAAACATCACAGACATTGACTCGGGACATTTTCGTGCTGGTGACCACCATCGACCGCTGCTGTGAAAATACATGGCGCATAAAATTAAAGAAACAGAGGCAACATAGGTTCAATAATATGCTTGATAGCTACGGGATTATATCGCAAATCATATTTAATGGCTAACAAAACAATTAACAACATGTTAACAGGAAAAAGACACCAAAAACGTTATAATTTTTCTTATATTGCTTACTTTAATGTTAGAACTTTTCGCCGAATCACTTCAATACTACATTAAAAAAAGTTCACTTAAGTGCTTTGAGTTATAAATTCCGATAAAAAGTCCTACGTGGCTTTTTTAATAAAATATTAATGCCTACATGACATTTTTTAGAAAAAGAGAAAGTTTTACGTAGATAATGAGGTGGCTCTTTATGACAAAGCAACTCCACATCTTCGAAACTTAATCTCTCTCTGATAATCTTTTGACTTGGTCTCTCTGTTCATCACAAGGAAACCTTCACTGATCATCAAGCAAAACACAAGGTTTCTAGAACAAATTTTTAGTATGTAAGTCGAAGATGAAATGGCTTGCTACGAAGCAATAATAGTGCTTTCGTCAGACGGCCACTTATTCCAGGTGTAGAGTGCCCTCAAAGCCATTCGAAAGGGCGCCGCGGCTTCGATGTCGCCGTCCTTGGCATCGGAAGAAATTCACCGCTAAGCTCCAGGATTCAAATTTTACATATAATTGAGTAATATTCACCTTCGTCTTGGCATTGTTGACCCGAACTTGAGCCGAATGTCCTGTTCGTGATCTCAATTGCAAGAATCAGCTCTTCATTTTGCCTGAAAATGCTTCTGTCTAAATTAGGGTTTGAAGGAGGAGAGAAAATTGATCCGATTTGTCCCTAATTCTATTAAATTGGGGGCAAACTTGTGTAGCAACGTCGTTTTAGTGCATTTATGCTGAATTATTGCCAGTTGAATTTCCAACAAGCCACTAGGTCTCAAAGAAAATGTCAAAATATTGTTATATCATATTTTCGACATCTCAAATGAAAGTTGATACTTAGTGATCTTTCTTTCATCGAAGTAGCACTAAAATGATCCATCGAAAAAGTAAGCGTGGTACTGAAGTAACAATACCTCTAGTAGGCTCTTGCCCAAGTAAACTATATCAAAGCATTATTAGATTCAACAATAGTAAGAATCATTTTGTAAAACATGCCAGGGTGATTGATCTTAATAGAGAGCGTGCAATTTCGGTTCCTTCTTTCATGAGAATAGAGTGAAACAGAGCAGTAGGCCATAAGATGTGTTGATGACTGAAACCTGAACCGGTGGAGGAGCTTCAAGCATAATCTGAACCCCAACTCCATCTCCAGGGTCTCGAGTAGTAATGGTTATTTTTGCGACGTCCCAGGCATGTCACTGTCCCATTTCTTTTTATCTTTTCGTTAAACACATGCGGAAGCGCTACAAATAACACCCAGACAACAACCGGCAGGTAGGAAAATGATCATTTACAAGCCCTTTTTATCACGGCCGTTATATTTACAATTACTACATCTTCTATGCTCAAAAGGTTGGGGTAAACCTTAACTCCTCTAGCGAGATTGCAACTCCTCCATGTCTACAATTATGAAAAACAACGGGGTGAGTTATGGACTCAGTAAGTAAAACCCCTAATTCTCTACTAGGAGGACATCTCATCATCAAAATCTAGTAGGAACAACACTCGCAATGTAATATTAATGGCAAATCATTGGCAAACTTATTGCTACACCTCGATTACATGCAGATGTCCATTATTGTATATTTCGATGCATGCTTACCTTCTACTTGTCAATGAACATATCAACATACCATGCTTATGCATAAATCGACATTCATGCAAATTCATTTATCATCGTCCTGGCTCAACTAGGCCTTCTCGGCTCAACTAGGCCTTCTCGGCAATCAACTTCAAGCTAGGCATCCTGGCTCAATCGAGGCACCCTGGCGCTAGCTCACCAAGGCATCCGGGCTTAACACAGGCATTTTGACTCAATCAGGGCATCCGAGGCTAGCTTACTCGAGGCATCTAGGCTCAAACTCAGGCATTCTGGCTCAACTAGGGCATCCCGTTCAATGAACGAGGCATCGCTATATGGTGACGCGCACTTTTTCCTCTTTAGGTGCATCATATAAATGCATTACACAAGTCGGTTCTTCATATTTCATCTTAGCCAATGCATACAAAGCTTGATGGTGTGAACGTATTCAATCATGCGAACATGAGCAAACCATACAAAAGAACATTCCAACATACACGTAGCTTACACGGATAAGCACACCACTAAACTCGACGATGTAGGCTATTGCCCTAGCCAAGAGTTGGAGATTCTACTTACCTTCGATGAACCTTGATGAACTATAAGTGGTTTTACCAAGAGAAGACCGTCCGATGAGGTGGTAGGCGAGCGAGGCCGAGAAGAGAGAGAGAGAGAGAGAGAGTGAGGGAGAAGAGATGGGGTGGCGTGTGTGGTATTGGGGGGATGCTTCTATTTATAGGTAAATCTCTCATCATTACCCTTCCAAATAGACCAATAGGATTTCTTTGGATGGCAAGCCTAGGTTGGTAAGGTGGCAAGGCTAAGGAGGAAGATGTGGCTAGCCTAATCCCTAGGGCCATACTTGTTCCTCTTTTATTGGGCCATTTGGGTGTTAAGTCATCTTTGTAATGATGACTATATTAATTAGGGGACACCTAAGCCTTATGACTCAACTTAGCATTAATGCACTATGGTCCAAGAGAATTTAATGCATCTTCATCCCAATCCAAGAAGACTCTGGATGGCTTGCTTCTCAAGTTGGGTGTGCAGCTCATTCCTCTCCAAGTTTGGCGTGTAACCTCCCATTTTAAGTTGAAGAACAATTTCGAGTAATTTTTGAAATTAGCATCGTTATCTTATCAAACGAGCTCGAAAAATTATAAAATTTTAATATGGTGTGATAAGATCTTAAGAAACATATTAATGAAGGAAACTTAGCCAAATTCGTGTTGTGGAAAGAGTAGGAATTCACTGAACACAACCCAAAAATTCGTCCGTCGAGCAGATTCAACGGTTAAAGAGAGAAACTTATTTCGAAATCCCAATATTTACAAAACTCTTTGAAATTTTAATATTTTGTAGATATGTATGTTATTTAAAAATTTTGTGAATGAAGCATGTCCAAATTCGAAAGGGAAGATTTTATAAGAATTTGAGAAAGCAACTTGGTTACCGTTTTCACTATACTTGGCAGATTCTGTATGGTGATTGATTGGGCCTTTGATCCAACTATTTCACCTTAGAAAGATTTGAAATTTAAATATGTTATAGACTAAGATGTTTTGAACAACTTTTATGAAGGAAGTTTCTCCAAATTCGAAGCATAAAGAGTTCTATAAAATTGGAAAGCAAGAAAGGTCCAGCAATTTCGAAAAACTGGAAAGTTAAAACCTATGAAATTCAAAGTGGCAAGTCTATGGAGGAGTCGTGGTGCCCCTAATGGTCTTCCAAGACCATCATTCATTAATTACTTGGCCAATGATTCATCAAGCATTTAAAGTTGGAAATAACTTGTCTTCGAAGTCTTAAAGTAGAGGAATGATGACCCTAATCTATAGGGACACATGGACATATGATTTACCCCATTCATTAATCGCTTGTCATGATGATTATACACCTAAGCTTATGAGTCATCTTCTTTCATTAATTACTTAGGACACCTAAGCCTCCACACTCATCACCCCCATTTAATACTTTTCACACTCGTTCAAACTTATTTTCTCGGAAGGTTTGACTAATCCAAGATCTATCTAGCTTAGCCTCCTAGTTGGGACCAAAATAAGGGTTGAAATCAAGGATGTTACAATAGGAAGATGATCTTTAGTTATGTTTTTACCTTAGATAGCATTGCAATCATTTGGATGTTTGGACTTTAGAGCTGTGTGTCTCTCTCAACCATTGAATCAAAGTATGTTGCTATATCTGAAGTTGGCAATGAGATGATTTAGTTGAAGTTTTTTTCAAAAAGAGATAGGCAAGAAGCAAGATAGCAACTTTCTTTTCAATGACAAAGTACTAGGTGCCTACAAGAATTCCAGTATTTTCATCAAAGGCAAAGCACATTAAGTTGAAGTATCATCATATTCATCAACAATGTCATTGAAAAAGATTCCCGGTGCAAAAAATCCAACAAATACGTTAAAAAACTTGTCACCATGGAAAAACTAAGGATGCGCATTGCCTCAATTGGCTTCCATAGTTAGTGATGGGGGGCCACCATACTAAAACAATCTAGGTTACAAAGACAAGTGAAGACTATGAAAGACTATTGATATTTTGAAGGTTAACATGCAAGTGAGAGATTGATGGAGTTGTGGAGTCTAAGAAAAGTCATATAAATGCTTAGAGCTTTTATTGCTACTGACATACATGTAATTTCTATCATAATTATTTATGCTATAAACTCCTGCTATATATTATGTTAACATATTTTGTAGTTGTAACCCTGAAGTTAGTAATTTTGATACCGACACTAATAATGAAGGCCTAGAGCAAAACTGTGGTTTTTCCTTTTCTAACTTTCAAAGGGTTTTCCACATGAAAAATTTCATTTGTCTTCTTCTTTGTTTTTTCTCCTTAGTGATTCAGGTTTCTAACAAGTGGGGCAAAAGCCCACAAAAAAGCTTAGCCTCAATTTGGAAGCAAGAAAGTCCTAAAAATGAAGGCACCTAATGAGTATGATAAAGTTTAGATTCTTTTCTCTCAAAGAATAATGGCTAAAGGATGAGTTTGTTTATGAGAAGAAAGGAATGCTTTGATGAAAAAGTCTATTGAGGGAGGAATAGTGAAAATGGAGAGAAAGGATGAAAATCTACTTGATATTCTATGAGAATAGGACAAAGGTCAAATTAAGAGCAAGCTACGAGACATGCTGGGTGTAACTTTAAAATAATTTGTTGATGTAGTTTTTGGTGGTAACTTGGCGATTATCTTTTATAATGATTTGCTATTTAATTTTTGTGATTCATAATAGATTCTTATTTTTACACTAGATTAAAAACGGTTATCTAATCATTTTTCATAAATCATTTATATAATTAACATAAAGAAGCACATCCTTCGTAACTCAATAACGTGATTATTGTATGAGGGGCCGAAATCTATTTTTGAATTTTCAAATTCCACAGAATTGGGATTGTTTGGCGACGCAGGATACAAGTCTTCCGTTCTTACCATTACTCTCCACTTGGATTCTCCGGATGATGCACGTGGGCTTCAGACAGCGACCCGTAAATACCAAACGTAGGCTGTAAAATTTTCAAGTATAAATAGCGGAATGCCTCCGTTTACAACCCATCTTCTTGAAAGGTCTACATTTCTTGGCTCTATATTACACTTTGCACACCCAAAATACAAAATCTTTCGGCGTCCACGAACATGAGGGACTTGCAAAGACGCGAAATGGGAGCGGGGAACAAAACCCTCTCTGAGGCCACCGTGGTCATAAAGAAACTGCGCACTCCGAAGGCAAATCTAGCTAAGGTTGAATTTCTCGCGTGCCTCGCAGCCTTTTTACTAATGTTGCTCACCATCTTCGGCTCGTCAAGGCGTTGGCACAACCACCAGAAGCTCAGGGTCCTGTTGTGGGCAGCATACACCTTCTCGAGCTACCTCATCGTATACACGCTCGGTCTCATGACTGAAGCCTCGTTCCAAAATGACCTGTTGCCAGTTTGGGCCATTTTCTTGATGATCTTCTTTGGGAGCTCGGACTCCTACTCCATCCACAGCCTCGAGGACTGCGAGCACCGGAAGAACTATGCTTGGCAATATGTGATCAAGATCACCGGGTATTGTTTCTGTTGATCATGTCTGGGATCACGCTTCCGATGATATCAGTGTTAACTCTATGCTTAATTGTGCCACACAAGGTCATTCGTAGAGCAACATTGTTGACACCTAAATTTTAGCGACCCAGTTATTGATTTTTTACATAAAAATTAGGGATTAATTTTAATTCATAAAAAAAATCAGAACAAACAAAATGAAAAAAAATTGGGGAAATTGATTTGATTGATTATGTATGGAAATTTGAAATTCTGATGAATATTCAGATTTCGATAAATGCAGAAGTAATTAAAGATCAAGTGAATAAAGGGCAAGGATTTTGATAAAATAAAAGAAATCGGTGTAAGATCGAGCTGATTGCGAAATCATGTTTCGATTTGCAACCATAATTTAGTGCAACAGAAGATGAAAGTTTAAAATTTGCCATACAAAGTGGTCGTTGGGAATCACCATAAAAGAGTGACGATTTTCGTGACAAGAGGGGGGGGGGAATAAAAAATTGGAGAGAAAATTCGTGCAGAAGAGCCCTTCTTCGTTTTTCTCTCAAGTCAAAAAATATAGAAGACAAAAGAGTAATTTGACTTCGGACACCAGCAGAGGGAGAGAAGACTTGCGAAGGGACGTGAGAGTGAATGGAAGAGAAAAATAAAAAATAAAAAAAGAGAGAAAAGAAGAAAGTTCTTCCTCGCGGGGTTTCATCCACCGAATCCACTGGCCGCTGCGCAGCACCACCACTCTTCGCTCCGCCAGCCACCGTCGCGCCCCGCGACACCAGCAGCCGTGCCCGAGTCCTCCGCGACGCCCCCGTAGCACTCGAGCTTGCGCCGGTCATCACCTCCGCGAGCCTGCACCGCCGGTCTACAAGCTGCACCGCCGGTCTCCGAGTAGCACCGCCGCTTCGCTCACCTCCGCCCGACGCCACCGGAGACCACACCGCCCCTGCTCGCCTTCGCCCGACGCTCAGCCACCGCTGTCCCTGTCGCGACCCGACGCCACCGAAGCCCGCACCGCCGTTGCTCGCCTCCGCCCGGCGCCCGACAGCCAGCCTCGCGCCTACGCCGCCGCTGTTCGCCTCACCCGCGTCTGCACCAGCGCCCGGCGCCCGCAACCCTCCTCTGCTCCGACACCGTAGCCTCCCCCGCGAATCCCCTCATCGGAGCAACCATCATCTTTGCCTGGAAAAAAAGAAAAACAAAAAGAAAAAAATCAATTTAGGTAGTTTTTTTACTTCTATTTATTTATCTTATTTTATTTTCATTATTTTTGTTATTTTACTTTATTTGTTCTTTTTAGTATAATTAGTCTTTACTATATGATTGGAAATTTCAACACACCACTCGATTCGCAACCGCACTTGGGTTTTTTATTTCATCTATAAGGCTTTAGATGAAATAATTAATCAAGCGAGAATAAAATTGATATTTTGATCTTTAAGGCTTAAGATCAATTTATCGATTTTACTAGTGAAAAATTACCCTTTGATTTGAATGATGTGTGATATTTTTGATGATTTTGGATGATCTGTTTTGTCTTAATTGCTTTAATTATCTTGAAATATGTTTGAGTTAGAATATTGCATGCTTTAGGGTTATTTACATATTTAGACTAAACATTTTATTTATCATGAATTTTTGAAAAAAAATAAAAAATAAAAAGACATGAATTTAGGATGTTAGATTTTTTCATTAGCTTTAATTACATGTTTAATTCTTTGACTTTTTTTTATTTCGAAATTAATAAAACAAAAACACAACAAAAAATAATCATGCATATGTCATGTAGAGTTAGGGCATATTTTGTATGTCACTGCATATTAGGGTAAAATTGCACTTAGTTTAATTTTAGATAATATTTTTTCTTAACTTATTATAAGTTTAGATATTAGATAAATTGCATTTTAGGATTATTTGGGTTAAGATAATATTTTAGTTTAAATTAGGATTTGGCTTAACCTAATTCCTAATGCAAATTAAATAAAATCTTAATCTAGTTAAATAATTTTCACATTTTTCCTAATTCCAAAATTACATGTTTAATTATTTGACTTTTTTATTTCGAAATTAATAAAACAAAAACACAACAAAAAATAATCATGCATATGTCATGTAGAGTTAGGGCATATTTTGTATGTCACTGCATATTAGGATAAAATTGCACTTAGTTTAATTTTAGATAATATTTTTTCTTAACTTATTATAAGTTTAGATATTAGATAAATTGCATTTTAGGATTATTTGGGTTAAGATAATATTTTAGTTTAAATTAGGATTTGTCTTAACCTAATTCCTAATGCAAATTAAATAAAATCTTAATCTAGTTAAATAATTTTCACATTTTTCCTAATTCCGAATTTTCATGAAACAAAATACAAAAATGACTTAGGATAAATTAGTTTCAATCTCTAGGATAGATTGCATTCTTTTTAAGAAAAAAAGAAAATAAAAAATGTCATGTGCATGTCATTAGGATTAGATTCATGAAATGCATGCCATTTAGTGATTGTTGCTAGGTCAATTTAATTAGAAATTACATGTCATTAGAATTAGGTCATTTAGTTAATATTGCATTGCATATTGCATGATTTTCATTAATTAAGTGAAAACAAAAAAGAAATTGCGTGTTAATTAGAAACTATATCTAGGGCTGTTGATGTGGATTTTAATTTAATATTGCAAATACTTTCGTTGCTTTGAGGTAAGTTTTTGCAATTTATTTATTGTTTATCTGGGTGTTAAATTGGTGATTTGCGCACTCGTATGATCACCTCACATGTTAGAGAAATATATTTAAAATCAATCCAATCTGCATGCGAAAACATTTTGAAGATTAAAGAATGGTACCGAAAGGGTATTAGAGAAATCTAGTGTAACCAAGTCCCCGTATCCATAGTTTCTGGTTTGTAGGAGTAAAGTAAACTCTCGTTACTTTACTTGGGTTTCTAATCGACCCACAAAAATAGATTAGTGGCAACTCCTAGATAAAATTTATCTGTATATTAAAAACTTGAACCTAAGTCGCGAATTGGTATGAGCTTGGAAGAGCTCGAGTTAAGTCTAGGCTTAACAATCCATTAGCCAAATCCTAGGTGGTTCACATCTGAAAAATTGGTCGGGACAAGCATCTCTCAGGATTGCGAGCAGGTACAGCCGACAGATGATTACCAAATCTATTGCTGACTACATGAGTTCTGAGCACCGGTTGTTGGAGGGCGATCTTGACCCTAGCTAGATGAGAGGATACGACTATATCGTGACAGAGGGAATGATAATTCCAACGTCATTGAAGAAGTTGAGAGAAAGAGAAGCTGCGGCACGATGGGAAGCGCCGAACTACCGCAAGTCATTGGAGATCACTGACAGAGTCGTCACCATCGAGAAGGTGTGGAAATGCCAAGGATGGCTTTTGAGATCGGAAGGTGGGGACAAAGACAGCAAACTCAACGATATTTGCCTCTCGTTTTCGCTCTATAAGCTTCTTCGCTTAAAATTTAGCGACTATTCATTGCCTAAACAAGCTCCCGAAAAGGCGTGGAAGTTGATTCAGTACTTGTATGCGGAAGGAAATGGCTACGAGCGAGCATTTAGGGTCGTTGAGCTAGAGCTTTCCTTTCTCTTCGATTATTTCTACACCAAATACGTGACCATCTTCCAGACGTTGGGTTGGAGAATAAAGCTTGTAGAGTTCTTGTTTTTGGTCATTGGTGTTCCGGTGATGATCGGACTTTTTTACCCGTGGTACAACTCGAACAGATCCCAAGGTGAAGTTCAACTAGCTACTAAAGGCGGGTTGAGCATCGACTTTCTCGTGACGGCACTAATTGTATTAATATTTGCATGCGCGGAGCTTGTGCAGTGTTTCTTCATGGTCATCTCGGAGTGGACGAAAGTATCGTTGCTATGCAAGTACGCACGAACAAACTCGTGGCAAGAGAGCAAACTGATGGAGAAGCTGATAGGACTAATATGCCGGACGCCATCACCGAAGCCTTGGGAAAGGAAACTTCACCAATGCTCGCTTCACGAGTCGTATGATTACACCCTCCAAGGTGGCTGTACAATGTCTTGACAGATTTATTTATGGATCCTATAGGGGACGGCCAAACAGAAAGCGCGCCCGCCAAATTGTCCTCGGAAGTGAAAGAAGCCGTTTTCCGTTCTTTCATGTTGAATCCCGAGGCACTGCAGAATGGCGAAGCTTCTTTGATACAAAACGAAGTGGAGCATGAGCTCTCGTGGGCATGTAAGCTCGAGACGCAAACTCAAGTGATAATTGTGTGGCACATCGCCACGAGTATTTTCGAGCACATGATGCCAATTTCAAATTCAAGTTTAAATTCGAATTTTTTCGTGGCGACTAATTTATCCAAATATCTCACTTACTTGGTAACATTTTATCCGAAATTATTACCTGATTGCCCTTATGATTCAGGATATGTTTTTGACGGAATCATTATCGAAGCAAGACACTTACTCAAAGGCTGCAAGACAATAAAAGAAAGAATCCAAAGATTGAACAAGATCGGTAAAACAATGAATGATACTGGTAAAGTGATGATCCAGGGTGCACGGTTAGGACAGCAATTGCTCGATGTAGAAAATGAGCCAAACTTTATTTGGAAGGTATTGGCCGAGTTTTGGGCAGAACTTATGGTGTATGTAGCTCCATCGGACAACGCAATAGCACATGCGGAGCACTTGGCGATGGGTGGAGAGTTCGTGACTCACTTGTGGGCTTTGGTCTCTCATGCTGGCATCAAGAGAGAACCCCCTCTTGAGTGACCTACTGTCAACAGAAGTTGAAGCTGGCCCAATTGATTGTGATATTGCATGTGGACGGGACCCTTGGTGTGTCTCCTTTGGGATTAGTCAAGACAAAAGTTTGGATACTATGTGGTCTTTTTTTTTTTCTTAGAATGGATACTTTGCGGTCTATAAATAAGAGGGTCCATGCTTTATGTAATTGAGATTGGATGGGTCGCTACACAAGTTTCATTGAGTGTGATCGATACTTTTTATCACTCTCTCCTGCTTGTTCGATGTTTTACTTCTTCAGCTATATCTTTTGTAAGGATCTGTCCGAATACAAGGTGTTCAAAAGCTATCTCTTTGGGAGGTTATTTCTCTGAGTAAATTGCAATTGTATGCACACTTTAACAGAACATATCCACAACAACATCACGTAAAAATAAGCCAACTTCATCCATTTGGTTCTTATCGCATTCGGCGGCCACAATCGGACAGGGCCAGGCACTCGCCCACATCCTCTTTTGTGAATAGAAATATAGAAATATAAAAATAAAAAATAAAAAGAAAATTTGGAAAAGGCTAGGAAAATGGATCTTGATTAGATAGTTAGATCTTAGAACTAAATTTAGCTTAGCTTCATTTAGTTAGTATTAAATCTTGGTTTTAGGGTGATTTGAACTTTAGATAGTTTTTCTTTAAATCAAATAAATTATAACGAAAAGGTAAAATTTGAAATATAGAAAATGTCAATAAAAAAAAGAAGAAGAATGAATGAATAAAAATCACATTTAGGTAATTGCATCTTAGGGATATTTACTTAATCACTTTGAATAAAAAATGGTAATCTTTTGGCATAGTTCATGTCTTGGTAGATTGATCTCTTTAATATATATATATATATATATATATATAGATTTGATTTGATTTTAGCTCCTAGGTTTGCTTGTCTCAGATCAAAAATTAGATTAGATTTGATTTGATCTTGACAGGCCATCATAAGGGTTTGTCATGTTTTCGTTGTTGAAGTCAATTTCTTGTGGCGTCGGTCGTCAAGGTCGCGGGACTTTGACGAACTCTAGCTTAATATCATTCCCTTTTGATGTTGTTGTAGCCTTTTTTTTTTTTTGAAAAATGTCTATCGATCAAGTTTGTCAATGCATTTTTTCCCTAGTTTGGCTTCTCCATCAATTTGATGGAGTCCGACAAATTGATGCATTTATCATTGAGTTCATTGTTCTAGAGTCATAACGAATCTTCCATGTTCATTCTCCAAATTCATACAAGTTATTAGAAATATATAAGTCACAGCCTAACATCGGATACATCATTTGAGATTTAGCTAATTGATTACTAAGTTTAAATTTAGTTCGAGTTCTTCTAAACTCATACTAATTCACAACTTAAGTTCAAAATTTTAGTATGCAAATGAATTTTATTTAGAAGTTATCATTAATCAGTTATAGTGGGTTGATTAGACACCTAAATAAAATAATAAGAGAATTAGAACCAGAGAATTTAGGTACGGAGACTTGATTACACTATATTTCTTTAATATCCTTTCGATATTAGGTAGCTTGAATTTATTTTATTTTTTTTCCTAACATGTGAGGTGATCATACGGGTATGTAATCTACTAATTTAACACCCAATAAAATAATATATTGCAAGATTTACCTCATAACAATGAAAGATATGTAATGTTAGCTCAAAAATTACATCAGTAATTCTAAATATGATTTCTAATTAACATACAATTGCTAAAAATGATTTTTAATTAACATACAATCGCTTAATTTTTTTTTTTTTTTTTGGTTTTCACTTATTTAAATGAAACCTAGAAATTAGGTGCAATGCAATGCAATGATATACAAAAATGTTTAACTAAAATGACATGCAACATTCAACCTAATGTGCGAACTATATGTCACATGATATTTATTAAATGACCTAATCTAATGATGAGAAAAGATTAATGCAACCATTCTAATTTACTAAATGATGTGTAATGAATAAACTAAGCATGATTTTTTTTTTTTGTGTTTTCTTTTTAAATAAAATTCGAAATTAAATGTGCCTAATATTTAAACATGCAAACTATCCTAGAAAAGAAGATTCAATTTATTCTAAAAGATATTTTGGGTATTTTATTAAAATCAAAATAATAAAATAACCGAAATAAGAATGCAATCTATTCTTAAAGACTACTTTAATTGTGTCTAATATTTTTGAATTTTTTTAGAAATAAAATCAATTAAAATCCACAATGAACATGTCATCAAATCACACGAGAAATTATCGATATCCATTTAATTTTAGAAGTAAATTGATAAATTGTATCTCACGTATGAGATCGGATTGGCCAATTTTTATAAAATCATGAATTATATCTTGAGATCGAATTGATGATTTTCTGTGCAATTGCGAAGTCGTATTCAGAGTATATTTTTGACAGAATTATTATCGAAGCATGACGCTTGCTCAAAGACTACAAGACAATAGAAGAAAGAATCAGAAAATTGAACCAAACTTTATTTGGAAGGTATTGGCCGAGTTTTGGGCGGAACTGATGGTGTATGTGGCTCCATTGGACAAAGCAAGTGCACACGCAGAGCACTTGGCGATGGGTGGAGAGTTCGTGACTCACTTGTGGGCTTTGGTCTCTCATGCCAACATCAAGCGAGAACCACCTGTTGAGTGACCTACTTTCAACAGAAGATGAAGCTGGCCCAATTGATTGCGATATTGCATGATTACGTGACCTGTAGTGTCTCCTTTGGGATTAGTCAAGACAATTCGGATACTCTGTTTTGTATTTCAGTGTGTACAAGTCTATAAATAAGAGGGTCCATGCTTTATGTAATTGAGATTAGATGGGTCGCTACACAAATTTCATTGAGTGTGATTGATACTTTTTATCTATCTCTCCTGCCCGTTCGATGTTTTACTTCTTCAGCTATATCTTTGTAAGGATCTGTCCGACTACTTGGTGTTCGAAAGCTATCTCTTTGGGAGGTTATTTCTCTATGTTAAATTGCAATCTGTATGAACACTTTAACAGAACATGTCCACAACAACATCACGTAAACTTCTTCCAAAATTTTGAAATTTCCACTGGTTGAATTAACTCTATTTAGACCAAAATGATTGATGGGCTGGGGGAAGGATGAGTAAAACGAAATCAGTAAAGGCAGTCGGCCGGCGGTGTCTGGGTCTCTCTCTAGTTTCTCTATCTACAACGACCTCAGATTCTCATATAAAAGGACGTTTTCACTCTGCACCAAGGGGGAGACATTGAACGCATCACAGAGAACCATTTCCCCCAACACGATACGGAGAGCATACCGAGAATATTCGAAAGTAGAGAGACACCCACAAAAAACGATCCACAGCTTTTTCCGGTAGCCCCATCATCGCCACCAGCCTCAGATATGAAAAAGCACTGAAGGTGCTTTGTTCTCTTCCCTGCTTTGTTAAAGGATCAAGATCCTTATCTTACTCTGCTACATCGAAAGTCAGCTGATGATCAACACTGGAAGACGAGGATCACCAGAAGACTGACATGAGTTGATGTAGAAGACACGGATAGCCAGTCTTATCAACGGTGAAGATTATACAATGTACAGAAGACTTGGATTGCCAAGCTTGATTTGTCAAAGTTGTTGTTCTGTTGTAAATAGCTGTAAAAGTTTGTTAGTTCGAGTTTTTCGTTTGTTCTGTTATTAGTTTTCTAGCTTCTCTTCGTATATATAGAAAGAGTTAAGCTTGTCTAAGTAGATAAGAGAGATAAGAAAACATAGGAGAGTGAAGAACAAAGGGGATTCAAATTGCTCTGTTGCATTTGATTTTTCAATGTATAAGACTCTTATACAAAGATATAAAAGAAGAACATTTCTTGTACAGTTCCTTCGATTCTGCTGAGTTCATTCTCTATCATCATCATCATCATCATCTGAATTCATTCCTCATCATCTGCATTCTCGATTTCTCATGGTATCAGAAGCAGGTTCTACTGCATCTGAATGAAAAGATCCATTCAGCAGTAGGTTTTTTGCATCAAAACAGAAGATCTGAAGCTCCAGAAACTCTCTGTATCAAGGTAATCATATCAGAACTCATAGTATTACTGTTATCTTCTTCTTCAAGCTAAAGGATTGTAACAATGGCGATCAGAACACCAAAGTACTCCTTTCCAATACATGTGAATATCTCGAATTTTGTCACAATCAAACTTGCTGAAGACAACTTCCTATTGTGGCAAGCTCAAATCCAAAGATTTCTGAAAAGTCAAGATCTCTTTGGTTTTGTTAATGGTGATATTCCTTCGCCTCCTCGAATGCTGCAAAGAGAGGATGAAGGTTGTGAATCTGCATTTGTCAATCCAGATTATACCGATTGGACTAGAACAGATCAATTGATATCATCATGGATCAGTGGGGCTGTTACTGAAAATATTTTGAGCTTAATAATCGGATTAGAAACATCATCTGAAGTATGGCAAACTCTTCTGAAACGATTTACACAGAAGTCAATTGCTAGAGAGTTCGAACTGAGGGGAAAACTGCAATCATGCCAAAAGCATGAACAAACCCTCTCTGTTTATCTCAGGGAATATAAATCCATATGAGATCAGTTGAATGCAATAGGCAAACCTGTGGATGAAATAACCAAAATGTTTGGTGTTTTGGAAGGTTTAGGCCCTGAATATGAAAACTTTCGAACCACCATATATTGCTTAAAGCCTCAACTTGAGTGCTTAAAGCCTCAACTTGAGTATGATGAGGTTATTGCCCAATTAGAAAGGTTTGAATCAAGGCTGAAGACCTACTCCAGGAATCAGTTCAACCCGAATTTGGCCTATTTTGGGCAAAGACAATCTCAGTTACAGCCTAAAGAAAACACTAATGGAGATTACATCTCTCAAACTTCTGGATTTATATCTCAAAGAGGAAGTTACAGAGGAGGTCGAAGCTATGCTCATGGTGGAGCTGTTAATAATAGAGGTCGAGGCTTTGGTTATACTGAAAGAAATCAGAATTATAGAACATATATCTTAAACCAAGGACAAGGAGATCAACACCCTAGACAGAGAAATATTATCTCTACAACGAATCAAGGATTCAGACCCTATACTACTTACTCTCAAAGGTACCAAAACATCAAAACTTATCCTTCTGTAAACTCAAATAAGAACTTATAGGATGAGAAAGAAATAAGTAGTATTCGACTGGAATGTCAAATATGTAAATGATCTGGACATGATGCCCTTCGCTGCTGGTATCGGTTTGACAACTCTTATCAAGCAGAAGACATTCCAGCAGCACTAACAGCAATGCATATTGAAGATTCAACAGGAAGCGAATGGTATCCTGATACTGGTGCTACAGCCCACATCAGTGCCAATCCTAGTATGCTTCATACTCTTTCTAAATATCAAGGATATGATACTGTTATGATAGGCAATGGATCATGTTTACTTGTAACATACATTGGCGATACTTGGCTGAATACAAAGGGTAATACATTACCTCTTAATGATGTTCTAATTGTTCCAGAGATAAAGAAGAATCTTCTTTCAGTATCTAAGCTTACAGATGACTATCCTTGCTCGTTTATCTTTGATAAAACCGGTGTTTAGGTAAAGGACAACAATACCAAAATAATGGTGAAGCTCGGAAGGAAAACTAGAGGGCTTTATCAAGTTAATCCACAAACTATAGAAGCTTTTTTTTACTCAAAGGCAAAGGACATGTGGATGAAGACACATGGCACCAGAGATTAGCTCACACAAATGCACGTTGTGAAACATTTGTAGAAACAAGCTGATACATTTCAATTCAACATCTACGAATGTATGCGTGAGCTGTCAAATAGCAAAAGTACAGCTCTATCTTTTCCTTTGTCGGATTCTACATCAAGTCTTCCATTGAAAAGGTTCATTGTGACATTTGGGGACCCTCACCAGTATGTTCATTTCAAAAGTTTAGTTATTATGTGATTTTTGTTGATAGTTTTTCTCGATATAGCTTTGGTTATATCCTATGAAGTTGAAGTCTAAGTTCTATGACATATTTGTTCAATTCCAAAAGTTAGTTGAACGGCAATACAATCATCGATTGAAACCTTCCAGAGTGATGAAGGAGGAGAATTCGTAAGTAACAAGTTTCAAAATCATCTGAAAAACTATGGGATAAGACAACTTATATCTTGTCCACACACACCTTAACATGGGGTCTCAAAAAGAAAACATCGACATATAGTTGAACTCCCTATGCTATATCACCAAAAGTTCCACTAAAATTTTGGGTGGATGCCTTTGTAACAGCTAATTACATTATAAATATTCTCCCCACACCAAAATTGGATACACCCTATAATAAACTTCATAATAGACAGCCAAGGTATGATCATTTAAGGGTGTTTGGCTGTGCTTGCTATCCTTGTTTGAGACCATATGCAAGCGACAAATTTGATCCTCGATCTCTTCCCTGTGTCTTTTTAGGATACAGTGATCTGCACAAAGGATATCGATGTCTTGTACCCACTGATAATCGTGTGTATATCAGTAGACATGTTGTCTTTGATGAAATTTCTTATCCTTTCACAAAGAGGTTGGCCAATGAGTATGGACAGTATACAACTCTATACAAACAATGGATTGGAGGATGCATTTCTTGAACCTCCAAGAACAGATTCAACAGATAATAGTCTTCTTCATCAGTCAGCCAAAAGTCAGATTCATCCTGATATAGATGATTGTTATAGTCATCACCTATATAGTAGACAGCAACCACAGACCACTTCCTCAATATCAATGTAGCATGAAAACACCACAGATGAACAACCGGTCTTTACTTCAATAAATGTTATGCCTACAGGTCTTTCTACTACTCAAGAACAACATACTTTCAGCTCTTTATCTTCACACAATGATCTAGAGACATTAATCTCAAGAACAATACAATGCTATTCTGTCTTCTTCTCAAGGTACTATTAATAATCATCATATGCGACTGACGGAAGTCTAGGATTAGAAAACCAAATCAAAGTATGCTTGTTTAGTTGAGTATCAAGTTCCTATGGAACCAAGGTCTATCAAATCAGCCTTAGCGGATAAAGCTTGGTATAGGGCAATGGAAGAAGAAATGAATGCACTAGATGAAAACCAAACCTGGACATTAGTTCCCAGAACTGACTAGATGAATGTGATAGGTTGTAAGTGGGTGTATAAGACCAAACTCGCACTAGATGGGAGTCTTGACAGACTAAAAGATCGTCTAGTTGCCAAAGGCTTTCACCAAGAGGCAGGACTAGACTTCACTGAGACCTTCAGCCCTGTTATGAAACACACAACAATCCGGATAGTGCTGTCTCTAGCCATGATAAAATAGTGGCCAATACATCAACTTGATGTTAAGAATGCTTTTCTCCATGGAGATTTGAATGAGATTGTATACATGGAACAGCCACCTGGCTTTATACACCCTCGAAATCCAAGTTATGTATGTCTGCTTCAAAAGTCCCTATATGGTCTTCGACAAGCCCCAAGAGCTTGGTTCGATAAATTCAGCAAATTTTTACTCGAAAGTGGCTTCTTCTGTAGCACAGCAGATCCCTCCTTGTTTGTTCTTCATGCTGAATCACATACAATCTTATTACTACTATATGTTGATGATATCATCTTGACTGGTAGTTCACCCTAGCTCTTAACTACCTTAATTCAGCAGCTCAGTCTTCACTTCCATATGAAGGACCTTGGATATCTTCACTATTTTTTGGGCATTGAAGCCAAATGTACTTCACAGAATCTATTCCTATGCCAAACAAAATATGCCACTGACTTGCTGAAACGAGCTCATATGGCTGATTGTAAACCAATCTCAACACCCTTGCCACTTCGATCAATTTCCATGGTTGATACTACAAATCAGCTCACAGATCGTGTTGAGTACATAAGCTTGGTTGGTGGTCTTCAGCATTTGACCATTACTCACCAGACCTGGCTTTTGCTACCAATCTTCTTTGTCAAAAGATGCAAAATCCTACAAAGTGGCAGACTTTCATTAGTTAAAAAGAGTCCTTCGATATGTCAAGGGTACTATACATCTTGGGATCTATCTTCATTCTCAAAGTTCAGTAACCCTCTATGGGTTTTCAGATGCTGATTGGGCCGGTTGTACAATCACACGACGTTCCACAACTGGGTTTTGCACATTTCTTGGATCTAATCTACTTTCTTGGTCAGCCAAGAAACAACCTACTGTTTCCGGATCCTCCACTGAAGCAGAATATCGTGCACTTGCTTCGACAACTGCTGAACTCACCTGGATAAGCTTTGTGTTATGAGACATTGGTATCTCTCTTCATTCTCCTACATCCTTATTCTGTGACAATAGATCAGCAATTTCTCTTACAGCTAATCCAATACTGCATGCTCGAACTAAGCACATTGAAGTTGACTTTCACTTCGTACGTGAGAAAGTTTCTTCTGGATCTATTCGTGTTCAATATATCTCTACTCATCTTCAATTAGCTGATATCTTTACTAAGTCACTCTCACGATTAGCTCATGTTACTCTCCGAACCAAATTGGGAATGGGATCATTCACCCTTCCCAATTTGAGGGGTGATGTTAAAGGATCAAGATCCTTATCTTACTCTGCTACATCGAAAGTTAGCTGCGGGTCAACACTAGAAGACGAGGATCACCAGAAGACTGTCGTGAGTTGATGTAGAAGACACGGATAGCCGACCTTATCAACAAGTGAAGATTATACAATACAGAAGACGTGGATTGCCAAGCTTGATTTGTCAAAGTTGCTGTTCTGTTGTAAATAGCTGTAAAAGTTTGTTAGTTCGAGTCGGTTAGATCGTTTGTTCTGTTATTAGTTTTCTAGCTTCTCTTCGTATATATAGAAAGAGTTAAGCTTGTCTAAGTAGATAAGGAGAGATAAGAAGAACAGAGGAGAGTGAAGAACAGGGGATTCAAATTGCTCTGTTGCATTTGATTTCTCAATGTATAAGACTCTTATACAAAGATATAAAAGAAGAACATTTCTTGTACAGATCCTTCGCCTGCTGAGTTCATTCTCTATCATCATCATCATCTGAATTCATTCCTCATCATCTGCATTCTCGATTTCTCATGCTTCACCGCGGAGGATCTTGAAGTGATTAAACCTCGCTCAAGAATCCTTCGCTGGCCTTGATTTCTTTCGTCTATGTTTGCAAGAGCTTCAATTGTTTACTCAAGTGTTCGTTACAGCTTTAGCACCGCTGCTGAACCAGGTAATCTTCCTGCTCTTTTTATGCCCTGTTTTGATGAGAATAAGAACCGAGATGTCATGTTTTAGGTTAGTATAGAGTCTGCTCCGTTCAAGTTTGTGTGAGTAATTGCGTACATCATGCACTGTTTTCGCATGCTTTTTGTATCTAATCTGCGTTCATGTAAGTAATTGGGTAAGTAATTGCGTACATCATGCACTGTTTTCATGAGAACCGAGATGAGGACGTGAAGGGAAAGTCGCTGTCCGTTTATTTACAAGTGCAAGACCTTCCTCCGAAGAGGAAAATGTGCGCACGATTCCATTTGCGCTCGTGGGATCAACAAAATTTTAACACGAAGGAAAGAAGGTATGTCTTTCTTCTCCTTTTTATCATCATAACTAACATGTTTGGATTGACTTTTACTTCATCGATATTTACTTAATCTAAATCTTACTAGACACATACTTCTGACTTTTTAGTCATACAATCCACCCCAAACTTTTTATAACATGAATATGTTGGCAAATAAATTCGCATAAAACATTTCAATAACTTTTTGAAATTCGAATAATATAATTTTGGCAACAGATAAGGAAGTATTTATTTATTTTTCATTTTTGCTTAATCCAAATCAAACGGGCTAATGTGAATATATATAAGTTTTGCTATTTAAAATCACGCCAACATTTTCGAGATCTTTCTGTAAAATGAATATCACTTTTATTCTATGAGCAAATGCCGAGTGGCTTTTTGGAGGGGCTCAAAGTCCATCCGCGTGACTTCCCAACTTTTGAGGACCATAGCAGCAATTCGAATGTGCATGTGAATATCTTCTCTAGGAATAACATAATGCTTTATTTCTCCAAGAGTCCAAATCGAGCATGAGGATTTATTTATTTCGCAAAAAAAAGAATGATTCAAAAATATTTTCTTAAAAACAATTGCTTGTATTGCTTAAAATAATTAGTTAATAAAAATATTTTTACTAATATTAATAATTTTTATATATTTTCATGGAAGATTCACTTTTGTGAGCGATTTAAACGAGTATTTTAAGGAAAATATTATCCAGATTATTCGTTTTCTGATAAATAAATGGAGTTAATGTATTAGTTAGACATGGATCCATCCCCAGAGTTAAAGATACACTAACAAGTATTCTTTTTGGGGAATTGGCATTTAGTGGTTGGCGATCGGCCTCAGAACCCACCATGGGTTGCTGAGACTTCATGCCCTTGAGGGATCTCCAAAAACTGGCGAGACGGTTCCTTGCCGATGATGCTCTGATCGTTGAAGTCCAAATGCACGCCGTGTCAACCATGTCGAATTTGTAGGATTTTGACGGCTTACTTATATCATCATATTCGTATGATTATTTGTATCGTTATAAAAACATCTCCACGTGATTATAAAGTAGCTTTTTTAATTAAAAATGGGTGAAAATATATAAATCTGTGTTAGTTACTAGTCAAATTGAGTCGAGTTTGAATTTCTCTTGGCAAATTTGTGTCATACTCAAATCTTGTTCAGATGGTACATCATGAATTGCCACTCTATATCTATACTTACGGATTAATGTTCTATATATTTGCTTTTTTTTGTTAGTTAGAAGAGAGGAAAAGCTGCCCCCTATCTTTAGAACCAAAAAGAAAACAGAGATGGTAATAAATTGATGATATGTGTCTCATTAATCCCTTTCGCTCATGAATGTATGTTTTGAAACCAATGAAAACTCGCTTTTCCTTTGTCAGGAATTAGCATTGACGGGCAAATTAAGATCAAGCATATGTGACCTACTGCTCCTTTACTTGAGTTGTGACAAGTTATGATTTATCCATGTCGGCGAATATATCTTGGAGGACAATCTTTTTTCGACTAGCATTCCTCTAATGGGTGGTGGTAGCATAACGACATAGATAGAATTTGTAATAGCACTATTGACACCACGTATTTGCTTTCAAAGCTAGTATTATCAATTGACACTGAAAACAAGTTTCTTTCCAAACAAGTTTTCTTGAACAAATTTGCGGCGGGGAGAGGACCATTGCCCTCACCGCTGGATATTATTGGACGGCCATTTCAGCATTTCCCATCTCCAATTTCACGCTTTGCATGAGACGAGCGATGAGATGTGGCACGTCGACCGTACATTTCTCTGATCTGACGGCTCGTATGCGTTCAACCGTCCTTTTGTTGTCGCTGATGGGGGACGATGAGGTTAGTGGGGGCTGAGGTCGGTAGGAGATCCCGACCGCACGCTTCCGCGATCGTGCGGTTGATAAGCTGTCCGCGTTGGGCTCGCCACAGAGTCAAAAGTCAAAGAACACATGAACTCTCGGTCAGATTTGGTGGGCTGGAGACCAATGACGTCAAAGGGTCAACGAGCGCCACTTTCGTCCCGACCTTGGCCGCATGACGTCGAGACCAATGACGTCACCTTTGGAGGTCTCACGTAAACTAAACAATTGGGTGCTAACACTTTTGTACGGTGCTCAATTGAGTGATAATTTTTCTTTTTTTTTAAAAATTATTTGAGTGCCATAAATTATACTTTTGATTTGCCTCGCCAGAAAAGTTGACGTGGTTGCCGAAAAATATATATTTTTAATATTTTAAAGATTTTTTGAACTTTTTATTTTTATTTTGTAAAATTTAAAGATTTTTTGAAATTTTTTTTTATTTTGTTTTTTGCTTTTTTTTTTCTTTAGGGTCGCTGAGGGTCACTGGTGACCCTCGCCAGCTGCAGCTACCTCGCTTCGGATGTGAAGGCTTGGGTCAAGCCGTCCAGGCCTCGTAGCCTTAGCAACGCTGCGGCGTCCCTAGCCTTCAGTGAGTAACACAAGAGATTTTTACCATCTTCGTTTTTAAAATTTTTTATTCATTTTTACTAATGTGACATTTATACCAAATAATATACATGATATGATATAAATATATTATACTTTATTACTGTAATAACCAAATAGTGAATACGATATATGAATATGATATATCAAAATCCCTTAGATTTTATATCTTACCATGATTAAAAATTCAGATGATCAAGCATAACCATAGTGAATTAAAAACAATCACATAAGCATTTCAAATGAAAATGGAAAGTTAGACTTCACATTATTACATCAAGTTATTAGTGCATTTGATGGGGATGATAGAAAGTTTCTGGCTCTTGAATCGAATGTCACAAATCTCATTAACTGTATGCAAATTATTCTTTATTAATGCAGCCTACACATGCAAAAAGCCCCAACTTAATTGATTTATGGGACGTGCAGTGTGGTTTATGGGCTTCGAGATATCGAGGCCTTTGCATTCATTAACTTATAAAAAATAGTTCATTTATCTATGCTGGTACAATAACTCTCTCTTTCCAGATGAGAAAGACATTCCATTCATTCAGTAAAATCGATTTCTCTACCGTCATGGTAGTTTTCTCTCTATGCTATGTAGATTGTCTCTACCGCCATGGTAGTTTCTTCTTCTCTAGTATCTTCTACTTGGTTTTCTTTCACTGAGAGTTGCGGAGCTGCCACTTCCACCTGTAATTTTCTCAATTCCTTCTGACCCACTCAATCCTTTCACTCCCTGTTCCATTCGGCCTTTACCCACATCCTTCTTCCTTTTGCATGTTACCATCGGTCTCACTGCTTTGCTGAATTTTCCCTCGATTTCCCTTGTGTCGCTTTCCTCTGGTCGATAACTTCCACACGGCTTTTGTTTTTTGCATCCACTGTTATTGGGTCTTCTACTGTGGTTTCATCCCATTGTTAGTCTTCGTTACTCTGAAATGGACCACCTCACTGCTGCAGATGACGCCTGTCTGGCAGCCTTATGCAATTGCATGGGTCAGTTGTGGTCCGAACAACAAATTGAGATATGGGACGAGGAGGTGCCTAGTGATAAAATTGAGGAATGTCAGTTAACTCTGGTGGGTAAGCTTCTCAATAACCCTTCAGTTAATTTTCAGGCTTTCCAAACTACTATGAAAAAGGCTTGGCACACTGATTTAGTGGAATTCTCACAAGGCGACGCTGGTCTGTACATTATAAAGTTTAAATCTTATGACGTCAAACATAGAGTTTTAGAAAACGGACCTTGGTTGTTTGGCAACCATCTTGTTATCTTAAAACCTTGGATAGCTAACATGCCGCTGTATTGCTATGACTTTAACACTTGTGCGTTCTGGGTCCACGTTGTTGGCTTGCCTTTGGAGCGCTGTACAGATACTATAATCCGTCGGGTTGCAGGTCATATTGGAAAGGTTATAGAAGTAAACATAGAGAGTAAAGATGGATTACCGCTTCGAGCAATGAGGGCAAGGGTGGAATTGGACCTTCAACGACCGCTGAAAAACAATGTGGCTTCTCCTTAAGGTTGAAGGCAAGAATCTTTGGTTGGACTTTAGATATGAACGTTTATCTCATTACCGTTACTCCCGTGGTATACCGGGTCACTATGCCACTGCCCGCAAAGCTTTTCCATGTGATGAGAATAAATTAGATGAAACTAGTTTTTTATATGGATCTTGGTTAAAAAGCAGGCATGGGAACATAGCCCATTCTCGCGTACCTTTATGATGAAGAGATTATCCCCGAGACCCCTCAACCTTTCTTCAGCAATTATTCTTGTTCTGCACTGTCCACGCTGTACCGACACTCTAGTACAAAAACAAGGGTAAACACACTATGGAAACCTCAATAAGTGATCCTATTATCACAGCAGAACAAACCGAGCCGGGCCAGATCTTCATACCCTTGACCAGAACTCATATTGGCTTCACAACCCGTAGCTAGTTCTTCTTAGTTGAGAAAGAAGCTTAAGCACTCACGTCTTAATGCAAGATTAGGACCTCTTAAGAAGGCAAAACGACTTCTTCCTCATGAAAATCGACATCACCTACAGGAGCATTTTGATGAATCAGCTTTACAAGACACTCCTATTACTGAGGCAGACACTTCTGCATGTTGGGCCCTGGTGGCTGGCCCTAAAAAGCCACCAGGTGAACAATGAGACTTATAAGTTGGAACCGGCTGGGTTGGGCAACCCCCTGATAGTTCAAGCGCTTAGGGTCTTAGTGACCCAGGAGAAGCCCGATATCCTATTTTTGATGGAAACAAAGAATCAGACTCGGCAGCTTTTGTCTATTCAACGAAAACTCAATTTCTCAGCAGGTTATATCTAAGATCCAGTAGGATTGGCAGGAGGTTTAGCCCTTTTTTGGACGGATAAAGTTTCATTGAAAGTAACTTATCAATCATCAGATATGCTAGACTCTATTTGTACTAACCTGGACTCTGGCATCATCATGCGTCTCACCTGCTTACATGCTCCAGCACGTTATTATCTCTGGCAGCACCTGTGGACAGTTTTACGACGAATCAGTAACTTTAACTCCCTTCCTTGGCTATGCACATGGGATTTCAATGAAGTGCTATATCCATGGGAGAAAGTAGGGAAGTGTCCTGCCGAGCCTCACAAAATGTTTTCTTTTCGCGATCTAATTAATGACTGTTATCTTATGGATCTCGGCAGCAAAGGTTGTGCCTTTACATGGACTAATAACAGACAGGGCGATGATATTGTAAAGGAACGATTAGACAGAATGCTTTGCACAAAGGATTGGAGATTGGCTTACCCTCTTGCCGAAGTACTCGCCCTTCCAGCCCTCGGATCTAATCACAGCCCCCTTCTCTTGTATACTGAAGCACTTCCAAGCTGTAAAAGGCGGAAATCTTTCTACTTTGAGGCTTTTTGGCTTCAGGATATGGAGTGCCGTTCAATCATTGCTGCTTCATGGACCTCTTCTCAGCTTGGAGAGGTGACACTCCCCCAAAAACTGCGCTCTATTTCTATTGCATTATCCAAATGGAGTCATTCCAAATTTAGGAATGCACATACTAAACTTCATAACCTCAAGAATCAGCTTCAGTCTCTCACCAATCAAACACTTCTTCACTCTAATACTGATGTGATATCGGACTTGAAAACAAAAATACACAACTTATGGCAGCAGGAGGAAAAATTTTGGGCAATGCGATCCCAGGTTAATTGGCTTAAATGGGGGAACAGGAACACCAAATTCTTTCATGCCACTACAGTTAAAAGACGACAACAAAATAAGATAAGAATGCTACAGGATGATCAGCAGAACTGGATACGTGACCCTACTGCTCTTAAAGAGATGACCTTTAATTATTTTCAGCAGCTATATTCTTCTACAGGGTATAGAGACTATGGCCCGACACTAAATCTTTGCAAACAGGTCGTGATGGTGGAGATGAATGATAATCTAACAGCTGCAGTTACCTGTGAGGAGGTCCAAACTGCGGTATTCCAATTAGGAGAAACAAAAGCTCCCGGTCCAGATGGCTTGAATGATCAGTTTTATCGCGCCCATTGGGATATCCCGCAAGATGACATCATATTAGCTGTGCAACAATTCTTTCATACAGGGATCTTATTACCTGAATATAACCGCTCTTCTATTTCCCTAATTCCTAAGATTCCTCATCTAGAAAGATTGGACCAATTCCGTCCTATTAGCCTCTGCAATTTTATTTATAAGGTGATTTCCAAGATTCTTGCTAACCGTCTTAAACCTTGGCTGCCACAGTTGATAGCACTAGAACAAACTACTTTTGTTGGAGGTCGGCAAATCCAGGATAATATAATTGTGGTTCAGGAAGTATTACATCAGATCAAAATCAGAAAACGGAAAAAGAACTTTCATGCAGTGCTTAAACTAGACATGCAGAAGGCTTATGACTGGGTCGAATGGAATTTTCTCAGGGATTATCTCCTAAAGCTTGGATTTCATACCAAATGGGTTCACTGGATATTCCAATGTGTTTCTACGGTTTCTTACAGTGTCAAATTCAATGGCGAATTTCTACCTTTTTTCCATCCTACCAGAGGTCTCAGACAAGGCGACCCTTTATCACCGTACCTGTTCATCCTGATGGCTAATGCTTTAACTACTCTTATCAACAATGCAGTGGACAATGGCAATCTTAAAGGTATTAAACTTAATCGATGGTGTCCCACTCTCTCCCACTTATTTTTCGCAGATGATGCCATTTTTTTCCTTGATGCGAAGCTTATGGAATGTCAGAACTTAGCTGCTGTCCTTAATGAATATTGCCTAGCTACAGGACAGGCTATTCATCGAAACAAATCAGGTTTATTTTGTAGCACAGATTGTCCTATTGGCTTGAAAGAAAATCTTGCCGGAGCACTTAGAGTTCCTATACTACACAAAACTGGTAGATATCTTGGTATACCTTCAGACTGGGGCAAATCTAAACGGGAAATGTTTTCTTGGCTTATGGGTCGAGTGCATTCAAAACTCGAAGGTTGGAAAGAAAAACGCATTTCAAAAGGAGGCAAGGAGGTCCTTCTTAAAACCGTTGTGCAAGCAATACCCCAATATGCAATGTCGATTTTCAAAATCCCTCCCCGCTATTTGTAAAGCCATAGAACAAAAATAGCTAAATTCTGGTGGTACCTGACACAAAGAAGAAAGGCATACATTGGAAGAACTGGGATTGCATTAAGAGTAGGAAAGATGAAGGGGGTTTAGGATTTCGCGATCTTATGGTTTTTAACAGGGCTCTATTGGGTAAACAAGCTTGGCGCCTAGCCCAAGATCCTACTTCATTGTACAGCAGGCTACTAAAAGGTTTATATTTTCCATCTTAGGACTTTTGGAATGCTACTAAAGGTGCTAGACCCTCTTGGGGTTGGTAGAGCATATTATTAGGCCGGGAATCTATCATAGATAGGGTTTTATGGTCTGTTGGAAATGGCACTCAAATAAAAATCCGTGAGGATAGCTGGTTACCTAGCGGTGTTATTGGAGGTCCTGCTCCTAGGGATGAACCAGTCATGGTTGCAGGCTTTATATCAACTGATTCCAACTCATGGGATACTTCACTTTTAAATCAGCATTTTGATAGCCAAATAGTTGATGAGATCCTATCTATTCCTATTCAACCTCACTGTACTCAAGATAAACTAATATGGAGAGGAACACAGAATGGAATTTTTACAGTGAAGAACTGCTACAATCAGCTCAGAGCTCAGCAAAAAAGCAATATCACTAATCAGGCCTCTTCATCTTTTTAGCCGCCCTACAGATTATGGAATGCAATCTGGAAACTACATACTATGCCTAAACTAATATCATTTCTCTGGTCTCTCTGCAATAACGCACTGGCAACTAGAGAGACTCTATATAAGCAACATATCTTGACAGACCCAACTTGTTGTATGTGTGCTAATCAGGTACCCGAGACCCCATAACATCTTTTTTTGTTATGTCCATGGACACATGATATTTGGATGCATCTAGAATTAGCTATAAAGAGTCCTATAGTAGCTGTGCATCGAATCGAAAGTTGGTTACTTCAATTTATTGACAGCAATGATGGCTTACCGGATCTTGAAACGAAAACGTTTGTCCTTTGGCACATCTGGAAAGCCCGGAACGATTTCCTTTTTCGTCAAAAATAGCCGAATGCTGAGTGAGTTGTGCAATTGGCGATCGCAGAGGCCCAATCCAAGCGTATTTTCGCTACCCCAGTGCCGCGGCTTGCTTCAAAACAGAGTATTTCGAATCACAGATGGCATCCACCGGACCAAGGAGTCATAAAAATTAACATTGATGCAGTTTACCACCCATCTTGCATCGCAGCCTTGGTGGCTGCTGTGTGCAAAGACTCATCCGGCCACTTGATCGATGGTTTTGTGCATTCTGTTCGCGCCTCCTCGGCCCTGCAAGCTTAGGCAATCGCCTTCAATCTCACCCTGCATTTTCTGCTTCAGAGAGGACGAGAGATGGATAAGTTTGTTGTGGAATCTGACTGCTTGACCATTGTGGAAGCCGTTTGTGATCCTGCCCGACGCCCGTGGGAACTTAGATCTATTCTCGAAGAAACTCTGGCGTTGCTGATTCGGTGCCCTAATCTCCAACTACTACACTGCCATAGAGAAGCTAATTCTGTTGTGGACTGAGTTGCGAAGGCCCATTGGGCCTCTTTACTCCCTCTGAATTGGGTTACTCAGCTTCCTCCTTTTTTGCAGGATATTGTGTTTTCTGAACTTAATGTAACTTCTATGCTGAGATCTTAATATATATGTTGTTTCCGACCAAAAAAAAAAAAAAAGACAATGGTTTCACGACCTCCTAGTTAATTAACTCGAGCCGCATGTGCTCGCAACCAAGGAAGGCGATTGGACCAATAATGAACATTCAAATCACAATCATCATGGAACCTTGACAATCGCGAATAGAGCAAATTAAGTAAAATGGGTTGACCTTGCTAGGTTGAGATTGCCAGATAACTCGATTAGCTTGCACGGTGGACGGACTACAATGATGTAGTGAGGAAATATTAAATTTAGATGGCCTCAAGATTAGTAGTCACTTTCTTTTACGGATAATTTGAGCGTCATTCACTATGACATGTTAAAGACAATTACGAGGAGGAGCCATGTTGGTCACAAATTGGGTGCCCGAGATGCTACTAATGACCACAAAATTAATGTAGCGCTGGATGAAGCATATATATATATATATATATATATATATATATATATATATATATATATATATTATATCCTGGAGCAAGTGAAGTATATACACTTTTGAAGATCAAAGGACTATCGAGGGCAGTAATAAAGGGGGAAAATACAATAAAAGTTATAAACCTACTAAATTAGTAACAGTTCAGTTATAAACTTTTCAATTTGATCAATTTAGTCATAACATTTTCATATTTTATCAATTGAGTTCATTGAACCAATTTTGGCTGGAAATTCCTGAAGTAGATGATGGTCATTTTACGTGGCACAACTAGCACTAGCGTAGACAATATTTATAATTTATTTTAAAAATTTTGAAAATTGAATTATTTTTTCTTTTTTTTTCCTTTTTTATTTTGGCCAGCAAGGGCTAGCAAGCCCTCACCGACCACTAGCAAGGGTTGTGGCCCTCACCCATGGCCTCACCAAACCTAGGAGAGGCTACAATGGCTCGGTAGCCCTTGCCCTAGGCCTTTGCAAAATTAGGAGGCGACAAAGAGCTAAGAGCTAGCTAAGAGACACACCCAGGTACTTTACTTTATTTCCTGTCTTTGCACTCTAATTTCATTTCTTAACCTTAGTCTGTGCTGCTATCCTTAAAAATTGGTCTTTTACTTTTAAACTTTTTGAAATTATATTTGGTTGTAGTACTAGAACAGGACATGGTTCGGATAATACCTTTCTATATCTACTACCGTTCTTGAGTGTTAAGTAATAGCTTACTTTACCATGCTCCTGTTCTCGCATGGTTCCATATATGATTAGATTCTTCAAGAAATAGAATTCTAATTTCCACCAGTTTCATGTTTGGCTAAAAATCGAAGAACGAAATTGGATTCTACGTGGAATAATTCCAAACAAATGCAAAATTGGGTTACTTGGCTCTGACTAGGATTGAGATTTCATTTCACTCAAAAAGACAAATGCATCAAAAGTCAATTCCACAACCAACCGGCACTGCCATGGTTCGCACCACCACTATCAATCGCCAACCTCCGCCACCGGTCGCCAACGAAGGTCGTCAGTAGCTGGACTCCACTGCTGATCACTGGCGGCAGACGCATGCCGTTGGACTTTGCCACCGATCGCCACCTTTGGCCACCGGACTTTGATTTCGGTAGTTGGACTCTGCCACCGGTCTTCGGTTGTCTGTTGCCGTACTTTGCCGTCCCAATTGTCACTTGTCGTTGCCAATGAGATCCCTTTGTAATTTTTTGCAATCCAAAGAAATGAAAAGGGGTGAGATTCCTTGGAATGGGAGTCCATTTGAGGAGTCCTTGTCGAGTAACCAAATGAGGCTTTTCTACTGAATTTGGAGTCTATGACATAGAATACGCGCCATTCACGTTATTATACCTCTACATATACGATCTTCTAGTAAATAGTGCTCATGAAAAATTAAACGAACTAAGCAAATTTTAAATCCCGTTTTTTTAGGTCGGATTGTGTATAGGATTAATTTGAGCTCTTATTTTACAGCCAAACGTGGCTTTTCCTCTAATTATTTCAATACATATGGAATAATTATCTCATCATTTTTTAGCCTACTTTTTTCTTTAAATTTTTTCATGACATGGAGATCCAAATCTTTGGCTCAACTAGTATACAATTACACTATAAATGATAAACTGCTCCGTGCAAGTTCATTGAAGAAGAAGACTCCACCCATAAGGCAATGGGTGTAGCGCGGTCAAATTAATTCAATCACAGAATTTGCCGTGTCACATCTTAGTCAATTGTTTTAGGCTCCAATATTTAGTGGAAGGGCCAATTTATGCATGTTTGGGGCGAGTTGAATAACCTTCTTTTTTACAAAATAGAATCAATTGTGTCAAATGGGTTCATCTTTGACAGTACCTGTCGAGTACAAGAGAAGATCTCCCCACCCAAGTTATTCATTGGAAATGCAATAATTTTTCACATTATCGACATTGGCAATGTATGAATTCGATGTCCTTGAAGCCGGGGGCTATTAAAAAAGAAGAAGCCTGGGGCTATAAATGGTGAGGTGTTGAATTTCCTTTTTCTCTTTGCCTTTCCAAAATTTTTGTTCATCTAACTAGAGGTTCGTACTTTGTGGAGCCACAATAGGCTCAATCAAGGGATACAACTTTAATGCTTGATCAACTAACAACTAATACCTCGTCAAAAAAAAAAAAAAAAAAACTAACAACTAATTAAATATTTAATTTGTTTTTACATCTCTTTACTCTAATGGAAACAAGGACGATAGCGGGCTGTGATACGTTTCCTTCTACTTGTCAATCAAGGAGACACATAACCTCCCTCCAGGTTGGGAAATTGACGTCAACTACAACATTTTTGTGTATGACAAGAATCGAGACTACTAAAGGACCATCCAAGGTTGGTTATCATATAATTCATATATAGTGACAACAAAATCACAATGCCAATTACGTCATGATTGTTTAGAATTAACAACTAATTCATATGAATATGTGGAATTGTGTATAGAAGCTGATGGGCCAGTTAGGACGTTCCGTAAGGAGAAGCCCCGATAGGGGTTTTCTCAATTTCTTTTCTTGAGTATATTCAAAGGGCCTTCGAATGGATACCTTGCGAACAACTCTTGTATTCGTCATCGAACCTACTCGTAGAGTGGAGACTCTTGAACTGATCCCATTTAAGCCGTATAGAACATTCACTCGGCAGATACGGAACTTCTCCCAATTAGACTAGAGCCCTTTCTGCTCCGACGTTACCGTCGAAGAGAGCAATTGGTACAATCCCAAAATATGAAATTAGCTACTCGCCTTTTACCTTTTCAAATTTATTTACTTTTGTTGCTTATGTTTGCAAATGGGACTAGCTATAATTCATGTTTGTTTTACTGTAATTATTGGGTTAGGAAGTTATGGGTGCATCCCACGGACTATGGAGCCGAGAAAGGGAAGTGGCTGTCTGTTTACTTACACGGGCCAGGCATTGCTCCGGAGAGGAAAGTGTCCGTAGAATTCAATTTGCGTTTGTTGAACCAACTCAATTGTTACCATATGGAGAAAAATTGGTATGTTTTTCTTTTTTATCGTTTGTTGAACCAACTCACTTGCACATTTTGACTTTTTTGTTAATTCAAAACACCCAAAACTTTTACAATGCGCAAATGTTGGCATAATTTTTTGAAGTTTGAATATTGTAATTTTCTGCTTGCTGTTTTCAGACCAAAAAAAAAAAAAGAATATTGTAATTTCTGCTGGAAAGGAAAAAGTAGTCACTTTAATGTTTTTGTTTAATCCAAAACAAACAGGCTAATGCAAATTACGTTTCAGTATTACTATTTTGTTTTCGGTCGGAATATTACCATTTAAAATCACGTGAAATTTTTCAAGATCTTATTATAAAATGAAAATCATTTTTTTTTAAAGAGAAAATTCCAAGTGACTTTTGAAAATGGCTCAAAGTGCATATATGTAACGTTTTGACTTTTGAATACCATAGCAATAATCCACATTGGCATGTGAATATCTCTGGGGAAAGTACATCGCAAGTGCCAACACGGATGGATACTTAAGTGTCAAAAATTCCAAAATGTACACTTAAGTGTCACTTTTAAAAAAAATTAGGGCACTAAGGGTGCGCATGGTAACACTTCTTGGCCGAGGAACAGTTTCTTTCCAGAAATAGTTCTTTTCTATTTTTACTACGGAGAACAATTTTTGAGTAAAATAAGGTGTTTGATAACTACATAAAATTTCTATTATTGAAATAGAAAAAGAATAGAAATGTGTTTGGTAAGATTTTTTATTTTTTGTATTTATTTGTTTTTTATTCTTGCTCACAGACCACCGACTGCACGTTGTTGCGACCTGTCACCCGTCGCCGCCGCCCAATTATGTCGTCATTGTTTAGAATTAATAATTGGGGAGAAAATTGTTCAAAAAATCTTAAACCTATTGTACTTTTGTCAATTCAATTATAAACCTTTAAATTTTATCAATTGAATCCTAAATTTTTTTCACTTTTTGTCAGTTGAGTTCACCTGACCAATTTTAACAGGAATTTGCTGACGTGGACTCTAGCTGTCCTATGTGGCAGGACTAGCAATGATAGGAACAAAATTTATTATTTTAAAAATATTTTTTCAAATTTTTGATTTTCTTTTTGTCCCCTCTCTGTCTTCTTCCTCTCTACTAGTTGCCTAGCCTCCAACGACCGGCCAAAGGCTGCGACCGGTGAAGGTCGACCTCGCCGACCTCAAGTGAGGTCATCCTCGCTGGGATTTGGCGAGAGGTGTCCTCACCGGCCTCATGTGAGGTCAATCTCACCAGGATCTGGCGAGGGACAACCTTGCGAGCCTTAGGCAAGGCTAACCCTCACGATCTTTGAGTGAGGGTTAGGGTCGGCCTCACCGACTACAAGTGACACTCACCCAAGGCCCGCGAGGTTGTCCCTCGCCAGATACCGGCGAGGGCAACCTCACGTGAGGCCGGCAAGGTTGACCCTTGCTTGCCTTTGGCAAGGCCAACCCTTTGCTGGTTGTAGCCTCTGCACAGTTGTTGGAGGCTAGGCGACCGGCGCACAGAGAGAGAGAGAGAGAGAGAGAGAGAGAGAGAGTTAAAAAAATTAAAGAGAATTCAAAAAAATATTTCAAAAATAATAAATTTTGTCTATGTTAGCACTAGCCGTGCCACATTGGATAGTTGATGTCTGTTAGCAAATTCTGACCAAAATTGGCTGGATAGACTCAATTGGTAAAAAGTTAAGATTTAAGATTCAATTTGCAAAATTGAGAGGCTTATGATTGAATCGACAAAAGTGTAATAGGTTGGGACTTTTTGGACAATTTTCCCAACAATTGAGTCATGAATTTGTGGAATTGTGTGTAGAAGTTGATGGGCCAGTCAGGAAGTTCCATAGGGAGAAGCTTCAATAAGGGTTTTCTCAGTATCTTTCCTTGAGAATATTCGGAGAGCCTTTGAGTGGATAACTTATGAACAGCTCTTGTATATTTGGGGCTGACGTTTTGGTCATCAAACCGACTCATAGAGTGGAGACTCTTGAACCGATCGCATTTAAACTGTATAAAATATTCACTTAGCAGATCCGAAACGTCTCTCAATTAGATCAGAGCCCTTTCTGTTCCGACATTACTGTCGGAGAGAGCAACGCCCAGAACATGAAATTAGCTAGTCGCCTTTTACCTTTTCAAATTTATTTACTTTTGTTGCTTATGTTTGCAAATAGGACTGGCTACAATTCATGTTTCTTTTACTGTAATTATTGGGTGTAGGAAGTTATGGGCGCATCCAACAGACAATGGGGCTGAGAAAGGGAAGTGGCTGCTCGTTATCTTACAGGCGCCAGGCCTTCCCCCGAAGAAGAAAGTGTGCAAAATTCAATTTGCGTTTGCTGAACCAACTCAATCGTAACCATATGGAGAAAAATGGTACTTTTTTTTTTTTTTTTTCTGTTTGTAACAAGTCTGTCCGGATAAATCTTACTACGCGCATGCTTTGACTTTTGTTATAAGTTTTGCTGGAAAGAAAAAAGTACTCATTTTTCCATTTTGATTAATCCAAAACGAAGAGGCTAATGTATCACAGCTTGATCCTCGACTGCGCGCCCATCCCTCACTGGTCGATTAATAGCAACGTCCTAGGATGTATCGCTGACTCATTTATTTTAATACGCATGCAGAAACAGATAAATAATCCCCAGACAATAATACAGTGGGATAGAAAAGTAGAGCCATAAATTTTTCGAACTGAAACACAACCACACATATATGTGCATAGTAAACCATGTCATGTCATATATAATACAAGCCAGTTCAAGAAAACAAGCCTAAAGGCAGGGGTGGGGTTTCACAACTCTACGGGTCCTCATCCTCCCTGTCATCTTCAATTTTATCTTCATCTACACTCCAACTGGAGCCTTCAGCAGATTGCACTGGAGACTCTGAAACTTCAAGGGCAGGGTCCACCGCATCTATGATAGAGCCTTGAGGAGGATCGACTGTGCTCTTCTCAAAAGCAACCTCCAGAGCATACAGAGGGATTTCAGATTCCGGAATATGACCTGCTCTCTGGCCATCTTGAGCATGGCTGTACCACGATCTGTATCGATGGGACACCTTGTGGGTGAGACTTGCATCGACCCAGACTACAGACCTTACCAGCTCATAGTTCCAACCCCTAGGGCCCTGATTCATCGAAATATAAGATGTTTGCTATGTAACACTCTTAGGTTGTCCAAAAGACTCAGGATCTGCCATTTAAAGACCTAAAATATTATCCCACAATGGGGTGAGACGACATCTCAGCAAGTTCTACCCCCTAAGACTCAATTAGGAAGAAAATACGCCTTAAGGGCTGCCTAAGCACAAACACAAGTCGGAGGTCTTACTTTTGCTTCTATTCCTCCCTGCAAGTCAGTACAATTCTAATAACCGTTCAATCATTTCAACCAATCAGATCGAACTATTGATCAATCGACTTAGTCGATTCCATGTTTGCAAGACCATTCCCCGGTCATCTCAATCAATACTATCCATACAATCTGACCACCTTGCGAAGAGCTTACTTTAAGCTGAAAATAGATAGTAGCTTGCCTCAAAGGCTAATAAATAGTATACTGCTCTCTCTCTCTCTCTCTTTAAGCTGACATATTGAGCCATCGGAATGATATAGTATACTAACCATGCACACCAAACCTTACTTGCTCTCCGAAGCTGTGCAAACTTTAATTGCTCACCGAAGCTATGCGAACCTTGATTGCTCACCGAAGCTGTGCGATACTTAATTGCTCACCGAAATTATGCGATACTTAGGGTATGCTGTCACTTTAAGCTGAGGTATCAAACTTGCAAGCTGATACGGCATACCATTCTAATCAACCAATGATTTCTCAACTTTTATCATATCCGATAAAAATGCCTGTGTGGGTACACAGTCGGCTTTAACCAAAATATAATATTTTCTCACTTTTACACATTCCACCAGTTTCAACAGTCCAAAAATAGATTTTTGGCGCTGTAGACCGATGCCCGGTAATTTCCAATTAATTACTGAAAATAAATAAATTTAGGAATAAAATTCCTAAAATATAAATCATACACAATCAACATAAATTAAAGCTCAATTAAATAAATAGATCATATCACCGCAATCAGCATAAAATTCTGGTTATTAACTATCCCGATCTAATTTCCGAAAATAAATAAATAAATAAATAAATAAATAATTACAGAAATTAATTAATAAATGCCAAAAAATGCAACTTAGGCCCGTAAAGCCTAATTAAATGCCGGAATGGGCCCAGAAAAATGCCGAGACTCATTAAATAAATATTAGAGCCTATCTACTCGCTAATTACACAAAACTAATCACCTAACATGCATTGGTAATTAACTATTCACTAAGCCATTCTAATTATCCACTAAACCAATCTTAGTCTAAACTAATCAATCCTTAAGCGTCATTAACCTACTAAGCGAGGATTAGTGAGTTAAACTCACCTGATTAACGAACCATTCGGTTCGAAACGACGAGGATGCGCCGAGGATTAACTATCTCCAAAGCGGGCCTACCAACCGAGGTCCGTAAGGTACCGAAGCGGCCTAAATAGCAGCTGAAAAACCCACAAGCTTCAGCTCTGTTTGGTGGTTGAAATGGCTGGCTGGAGGCTCGGTTGAGACGGAGATGGGCCGAAATGGACTAAGGAGGCCGAATCGGGTCCAAGTAGTTGCGGTAGGAGCTCCGGCAGTGGATTACGACAGTCCAGGCGTCCTCGGCAGCATGGTGGAAGCGGGGACGAGCAAAGATGATGCAGTTGGACGGTGTAGAAGCGGAGGGGGCATGCGTGGGCGAGCGGTGGCATTGCGGTGGCTCCGGCGGGCAGCCAACGGCGTTACCGGGTCTTAGTAAACTGTTCGGCGATGCGACTATAGTGCTTTTCTCTAAGATGGCCGCTCACAAGATAACTAGCCTATTAGGTGAAGCCGTTAAGGGATTTTAAATGCAATATACTTGCGAATTTGACTAGGAATCGACTATTCGACCGTACTAATTTACAAGGGTCATTACGGCACAGACCGTACTAATTTGCAAGGCTTACCACTTCTTCCTTTTACCTTTTCTTTTGACGCTTATCTTGCCTCGCCCTTTTTATACTAATCCCCCACCAAGGACTCCAATAATTCACCGAATCTTGATATCCCATAGATCTCACCGATTTTCCTTTTTTTAAACTTGCTGGGATCACAATATTTCTTTATGTACTGTGTGAGATCTTTATTCTCTTAATTTGGAACCACATGCATTTGTGCACATGCAATTTTCAGCAATATGGAGAAGATTATGGACTTGGCCACATTTTATGTTTACCTGAATTTAGTCTAGTTAATCCGATTAAGTTCAAAGTCATTTGCATAAGTCCATCCATCACTGGCCCAATGCGAATATATCGGTCTAATTAAAATGCTCATAATATCTATATGCAATTTAACTAATATTTTTATTTAGGGGTTGAGGTTGATCCTTAATTTTATATGCAATGAATGCTTAAAGTGGTTGTCAAAATTTAGGTGTCAACAAGTAATGGATAGAACTCCAAAACAAATTGTAAGTCAAATATTCGACCCGACTCATCCAAACCTGTCCATCAACTAGGTATGCATCTATTAATAATAACGCATACTTGTACAAATTTGGAGAATAGAACTTGGGAGATTTTTTATTGGCTCAGCACAATAAACTCAACGATGGATGCATCAATCTGTGGAGTTCCCCTATATCGAATTGAGGGAGAAACCAAATTAGAGGGAAAAAGTCCATTGACAAATTAGTTGATAGACAATGTTTTCAAGGAACTCATGACAACATCGAAGGGAATGATGTGGAGTTGAGCTGTCAAACTCCTATCTTGATGGCCGACACCACGAGGAATTGGACTTCAACAATCAGAACATCATTGTAAAGAAACCCATTCAATGGCTTATGGACATCCTCTAAGGACATAAAGTTGTCAAATCCCTTGGCCGATTCTAATGCACTGACCCACCTGCCAGCTGCAAGAGAAATTTTAATTGAAAATCCATAGTGAAAAATCAAATCTGTAATTTGCATACAGTTAATGCTCACCTAGATAATGTAATACCTAATTTCCGCTAAGTTAGGACTTTTGGCTTTTTCTTTTCTTCTGGGAAACATTCACCTTTTCATTCTTCCACACGAATTCAAGAAGTCTGAAGTAAAACTTATTAAGAAATGGTTGTCTAAAGAGGAACAGAAACATGAAGATACTTACATGTTCTCTCCTTATGATCATCATTCAGCTGGTCCAATACGCGCAAATTGCACTCGCGGTATATCTTTCTATTGGGAGGAAGGTGTTGAACGCCAATTAACTGTAAGGTAATGGACAATGACTTCCCTTTGCTGGCCCCCTTGCCTTTGGGATACACTCTGAGTTCCCTAGATCCGATAATTATGGTTAAGGAGATAAGGAAAATACACCAGCATATGATACTGTAATTTGCAAACCTTTCATTTTTTTGAACATACCATTTACTCTCTCCAATAGTGAAGGCATCAGAATGGAAATGGCTCTTATCCAATTTGGAGAAGTTTTTGATCTTATAAGTGAATGTCTTGTTTGGCGGGACTTTGATCATGGTAAGAGACTCACATTTGCCAGTAGATTTGATGACCAAAACCTCAGCTCCGAATATACAAGTGTCACCCATAAGGTATCCATTCGAAGGTTCTTGGAATGTTTCCAAAGAAAGAAACTGAGGAAACCCCCATTGGGTCTTCCGGAAGTAGAATCTCCTGATTGCCCCATTAGCATCTACACAAAAATTCCACAAATTGATATAACTTTGTTGTTGGTTCTAAGCTATGATGATGTAATTGGAAGGGTGATTTTGTTAATATTATGTGATGATCAACCTTGACGGATCAAGTACGTATCTCGATTCTTGTCAAACACAAAAAGCTTGTAATTGACCTTAACCTTCCATCTGGGAGGAAGTTTATCTGTCTCCTTAATTGACAAGTACAAGGAAATATAACCTGACCCTTTATTGGCCTTATCTCCATTAGGGTAAAGAGTTAGGCTCCTGGAAAGAACAAATTTAAAGTTGTTAATTGATTGAGTTCATTGTAGAAACAATAAAGAAAATTCGGGGACTCACCATTTGTAGCCCCCAGCTTCAAAAACACCAGATTCATACTTGTCGCTTTTGGAATTTGCTAATAAGGAAAACTGTTCTATCTTCAAAGAATAATGAGCTGGCGGAAAAGCTCTCTTGTACATGATGGGTTCTGCCAAGAAAAAAATGGACATAATTGATTCTGTTCTAGCATGTAGAAAGGTTATTCAATGGCTTGCCCCAAATGGGCATAAATTGGCCCTTCCACTTTAGATCTTATAAACAAACTTTGAAGACTAAATATTGAATCCTTGGCAAGATGCGATGCGGCAGATTCTGTGTTCGAATTACAAACTCTTTCGTTCAGAATAACCTTGGACTGCGCCACGGCTATCATTCTATGTGCAAAGTCTTCTTCGATAAATGTACATGAAGCGATTTATCATTTATAAAAATAAGTGTGTATTACTTGAGCCAACCCCAATTTATGACAACTTAAACAGGAAGAAAGCTAAAAAATGATGAGATACTGTTCCATAATTATGGAAATGATTAGAGGAATAGCCACATATGGCCCTGAAGTTAAGTGCTCAAATTAATCCTATTGACAAATTGATCCTAAAATACAATCGAAGTTTCAATTTGATTAAATAGTTTAATATTTCACGAGCATTATCGGCTAGCCGATCCTTGTCTCTGTAAGTATGAATGCGTATATAGATCTCAAATTCACTAAAAAAACCTCATTTGGTTCCATGACAATAAAACATCAAATGAATTTCTATTCCAAGGAATTTCCCTCTTTCCTTTTCATTTGTTTAGACAAGGGAGAAGAATAGTGCAAGTGTCATAACTGTTGTATGGCGCTCATTTTAACGTCACAACTTTTTTTTTTTTTTTACTCGCTTAAGTATCATATCGAAGTCAAATTGATCATTTGAGTGCCATTTCTAGCAAATTATCCTACGTGGCTTTTTTTTTATTATTATTAATTTCCCATCCGATGTGGATGTTTTAATGTTTAAAATGTTCTTTTGAATTTTTGAATCTTTTATTTTGTTTTTGTTTTCCTTTTTCTTTTTAGGGTCAATGAGGGTAACTGACGACCCTCACTGACTGCAAAACCTATGCCCAGATTATGTGAGGGCCACCTCACCCTTGGCCACGAAAGCCCTGGGCGAGGCCGCGTGGCCCTTGGCAGATCTGGGCAAGGCGGCCTCGCTTGCATATCACCTAAGTCTGGGATGGCCACAACACCCTTGCTTAGGGCCTTCATAGCTGAGGGTGAGGCAGCCCTTGCCCAATGTGGCCGTAAAGGGCATGGTGGCCCTTGCCCAATGTGGCCGTGAAGGCCTAAGGCAAGTGCATCATGGCCTCACTACCTACGGGGGGAGGCTGCCTCGCCCAAATTTGGCAAGGGCCTTTGTAGCCTCGCTCGCCGCTGGCAAGGCCGTGACGCCTTCGCCCAAGGCCTTGGCAGCCGAGTCCTCGCCCTAGGGTTTTGCAATTGGCGAGGGTCACCGGTGACACTTGCCAGCCCTAAAAAAACTAGGGAAAAAAGGAAAAGGAAAATTTAAAATTTAAAATTTTAAAAAGATTAAAAAATTGTCCATGTTAGTGCTGATGAAGTCACGTAAGACGAATGGCATCCATGTTGAATATTCCGGCGAGAAAATTTTTCAAATTTGTGAGACTCAAGTGAGTAAAAAAAAAAAAAAAGTTACGGCACTCACTTGAGTGCTGTAAGTAATTAATGGCATTTGTGTTGTTCTTACTCCTTTATATTGCTAAAAATTTCAGTCATAATGAGAGAGGACTTCTCATCCGCAACGATGAAGTTCAGCAAACTAGAGATTCAATGGGTTTGGCTACTTGATAATCTAACGCGTGTTCTATACCTTTTCTCTTTATGCTCATAAATATTTTTCCAATCAATCTTGTCCATCTTAAACTCAATCTATTAATATGTAATGGGTTTAATGCGGTGCACAATTATTAACGTAACACTCAATGAATTAAAGCATTAAAGAAATGGCTAAGAATAGAGAAAAGACTTAAATACCTTAATGCATAGCAAAGCAAGACCCACTTAAAAATGGATGCCTACTAATCACGGTTTCTAAATAATGATGCAGTACTTTTTGGGTATTTTCTTATTTATGAAAGTAATTATATAAAATTTTAATCCTGACTTATATCTATATGACTTAATCTAATATGACATATGACATGCAATGGATCTAAATGTCCTAATTCTGACAAGTATGTCATATTCCAGAATAACATACGTTTTGAATTAAACGTCCCTAATCATGCAAGTACTAAATGACAGGGCATATAATGATGACATGGCAAAATGACAAGGCATATAATGATGACGTGGCACCAACGAGTTGGTCTCTTTCCTTGTTTAAAAGATTCCAAATCCCCACCAAATTTCTACTTTGAGCAATTCCGATACATTTCCCTTCTTGATGCGCTCTGAAGATCCCCCACCCGAAGAAATTTCACTAGGCTTACCACTTCTTCCTTTTTCTTTTTACGCTTATCTTGCCTTGCCCTTTTCATACTAATCCCAATTGATTCTATAATAGGGACAAAGGTTATTTCAACCTAGGCTTAATTTTAGTATTCACGTTAAAGAGTAGAACTCAAAAACTTTCGTTAATAGGTGGAATGAAACCACATGTATATAAAGAGTATGTAAATATCATAAACAAGTAATGTAGAATACTTTAACAATCTCTCTAACATGTGAACCAGATTAGAAACCCCACGTGTAATTTGAGAACAGGGCTGTAAATGCCAAATAAATTAGGACAAAACTTGACTCTGATATCATGTTATAAAGTTTAGTCCAAATGCTTAAATTAATAAGTGAAAAGAGACCACATATCTATAAGAAGCATATCAGCCCCATCACAAATATAAAAAGAGCATATAAGGAAGGCAAACATATCAAAGTTGACAGTTTGATCTTTGGATAACTTGAGGGCTAAACTTGAGAAATGCCATGTATTTTATATCATAAATCCCTAATTCACTAAAAAAGTCTCCTTTGGTTCTATGACAGGAAATTCTCAAATGGATTCCATCATTCATTCCTTTTCAATTGTTCGGATTGCAAGAGTTTTGGTCACAAGGAAAGAATACTTGTCATTAACGACGGGGAATGCATCTGGCAGCCGATGACAAATTCTAGCGATTGGCAAGTCACGATCAATGGCAAAGTTTGGCTACCTTCTGGTGGCCCGTGGCACAGTCTAGCAGCTAGCAACCACTGTTAGCAGCCAATGGCGGAGTCTAATTGCCAACGACCTTTGTTGGCAACTGGTGGCGGAGGCTAGAGACTGATGGCAGCGGTGGGTGCTGCGGTGGTGGTTAGTGGTGGAATTGAGTTTTTCCTTAATGTTATGCTTATAAAAGTGGAATGATATCTCAATCCTAACTTTTGTTAGATAATTTGGTTTTTGCATTTTATGGGTAGATTTGTGTTGCGTAGAACTCAAATTCAAACTCAGACTTTTCTCCACACATGAAAATAGTGGGAATTGAAATTCTATTTCTTGAGGAATCTGATTGCATTGAACTAGACGAGACTAAGTGCATTGCAAGGTGAGATCATACATAACACTCACAAAAGGTCGTAGATGTAAAAAGGTCTTATATTTCTGTTTTAGCATTAAAATCATATAAAATTTTAAAAGAAAAAGACATGAATTACTAAAATAACAACGCAGGCTTAGATTAAGATAAAATGAAATAGAGCACAAAGACAAGAAATAAAGTGAACTACCCGACATGTCTCGGAGCTTGCTCTTTGTCCTTCGTTGCCTCCTAATTTGCTCCTCTCTCTCTCAATTTGGTCTTATAGCTATTCTCCTAGCATATCTAGCATAATTTCATCTTTTCTCTGCACTTACGCTATTCCTTCCTTAGTAGACTTCATCATCAAAGCATTCCTTTCTTCTCGTAAACAAACTCACCCTTTAGCCATTATGTTTTGAAAGGAAAGAATCTAAACTTTCTCATCCTCATTAGCTGCCTTCGTTGTTAGTACTTCCTTACTTCCAAATTGAGTCTAAACTTTCTTGTGGGCTTCTACCCCACTTTCTGTATCCTCTTATATCAGAAGAAATATTATGATAGGACAACTTTATGCACATTTCCTTGGAAGATATTTTGCTTGTTGTTTTATTACCATATTGGTGATTTTGGTTTTGGCTTTAATGAAGTGGTTATTATCACATGGATTGTATTGATCACAAAGGTTACTGTTGTTAGGTGGGAAAAGTACCAAAATAGTTCTAAACCTTTTACATCGGTACCAATTCAGTCATAAACTTTTTAATTGGATCAATTTAGTTCTAAACATTTTACATTGGTACCAATTCAGTCCATCTAGCTAATTTAAGCTAGAAATTGCTAGCGTGGCCACTGGCGGTCTTATGCGGCATCATGTGGACAAATTTTATAATTATTTATACAAAAAAAAAGAAAGAGAAAAAAATAATTAAAAAATCTGAAAAAATATAAAAAAATTATAAAAATTTGTCCACATGGCACCGCATAAGACCGCCGGCGGCCACACCAGCAATTTCCAGCTTAAATTAGCGGGATGGACTGAATTTGTAGCAATGTGAAAAGGTTTAGGACTAAATTGATCAAATTAAAAAGTTTATGACTGAATTGGTACTGATATAAAAGATTTATGACTATTTTGGTACTTTTCCCTCCTAACAACAGTAGCCTTTGTGATCAATACAATCCATGTGATAATAACCACTTCATTAAAGCCAAAACCAAAATCACCAATATGGTAATAAAACAACAAGCAAAATATCTTCCAAGGAAATGTGCATAAAGTTGTCCTATCATAATATTTCTTCTGATAGGAGGATACAGAAAGTGGGGTAGAAGCCCACAAGAAAGCTTAGACTCAATTTGGAAGTAAGGAAGTACTAACAATGAAGGCAGCTAATGAGGATGAGAAAGTTTAGATTCTTTCCTTTCAAAACATAATGGCCAAAGGGTGAGTTTGTTTACGAGAAGAAAGGAATGCCTTGATGAAGAAGTCTACTAAGGAAGGAATAGCGTAAGTGCAGAGAAAAGATGAAATTATGCTAGATATGCTAGGAGAATAGGACTAAGACCAAATTGAGAGAGAGAGGAGCAAATTAGGAGGCAACGAAGGACAAAGAGCAAGCTCCGAGACATGTCAGGTAGTTCACTTCATTTCTTGTCTTTGTGCTCTATTTCATTTTATCTTAATCTAAGCCTGCGTTGTTATTTTAGTAATTCATGTCTTTTTCTTTTAAAATTTTATATGATTTTAATGCTAAAACAGAAATATAAGACCTTTTTACATCTACGACCTTTTGTGAGTGTTATGTATGATCTCACCTTGCAATGCACTTAGTCTCGTCTAGTTCAATGCAATCAGATTCCTCAAGAAATGGAATTTCAATTCCCACTATTTTCATGTGTGGAGAAAAGTCTGAGTTTGAATTTGAATTCTACGCAACACAAATCTACCCATAAAATGCAAAACCAAATTATCTAACAAAAGTTAGGATTGGGATATCATTCCACTTTTTATAAGCATAACATTAAGGAAAAACTCAATTCCACCACTAACCACCACTGCAGCACGCACCACTGCCATCAGTCTCTAGCCTCCGCCACCAGTTGCCAACAAAGGTCGTTGGCAATTAGACTACGCCATTGGCTGCTAATAGTGGTTGCTAGCTGCTAGACTGTGCCACTGGCCACCAGAAGGTAGCCAAACTTTGCCATTGATCGTGACTTGCCAATCGCTAGAATTTGCCATCGGCTGCCAGATGCATTCCCCGTCGTTAATGACAAGTATTCTTTCCTTGTGACCAAAACTCTACAACTGAACAATTGAAAAGGAATGAATGATGGAATCCATTTGAGAATTTCCTGTCATAGAACCAAAGGAGAATTTTTTTTTAGTGAATTAGGATTTGTGATATAAAATACATGGCATTTCTCAAGTTTAGCCCTCAAGTTATCCAAAGATCAAACTGTCAACTTTGATATGTTTGCCTTCCTTATATGCTCTTTTTATATTTGTGATGGGGCTGATATGCTTCTTATAGATATGTGGTCTCTTTTCACTTATTAATTGAAGCATTTGGACTAAACTTTATAATATGATATTAGAGTCAAGTTTTGTCCTAATTTATTTGGCATGTACAGCCCTGTTCTCAAATTACATGTGGGGTTTGTAATCTGGTTCACATGTTAGAGAGATTGTTAAAGTATTCTACCTTACTTGTCGATGATATTTACGCACTCTTTATATACATGTGGTTTCATTCCACCTATTAACAAAAGTTTTTGAGTTCTACTCTTTAACATGAATACTAAAATTAAGCCTAGGTTGAAATAACCTTTGTCCCTATTATAGAATCAATTGGGATTAGTATGAAATGGGCAAGGCAAGATAAGCTTAAAAAGAAAAAGGAAGAAGTGGTAAGCCTAGTGAAATTTCTTCGGGTGGGGGATCTTCAGAGCGCATCAAGAAGGGAAATGTATCAGAATTGCTCAAAGTAGAAATTTGGCGGGGATTTGGAATCTTTTAAACAAGGAAAGAGACCAACTCGTTGGTGCCACGTCATCATTATATGCCTTGTTATTTTGCCATGTCATCATCATATGCCTTGTCATTATTTTCATGTCATTTAGTACTCGCATGATTAGGAACGTTTAATTCAAAACGCATGTTATGCTGGAATATGACATACTTGTTGTCAGAATTAGGACATTTAGATAAATTGCATGTCATATGTCATATTAGATTAAGTCATATAGATATAAGTCAGGATTAAAATTTTATATAATTACTTTCATAAATAAGAAAATACCCAAAAAGTACTGCATCATTATTTAGAAACCGTGATTAGGTAGGCATCCATTTTTAAGTGGGTCTTGCTTTGCTATGCATCAAGATATTTAAGTCTTTTCTCTATTCTTAGTAATTTATTTAATGCTTTAATTCATTGAGTGTTACGTTAATAATTGCGCACCCCATTAAACCCATTGCATATTAATAGATTGAGTTTAAGATGGACAAGATTGATTGGAAAAATATTTATGAGGATAAAGAGAAAAGGTATAGAACACTCGTTAGATTAATCTAACGTAATCAAGTGGCCAAACCCATTGAATCTCTAGTTTGCTGAACTTCATCATTGCGGATGAGAAGTCCTCTCTCATTATGACTGAAATTTTTAGCAATCTAAAGGAGTAAGAACAACACAAATGCCATTAATTACTTATGGCACTCAAGTGAGTGCGGTAACTTTTTATTTTTTTTCACTTACTTGAGTGTCACAAATTTGAAAAATTTTCTCGCCGGAATATTCAACATGGATGCCAGTCGTCTTAGGTGACTTTAGCAGCACTAACACATATAGTTTTTTAATCTTTTTTAAATTTTAACTCATAAATTTTCCTTTTCCTTTTTTCCCCTTTTTTCAGGGCCGGCGAGTGTCACTGGTGACCCTCGCCAATTGCGAAACCCTAGGCAAGGGCCACCTTGTCCTTGGTCGCCAAGGCCTTGGGCGAAGGCATCACGGCCTTGCCAGTCGCGAGCAAGGCTGCAAAGGCCCTTGCCAAATTTGGGCGAGGCAACCTCCCCCGTAGGTAGTGAGGCCACGATGTCACGTCCCGATCCTCGAATGTGCGCCCATCCCTCACCTGGTCGAATAATAGCGATGTCCTAGGATGCATCGCCGACCCATTCATTTAATATACACATGCATAAGCATATGAAATAATCCCCAGACAATAAAACATTGGGATAGAACAGTAGGACTAAATTTCAAACCAAAAAACATCCACACTTATATACATTGCAAACCAGTGCACATATATACAAGGTGAACTATTAAGTCAAATTCAACTCAAGCCAGTTTAAAAACAAGGTCTATAAGTAGGGGTATGGTTCCACAACTATGGGTCCTCATCCTCCTCTTCATCATCCTCCACACTCCAATTGGAGTTTTCAGCAGATTGCATCGGACTTTCGAGATCTTTAAAATCCAGGTCTTCCGCGTCTATAACTGGGCTCGGAGGGAAATTTGCGGTACCTTTTCCAAAGGAGGCCTCCAGAATACACAGAGGTATCTTGGACTCCGGTAGGGGACCCTCTCTCTGGCCATCTTGAGCCTGGCGGTACCACAATCTATATCGATGGGGTACCTTGTGGGTGAGACCCGCATCGACCCAGACTATAGACCTCACCAGCTCATAGGTCCAGCCTCTAGGGCATCCATGAAACAGAAACTAAGAGGTTTTCTCTATGATCTTCTTTGGCCGACCCAAAAACTCAGGAGGGGCCATCTAATGACCCGAAATGCTTATTCAATAACTAGTGAGATAACGTCTCAGTAAGTTCTAGCCCTTAAGACTCGATTAGGAAACCAATATGCCATATGGGCTGCCTATGCACACACGAGTCAGAGGACTTACCTTAGCTTCGGATTCCACCTGCAAATTAGTACAGTTCAATAGGCACCCAAACAATCACCACAGATCGAAGCATTAATCAATCGACCTAGTCAATTACATGTCAGCATGACCCTTTGCTGGTCATCTCAACCCATACTATGCATTTTATCAGATAGTATACCTAGTCACCGAGCACGTGCATTCTCTAAGGCGTCATATATGCCAAGGCAATGTACTTAATCACCGAGCCACATGTATTCTCTAAGGAGTTTTATACGCCAAGGCGACATACTAATCACCGAGCCCCGTGCATTCTCTAAGGCGACTTATACGCCAAGGCGATGTACTAATCATCGAGCCACATGCATTCTCTAAGGCGATATACCAAATCACCAAGTCACGTGTATTCTCTAAGGTGACTTATTCGCCAAGGTGACGTACTGAACACTGAGCCATGTGCCATTTCTAGGTGATGTATATACTTAACTATTCACGTGCATTCTCTAAGGCGACCTATGCGCCAAGGTGACCTATTTGGTCATCGAGCCACGTCATACGACTTTCTTTCTTACCACTTTATACAGCCTATTAAAATATCAAAGGCGCTGTAGACCCATGCTCGGTCATTTCCAATCATTTACTGAAATTGAACAACTTAGGAATAAAATTCTAAAATTCACAATTAATTTAATTCAGCACAAATCAACGCTCAAATAAATAAACGGATTGCACCACGATGATCAGCATAAAATTCCGGTTGTCGGCTATCCCTGCATAATTTTCGAAAAATAAATAATTAATAAATTAATTTCGAAAATTAATAAATAAATACTAAAAATCCAATTTAGGCCCGTAATGCCTAATTGGAGGCCGAGACGAACCGGGAAAATTACCGAGACTCATTCAATAAATAATATGACTTGTCTACTTGCTAATGACTATGTCTAACCGTCTAACATGCATCATTAAGCCACTAATTTAGTTACTCTAAACTAATCTAACCACCTAATCATGCTTAATTAACACTAATCAACCCTTAGGCATCATTAGTCTACTAAGCGAGGATTAGTGAGCTAAACTCACCCGTTTAACAATCCGCTCGGATTGAAACGTCAGGAACGTCACATGGGACGTTTTACTCTAAAGAGGGCCTAGGATTCGACGCCTACAACCACCTCAAAACGGGTCCTAATCACTGCTCGAAACCCATTTTTCTAGCGATTGTTTGAGGCTGCAAAACAGAAGAAAACAAACTAGGTTGATGCGGTGAGGACTCCGATGGACCGTTGGGGGTCTTTGGCAGCTTGGAGGGCGGTCCACCAAGGCTCATGGTGGCTGTGGGAGCTCTGGCGTGGCTCCACAAGCTATTGGACAGTAGCTGGACCGGCGTGAGGGGGCGAGCAAGGGCGGACGGTGTGCGGTTGGCTCGCGCGAGCAGTGGTGCGTGAAACGGCAACGGCGAGGTGGCGTGAGGCGGCTACGGCAGCTCCGGCTTCTCCTGCTAGCTGCTGGTTTCGCACAAGGCAAAGGAGGAAGAGAGAGATGGGGGTGGACGGCAATGAGGGAGAGAGAGATAGGAGTGTGGGGCAAGCTTTGCCTTGGTGGGGCCTCTTGGTCAATTTTTCCACACTTGCTCTCCAAGATTCATCCTAGGCTATGCACACATCCTTGGTTGCCATTGAACCACACACACACTCCTCACAACCCTTGGAATGGTGCATTTTTACTAGGCTATGGGGGGCATACGAAATTGGCACCAATTGGCTCCAATTGGATGCTTGGTCTACTTCAAATCCATCTCATTTGCCCTTTATAATTTCAATTGATACATCAATACCTCAATTGGTATTTTTTCCTCACCCAAGAATCCATCTTGCATCTCAATTTTGCAATAAAAAACAATCACTGGCCTTTTCTGCACAAAAACGGTCCTATGCTGACTTTTTCCCAAAAAGTGTCGGTTGTTAGAAAAATCTTCTGAGACTAAGTCGACGTTCTTAGAATTTATTGTGACATGACATAATCTTTAATTTCTGAAATTGGATTTGAATTCACAGTTAATTTCCATTCGGTGCGTTTTTAGTATGACCTAGACTATCGTTAATTTATAGAAATTTTTAGTGCAAATGACACGTGGTCGATTTTCTTCGAGCCACAATGAACCCACTCGACACATTGGCGACTCTCGATTATCGTGAAAATCTCGAGGATTCAAATATGAACACAGGGTACCAAAACGACAGTAAAATCAAACTAGTGCCCGTCGATGAGAATTTTCCAATTTGGTGGAGTCACCCACGATCGGCCACACATCTCAGTCGAACCGACCTATCTCTAATCTCAAATCAGTTTTATATTGTGCCGTAATGGTCTCTAAAGATGAGCATGGTCGAGAAGTCGATTCTTAGTCGAATTCTCAAGTCTATTGCCTTAAAATTCCTTGATGGCTTCCCCAGATAGTCTAGTTGTCTCGAGAGTAATCAACTTTGAGAACGGCCCTATAGGCGCGTCAATGAAATGCCTAATTTATTTAGTAGAAAACATGACTGAAAATCTAGGATGTCACAACTCTTCCCCTCTTATAAAAATTTCGTCCTCGAAATTTAAACCTTACTAATCTTAAGCAAAAAGTTGGGGGTACAATTGTCTCATTGACTCTTCTATCTCCCATGTCACTCCTTCAATACCGTGGTGTTCCTAGACCACTTTGACCAATGGAATGGTCTTTGCATGCAGAACTTGTTCTTTTCTGTCCACTATCTGAATCGGGCTTTCAACGTATGACACATGGTCATCCACGTCTAATTTCTCGAAATTGAGCACGTGGGTCGAGTCAGGCTCATACTTCCTCAACATCAACACGTGAAAAGATGTCATGCACTTGCGCCAATCTTGGCGGCAACGCAAGACAATACACTAGGCTCCTGATTCTCTTAAGAATCTCAAACGGACCTACGTATCTCGGACTCAGTTTTCCTTTCTTTCCAAAGCGCTAAGTTTTCCCTCATTGGTGACACCTTTAGAAAACGTGATCACCAACTTGGAATTCCAATGATCTCCAGCGCTTGTCTGCGTAGCTTTTCTGTTTGCTCTGAGTGGTCTTTAATCTGCCTCTGATCACTGCCATAGCTTCCACTGACTGCCGGATCAACTCTAGGCCTATAATATTTCTTTCCCCAACTTCATCCCAACACGCCGGTATTCTACATACTCTGCCATACAATGCTTCAAATGGAGCCATCTTGATGCTCTGCTGATAACTATTGTTGTAGACAAATTCCACCAGGTGAAGCTGATCTTCCCAACTTCCTTCGAAGTCCAGTACATAAGCTCTCAGCACGTCCTCAAGGATTTGAATTGTCCTCTCAGATTGGCCATCTATCTAAGGATGATATGCCATACTGTACTAAAGCTTTGTACCTAGAGCACTTTGCAAGCTCTTCTAAAAAGCGGTAGTAAATCTCGGGTCTCTATATGAAGTTATTGTAACCGGCACTCCATGCATTCGAACCACTTTATGCACATACAGATCCGCGTGCTTATCCAAACTCAGGTCCTTTCGAATTGCAATGAAGTGAGCCGACTTTGTCAATTTGTCGACTATTACTCAAATCGAATCATTTCCTATTTGACTCTTTGGTAGTCCAGTCACGATATCCATCGTGATATGCTCCTATTTCTATTATGGGATTGGAGAGGTTGCAAAAGTCCTCCCGGCTTGCAATATTGCGCTTTAACCTGTTGACATGTCAAACACTTGGTGACATGCTTAGCGATATCCGCCTTTATACCTGACCATCAATAGTGTTGACGTAGATTCTTATACATCTTCGTACTTCCAACGTGAATGCTGTAAATCGCTACGATGCGCTTCAGATAAAATATCTTCTCTAAGCTCCACATCGTCAGGTACAACTAAACGTCCTCGGAACCTTAGCATTCATTCATCAGAAATTTGAAAATCAGCATTCCTTTTCTCCGTGTCTTCATGTAGAATCTTTTGCACATCTAAGTCTGTCAGTTGGAGTAGTTTGATTCTGACCTGAACATTCGGTTCAATTTTGAGGGTGGCCATAAGACTTGAAAGGCAGCCTATCTCAAATTGAATACTGAATCTCAAGGGCGGCCTATCTCAAGTTGAATACTGAATCTCGAGCTCTCTCAATTAAGTTCCACTCCTTAATCAATATATGGACGACTGAAAACTTTCGACTCAAAACATCGGCGACCTTATTCGCCTTTCCCGGGTGATATAGGATATCACAGTCGTAGTCTTTCAATAGTTCCATCCATCTGTGCTATCTCATGTTCAACTCCTTCTGAGAGAATCGGTACTTGAGACATTGATGGTCTATGAAGATTTGGAATCTTTCTCCGGACAGATAATGTCTCCAAATCTTCAGGACAAAGATAATTGCCATGAACTCTAAGTCTTGCATTGGGTAATTCTTCTCATGAGGCCTCAACTGACGGGAGGCGTATGCAACAACTCTACCATGTTGCATCAACACAAAACCTAATACTCTGAACGATGCATCACTGTAGATCTCGAATCCTCTAGAACCAGATGCAGTCATTAGTACAGGTGCAGTAGCCAACTTTTCCTTAAGCTCTTGGAAACTACTCTCGCACTTGTCTGTCCATACAAATTTCTCTTCTTTCTCCAGGAGTCTTGTTAGTGGCGATGCTAACAATGAGAACCCTTCCATAAACCGTCTGTAAAAACCTGTAAAACCCATAAAACTTTTGATCTCTATCACTGTAGTCGGTCTTGGCCAGTTGATCACGGCTTTAATCTTGCTCAGTTCCACTAAAATTCCTTCGCTTGAAATCACATGCCCTAAGAAAGCAACACGAATTAACTAAAACTCGCACTTGTTAAACTTAGCGTACAACTGATGGACTCTCAGTGTCTGCAACACTAGTCTCAAATAACTCTCGTGCTCTTCATCACTCCTCGAATACACCTGAATATCATCGATAGACACGACTACGAACCACTCTAGATATTCTTTGAACGCTCGGTTTGTTAAACCAATGACAACAGCAGGAGTGTTCACCATACCAAACGGTCTTACAATACTCTCGTAAAGGCCATCTCGAGTACAAAACATTTCATTCAATATGTCATTCTCTCTGATCCTCAAGTCGACCTTTGAAAGTATGGACACTTTTTGTAACTGGTCACACGATTCATTGATCTTCAATCATGAACACTTGTTCTCGATTGTCACTTAATCAGGTTGACGATAGTAAATGCATAGGTGTAATGAACCATCTTTCTTTTTTGACGGGTAAAACTGGTGTGTACAAATTCTTATCCAGTAATTCTCGCATCTGCACTATCAGTTCCTTCAACTTAGATAGCGCCATCCGGTAAGGAGCCTTAGAGATTGGATCTGTCTCAAGTGCTAACTCAATCACAAATTCTAACTCTCTGGCGATATACCTGGTAATTCTCTTGGAACCATCTCAGAAATTTTTTGTATCATGGCCACCTTCTTCACATTCTATTTCTCAACTGACACATCCAATACGGTTGCCAAATAAATCTTGGCAACCTTCATTCAGTACCCGATTGTCTTAAGTGACGAAATAAAAAAGGGATTGAGGGTCCTCCTCGATTTCTGATAAATTCAAAACCTTCACTTGCCAACGGATCAGTTAGTAATATGATACTGCCATTGTTTTTACAACAAAAGCTTCCCAAGCCATCCTTTTATACATAACATTAAGGTCATACATAAGCAACTAGTCAAGTACAACTATAGTAAGAGGTTCTTCTTTTTACAGCTTTATTACAACATCAGGAATTCTACAACCTTCATTCACCATCTTGCTGCGCTACTCCAATAAAAACACCTTAAAAACATTCTTCCCCCGATCGATGCAAGGTTGGTCCCTTCATGTTCCTTTAGCCATCCTAGTGGTGTTCTTCCAGCAGTGGTTGCGCTCGTGTTCTCCTGGATCTACACGGGCAGTTCCTTGCTCGATGGTCATGCTGGTTACATTTGTAGCACGCTCCTGTTATACTCGGACACTGGGCTGACTCATGCTTTCTCCAACAAATTTGACATACCCTCAATGAGTACTCTGACTCCTGTTGGGTGGTAGCCTACACCCTTTTTTGCACTGGAGACCCAATCCAAGTATCTCACTGAACGTCTTGTAGCACGTTCCCTATGTTCTGTTCTATCGGCAATGCCGGCAACTGTGGTTATCCTCTTGGCTTCTTAGGACAATCTCTGACCATGTGACCCTATTGGCCACATTCAAAATAGGTGCTCGTCCTTCGGGGGCACTCGCTCAGTCTATGTCGACTTCCACAAGCGCAACACAAATCATTTCTATTTAGCCCAAACTTGCCAACTCCACCCTTCCTGTTGGGCAGAATTTGAAATGTACCTCTAGGCATGGGCCTCTTTCCCTGGCGAATTGCATCTCTGTTTGTATTGAATCTTGACCCAAATGTAGCGGCTTATTCCCTGATCACAACTCCAGGTTGGACCTCAGCAGGTGTGGCAACAATAGCGGTTATGGCACTGGTGGCGGTATGAACAACGGCAACAATGGTGGCTCGATCTTGAGCTTGCTGACCCAACAAATCTCCAAGGTTCCATAGCACATGAACGATCCCGTCGAACTTAGGATCGCTCGGTGCTACTACGCTAGTACCGCCCTGTGGCAGTACTCCTTCACTTGCGCTGGCTTGAGCGGCACTCTACCATCACCACGACCTCCTCGGGCACTGACCCATGTCGGCGTTCCACCCCGAGCAACGGGTCTGATGGTACGCCTCCTAGGAGTCCTTTGCTCCTGATCACTCATGGTTCAACCTTTATACTGAAACTTGTCTTCCAAATCCACACCGTATTAGAAGATGAGCGATACACACATGGCAAACATTTTTACCAATCAACTACCACAGACATGCATCGGCATGAATTTAAAGGCCATTTCTACTAACTATCCCATAAACCATCGCACCTTGTCACTCTAATCCCTAACAACCATGCTCTGATACCACTTAAACGGGATGTCACGGCCTGATCCTCGAACGCGCGCCCATCCCTCATCTGGTCGATAAATAGTGATGTCCCAAGATGCATACGAAAGCATATGAAATAATCCCCAACCAATAAAACATTGGGATAGAACAGTAGAACTAAATTTCAAACCTTTAAAAACATCCATACTTATATACATTGCAAACTAGTGCACATATATACAAGGTGAAGTATTAAGTCAAATTCAACTCAAGCCAGTTTAAAAACAAGGTCTACAATCAAGGGTATGGTTCCACAACTACAAGTCATCATCCTCCCCTTCATCATCCTCCACACACCAATTGGAGTTTTTAGCAAACTACATCGAACTTCTAAGATCTTCTAAATCCAGGTCTTCCGCGTCTACAACCGGGCCCGGAGGGAAATCTGCGATGCCTTTTCCAAAGGCGGCCTCCAGGATACACAAAGGTATTTCGGACTCCGGTAGGGAACCCTCTCTCTAGCCATCTTGAGCTAGGCTGTGACATCCTGAATTTTCGACCCGTCTCGATAAAACAAATTGGGCATCTTGTCGACGCGCCTATGGTCCTTTTTTTTTTTTTTTATAGCTAATCACTCATGAGTTAACCAATCTATTGGGTGAAGCCGTTAAGAGATATAACCACGGTAAAATCCCTAAAAGCTACCTAATTGGTTCGATTGGACTAAAATTGCGTTCAATTGATTTTAACCACAAAATTGAATTAGGTTTCGGAAATCGAACGTTTGAGCAAGTCATGATTCATTTATAAGATGTCGTTTTGTCTTTCGGAGAAATTTTGTTGATTTCGGGAATTTTTACGGGAAATCTCTTCGGACAATTTGGAAAACAAATGGAAATTAAAATGGGCTAAATTGAAGAGAATTTTGATTTTCAAACCGAGCTACTTGATGCTAGGAAAGTGTGGAAATTGTACAGGCTTTTTGTACATTAAAATTGACAACAAAATTGAGAGATTGTGGAAGAAATTAAGGTCCAAAAATTGAAGAAATTCGACCTAGGCTTGGGAAGTGCAACATTTGACTTAAAATTGGAATTTTTGTGGATTAAATGGCAAGATTTAATTATGGGGGACAAGAGGATGATTATGTGGACTATTGGGGCTAAGATATGATGAATAAGGGATATTTATCTTGACTTTTCCCCTCATCCACCGGCTTCTCTTTCATTTCCCTCGGTGCTGCCCTCTCCATGTCGCTCTCCCTCACCCGGCTTCTCACGCACGCCTCACCGGTTTCCCCTTTCCTTCGGTCTCTTTCTCGCATTCGAAGCAACTGAATCCCTCTCTCACTCAGCTTCTGCCTTTCTTTCATTTTTTTTTTTCCTTCGAAGCTGCCTTCCTCCCCCTTTCTTCGTGCACCGTCCAACACCGACTCAGCTGCCCCATCTATCCACCGAATTCTTCCCAAGCTATTACACGTCAACTGTCTACCCCTCTCCAGTCAACCCTTCTCCTTCAGCTAAGCCGATGTTGACCCTGTTTTTCCACTGATGCCACTAGTAATCGACGCCAGTGAAGCCCACCTTCACTTGTCTTCAACGTTGCTCGAAGACCTCCAACCCTCTTCACGTGCCAACTCCTTCCTTTCTCCTTGGTTGGCCACACCGCACATCCTTCATCTTTTCTAGCAGCGAAGACCGAAGCTGCTGTTCAATTTCTTCCACCCATCCACAATTGGATTCACGCCCGTAGCTACCCCATATGAAGCCCATCTTCAGTCCAGAAAAGCCCAAGCAAGCAGCCCAGCAGTCAAGCCTTTTGAGGCCCGCAACTTCAGCTGCATCAACCCAACTTCAAATGGCCCAATTCCAGCTCACTTGAAGCCCGACCCAGTTTAGTGTTTCTAGCAGTAATTTCCAACCCATCTTCAGCTTTGGTCCAGCCCATTGGAGGCGCATGAAGCAAGCCTAACTGCAGCCCAAGCCCAGGATCAAGCCCAACACTTGTTTTGGGCTTTGCAAGGCCTTTTCGACCCGGCCCAAGTGTCTGTCGACGCCGCCGAAAGTTCGGGTTTCGGCCGCCGTTGTGCCGTCGTCGCGGTGTTCCGATCTTCGCTTTGCACAAGTGAGTTTTGCTCACTAATCCTTGCTTAGTTTGCTAATGATGCTTAAGGGTTGATTATAATTAATTAATTGCAATTAGGTGGTTAGATTAGTTTAGAATAATTCAATTAGCGACTTAATGATGCATGTTAGGCGTTTGGTTCTTGTAATTAGCAAGTAGAGATGTACTTCTATTTATTGAATGCATTTCGGGATTTTTCCCAATCCGTCTTGGACTTCAATTAGGCAATACGGGCCTAAATTGGATTTTTAGTATTTATTTATTAATTTTCAAAATTAATTGAATTATTTATTTATTTTCCGGAAATTAGGCAATGATAGCCGACGACCGGAATTTTATACTGATTGTCGTTGCGCAGTCCGTTTATTTAATTGAGCTTTATTTTGTGCTGAATTGAATTATTTGTGAAATTGTGAATTATTCTTTAATTGAATAATCTTTGGTTATTAATTGAAAAATAACCGGGCATCGGTTGATAATGCCAAAAATATTTGAGTGGACTACAGAAAATGTGGGAGTTATGGAAAGGAAAATATTATATTTTGGCTAAGGCAAGCAGTGTGTCCACGCACGATATTTTATCAGGTATGATAAAAGATGAAAAGAGATGCTATGTGATATGGCTCGGCGATTATTACATCGCTTTGGTGTATAGGACACCTTAGAGAATGCACGTAAATTGTTGAATAATTGATCATGCCTGTGTGGGGATAATTGATCATGCCTGTGTGGCGTAGGATCGTGCCTGTGTGGTGTAGATCGTGCCTGTGTGACCGTATTTCTGTGTGTCAAGTATTGTGTCCGTGTGGCCGAAAGTAATTGGAATGCCTTAATGAACGCACATAACTATTTATTACATACATCACTTTGGCGAAAACGACGCCCGAAAGCACTAATGTGGCTCTATGACTAAGTGTACTATTGGAGGTTATATAGTGAGAAGTGAAATGACCTAAAAATGGTCCGACTGACATATAATAGACTAGGTTGATTGATCGAGGTATCGATCTGTGGTGTGATTGCTTGGGTGCCTATTAAACTGTGCTAATATGCACGTGGAATCTGAGGCCAAGGTAAGCTCTCTGACCCGTGTGTGCATAGGCAACCTGGATAGCGTATTGGCTTACTAATTGAGTCTTAGGGGGTAGAACTTGCTGAGACGTGGTCTCAATAGTTATTGTATAACCATTTCAGGACCCTGATGAGAAACCTGAGGAGGAGAACCCTGATGTGAAACCCAAGGAGGAGGAAGATTTTGAAGAAGAGGATGATCCTGAGTATGACTCGGATAAGGATTGAGATCCCATTCTGTTTTGCAAACTTTGGGTTTTGATCGGACGTATAGTAGATCAGACTTGTGAATAGTATTGTATTATACTATATAGTTTGCCTTGTATAAAAGTGTGGTTATGTGTTTTCATGGTGTGACAATTATGGCCTACTTTTCTATCCCAATGTTTTATTGTCTAGGGATTTTTGTCTACTTCCGCATGCGTGTTAGAAAGAAAGGGGTCAGCGATGTGTCCTGGGACATCACTTTTAATTGACTAGGTGAGGGATGGGCACGCAATCGAGGATCGGGGCGTGACGTCCCCTTTTTGTGGTATCAAAGCATGGTTGTTAGTTGGAGTGATAAGGTGCGATGAGTCATGGGATAGTTAGCAGGAACGGCCTTTAATTCATGCTGGTGCATGTTTGTGGTAACTGATTGGTAGAATTGTTTGTGGGTGTGGATCACTCAAATTCTAATATGGTATTGGAATTGGAAGACAGGTTTCTGTAAAGAGCTTGTAGTATGAGTGATCAGGAGCTAAGAACTCCTAGTAAGAGGACATCTGGAACTCGGGAAAGAACATCGACGTGGATTGGTGCTCGAGGTGTTTGTAGCAGAGCACCGGCTTAGGCCAGAGCGAGTGTAAATGTACCGTCGTAGGTCGGTACTGAGAGTGTAGCAGCACCGAGCAATCCTAGGCCTAACAGGATCGTTCAGGCTCAAGTTTTTCCAAATAGCTTGTCCAGCCAGTAAGCTCAGGATCGAGCTGCCGTTGTTGCCATTACCGCCGTCAATGTCGGAACCGTTGTTGCTACCACACCTGTTGAGGTCCAATATAGAGATGTGATCTGGGAGCGAGCCGTTGCATCCGAGTCGAGGTACAAATCTAGTAGAGATGGAAACCAGTTTGGGAAGGAGACCATGACCGGAAAAAAAAGGTATTCTGTTCCGCCTAACTAGAAGGGTGGGATAGACAAGTCAGCACTGAATCAAAATAAAATATGTCGTTCCTGTGAGAGACAACAAAAGATCGGCCTCGTGTTTTCCTAGAACAAGAATTTGTTATGGGTGTCGCCATCACGGTCACCTGGTCAAGGATTGTCCGCATAGGCCAATGAGATCACAAGTGACATCGCCATCGATGGGATAGATTAGAAGAAATGTGCTGCGGAACGCACCGCAAAGGTATTTGGAACATGCCCTAGGTGCAAGAATGAGTGCTTGTTGTCACTCGACAGGAGATAGAGGACTCACCAGATGTGAGTCAAGTTTGTAGAAGAAAGCATTGATCAATCCAATATCCTAGTATGACGGGAGCGTGCTATGGATATAGCCAGCACAACCATCAGGTGAAGGACTGTCAGTATAAGTCCAAGGAAACTCATACACCACTACCGTAGATAGGACGCCACTAGGATGGCAAAAAGGGACAGGAATGGAAACGACCATGCACCGATCAGAGGAAGAATATTTTTGGGATGATTTTATCAAAGTAGCGCAGTAGAGTTTTGGTTAAGATCGTGGAACTTCAGCTTGTTGTATTAAAGCTGTTGAACGGGAATCACTCACTAGAGTTATACTTGACCAGTTGCTTGCGTATAATTTTGACATCTTATACAAAATGAGTTGGCTCAAGAGGCCTCTCGTAGCGACAAATTGGTGTCATGAAGTAACCCAGCTTAATTAAATAGCATGTGGAGGTGTCAAGTTTATTGGAATTCGAGGAGGATCCTCGATTTCCTTAATCTCTTCGTTCGAAGGCAACCTATTTGTTAGACGGGAGTTGCCAAGATTACTTGACGATTGTCATAGGTATGATAATGGAGGAGCTAAAGATTGAGGACATCATAGTAGTCCAAGAATTCCTAGATGTATTTCCATAGGAATTGTCAGGCCTATTGTCAGAGAAAGAGATAGAATTCACGATCGACTTAGCACTCGAGACAGAGCCACTCTCTAAGGATTCTTACCGGATGTAGTGGTCTGAGTTGGAAGAACTGATGGTGCAGATGCGATAATTACTGGATAAGGGATTTGTACATACCAGTGCAACACCTTGAGGAGCACTGGTTTAGTTGTGAAGAAAGATGGTTCGTTGTAATTATACATTGACTATCGTCTACTCAATCAAGTGATGATCAAGAACAAGTGTTCATGGCTGAAGATCAACGAATTGTGTGACCAGTTGCAAGGAGCATCAATATGTTTTTTAAAGATCGACTTGAGGACAATATATCATCAGCTCAGAATTAGGAAGGAAGACGTTCCTAAGTCAGCATTTCGTACTCGATATGGTCACTATGAGTTCACAGTAATGCCGTTCGGGTTGACGAATGCTTCTACTGCCTTCATGGATTTGATGAACCGAATATTCAAGGAATATCTAGATTAGTTTGTGATCGTGCTCATCGATGATATTCTGGTGTATTCTAGAAGTGATGAAGAACATGAGAGTCCATCAGTTGTACGCCAAGTTTAGCAAGTGCGAGTTTTGGTTGACTCGTGTTGCTTTCTCACGTCACGTGATTTCAGGAGAAGGAATCCCTATGGACCCGAGCAAGATTGAAGCCGTGATTAATTGGCCAAGACCGACAATAGTGACAGAAATCAGAAGTTTTCTCGGTTTGGTAGGTTATTATAGATGATTTGTGGAAGGGTTCTCATCTTTAGCGTTGCCACTGACAAAACTCTTGAAGAAAGAGGAGAAATTTGTGTGTACAGACAAGTGCAAGAGTAGTTTCCAAAAGCTTAAGGAAAAGCTGACTACCGCACTTGTGCTGATGATTCCATCTAGTCCTAGAGGATTCGAGATCTATAGCGATGCGTCATTTAGAGGATTGGGTTGTTGTTGATGCAACATGGCAAGGTTGTTGCATACGCCTCCCGTCAGTTGAGACCTCACGAGCTGAATTTCCCGACGCATGACATAGAATTCGCAGCAGTGATTTGCACTCTGAATATTTGAAGATGTTAGTTAAGTGGAAAAAGATTCTAGATCCTCACTGACCAACAAAGTTTCTAGTGTTTATTCTCTCAGAATGAGTTGAATATGAGATAGTGTCGCTGGATGAAACTCCAGAAGGACTATGATGGTGATATTCTATATCACCTTGGAAAAGCAAACAAGGTCGCAGATATACTAAGTCGGAAATCTTTAGTTGTACAAATGTTGGTCAAGGAATGGATTTTTTTGCTTGAGAAAGCTCGAGATTCGGTTTTCAAGTTTGAGGTAGGCCACCTTTCAAATCTTATGGCCACCCTCAGAATTGAGCCAAAAGTGCATATCAAGATTAAGACGCTTCAGCCAACAGACTTAGGCTCCGCATGGTAAAATTTCTGTTTCTCAATTTCTCTATTTCTCTGTTCCCCGGAACAGGTTTGGAACAGAAATCCGTTTGATAACACAAATTGATTTCTCTATTTCTGAAATAGATTTCTATTTCAGAAATTGTTTTGGAGGAGAAATCAGAAGCTAAAAATTCTAGCTTCTCTATTTCTGAAATAGAAATAGAAATTGTTTCTTTCTTTTATCCATCCTTCTTCCTTCAATAGAGACGTCGACTCCTTCTCTCCTCACTACCCTTGCTTTCCCATTCCTTCTCCTCACCTCAACCAAAAACCCTAGCGACTCCGAAGCTGTTCATCCTTCCCGTCGACTCTAACGCCGTCGCCGCTCATCTCGCCGTCGCCGTCCTCAGACCGGCCAATTTGCTCTGGTCGTCCCGTCGGACCCACCTCCTCCGTCCGCGTCCCCAGTCGCCGTCGCCCATCTCTAGTCGCTGTCGCCCAACTCTAGTCGCCATCGCCCATCTTCGTCCGTGTCCCCTTTCGCTCTCGATTCCACAACTCCAGTCGCCGTCGCCCATCTCCGTCATTATTCAATCCACTTGCGTTGGCGTTCGTTCGTGGCCTTCTCTGGAACTTCCCCCCGTGATTCCTCACAAGGTTCGATCAATCCTTCCCTTCTCGCCTCTCTTTTCATGTTTTGGCTTTCGTCCGCGTCCGCTCTTTTCCTCTGGTTATCCGCTCTTTTCCCCATTAGGAGGAAGAAAGCTTCCATTAGACAAAGATTAGGGCAATTCTATTGGTTGCATTGAATTTGTTTACATTGTCAATTGTAATAAAAGAATTAGAGAAATTCGGACTTTCTTTGTCTTTGACATTGTTGCTTGCTGGAAAATTGTGAATATCGAATTGTTCCGTATCATTGTGGCGATTGAACATCTTTCTCCTTTGTATTTGTAGTCTAGTTTGAATCTATCTTTAGAATGTAGCTTTTGATTCTTGTTTTCATAATTTTTGTTCACCTTAAGAAACTGTGAATGCATAAATGAACCACACTAAGCATGCATTAACTTTTTTTTTTTTTTGGTTGGTCCTACTCTAATCCTACTCTAACACTCATTCTTAGACTTTTGTCCTTGCCTCCTTGCAGGGCGTGGGAGTCGAAACCCACTCCTGAAATGAAATCGTCCCCACCCCAATCCCCCCTGAGAAGGTGGGGATTTGAACCCCAACCTCCCCCTTCCAAGTTGGAAGGGTGGCCACTGGGGCGAACCCCCAGTGGTTTGCATGCATTAAATTTAAATAATCTCACATCGATTACCAGACTCAAACTTGACAGTTTGCTGAATTCCTTATGCTTTTTTAGTTGATCTCAAATTATGAGAGAGAGAGTTCACATTTTCTGAGAAGTGAGATTGTCTCATTGGTGAACATGATAAGTAGCTTAAAATCATCTCATTGAGAGAGGGAGGGAGGGAGGAAGGGGATTGTCTAATCAGTGGACGTGATAGGTAGCTTTAATATCTTATTTAGCTTGAATTATCTTATGGTTAAAACCCACAAGGTAGGTCACTACTAGTTCCAGTAACATTAGTAGTTCATTGGTAGGCGGTTTTATTTTGTCTGATAGTCGAATGTATCAAGTGCTTGGAGCTATTCTCTTAACAACTTGGTGGCCCTATCCATTTATAGTTCAATGGAGGCTTAGACTGAGGAGATAAATACCTTTTCGTTGCTGTCTTTCTTCCTGGCTTTGCATGCACGATGCCCCAACCTTTTGTAGCTGATGTTATTCTTCATTTGCATGCCACCAGTATTTCTAATCTGCTCAGTAAGAACACTATCCAAGAACCTACCTTTGAGAGGATAATTGTTCTTTACAGGTATATATAATGTTTCTGGACTCAGGTGTTATTGTAGACAAAATGTGCATGTTTTGTCTCTAAAGATTGAGTAGATTATGTACTCATCACAGCATGCTGTGAAATAATATTTTCTCGTATATTGAAGGAGAGACTATCCTTTGCTAGACTGAGGCATTTGGAAGTTTCCTGGTTGTCTACAAACATAAAACAAGAATGTGAATTTATAGGCAAGCAAGCGACGAAGAAGATATGGATAGGGGAATATATCTGAAGCATTTCAAGAAGATATGGAGATTGTACTTGTGAGTTGGTACTTTTTCCCTCTCTCATGCATGCGAGCTAGAACTTCTATTTTGATCAAGGTGTGTCTTCTTATCGCTCCAACATCATTCTGTAAGCTGTGTCTGAACACTTATTTTGTGTTGTAGGATATTATTTGCACTGCGAAGAACTTATAAAAAAAAGAGTTCAATGTGAATTGCAACTTCGATGTGGATGATGCTGTTAAGAAATTAGAAAAATTAGGCCTTATAGTTCAGGTAATATCTCTCCCCTAAATATTCTGGTTTTTAATAGAGTTACTGTAATTACATCTGGGCTAATCCTTCTGCTCTTTTTTTCCTCATCCTTAGTGGTGCACATCTTTTTCCCTCATGCCTCATTTTCCTAGGAAACAACCCCAATCAGCCGTTGATTATCCAGCAGATATAATTGAGCTTAAAGATGCAATATTTCTACTTGATTGGCTGGAAAGAATCATCTTAGCCTGTGGATTTCTGTTTCTTATTCTTAATAAGGGCACCAATCTATATAGTTCAGTGCATAAGCATCTCCCACATAATATTGGATCGCTTGGAATTCTTTTGATGTTTGGAAGAGGCAAACCCTTTCCATACCATTTATGCTCTCTGCTTCTTACTGTGTCTGATAAGAGAATAACCGACTCGGGATGCAGATGGAAATTATTCCTGCGTAGAGTTGAAACATGCTAACAAGATCATCGGCACCACTACAGAGGAGGTTTTTATGAAGGCCAGGGAGGGTGCTGGCATCCCTTGACATGTTCCTGGAGTGTAAAAATATTGCCCTTTTTTTTGTTAATTTTTGTTTCTTTTTGGCCAGTTATATACATTTTTATTAATAGCGGCAGACCTAGGAAGTTTGTTGGCACCTTCGCTTGTATCATGTGCTTATCAAAGCACCACTGGAAACTGATGGTTAGAAGGTAACGGATGTGGTTTCATGATTCATTTAATCCAATTCCACTTAAAGTCTTAAAAAGTCTTTGCAGTTTATGAGAAAGATGTCCAACTTCAGTTGCGCCCAAGTTCTGTGAAACTGTAGCTGAACATTCTGCAGCTGAATAGTTCCAGCATAGTTTACCGAAACACTTATGTTGCAATTATATCTAAAAATCCGATACTATTCTGTCTCGAACCACCATGGCCATGAGCTGATGAAAAAGAAAAAGTATAGTAACAATAGTTCCCCGATTGCAATTATATCTGAAAATGATGTTCACGAGTCACCCAAAAAAGCGTAGTGACTTGAACCCGAATCTTGAATGAGGAGAATAAATACATTCACTATTTGCCCATTAGCATTTGAAAATACCAAATCTTTTATAGTTTGCATATTAGCATTTTCTATACTAATTAGAAGCTTTTATTTACATAAATTGCTAATGTTTCGAAGTTCCTAACTACTTTATCGAATTACCAATCTAAATTAAAGTGATTTACCAACTTTTATCAAATTAAATTACCATCACAAGCACCAAGAAGAGTGAGGTAAAAGGATGGGGATAGCATGATTCATTGAAATAGAATTTTTTTTTTTTTTTTTTTGTTATCAAACGGATTTCTGTTTCAGAAATAGAAATTTTGAGTCGTTATCAAAACGGGTTTCTTTGCTCAAAACTTGTCGGGGAATAGAAATTGAGAAATTGATTTCTGGCCAGAAATCAATTTCTATTCCAGAAATTTTGTCATGTGCAGCCTAAGGTTCCGAGGACGATTGTGTGTACCTGACGATGCAGCTCTTAAGGAAGAGATCTTATTAGAAGCTCATCATAGCAGTTACAACATTCATTCTAGCAATACAGAGATGTATTAGAATCTACGTCAACACTATTGGTGGTCTGGTATGAAGGCGGATATTGCCAAGCATGTCGCCAAGTGTCTAACGTGTTAGCAAGTTAAAACACATCATTGTAAGCCGGGAGGACTTTTGCAACCTCTCGAGATTCCCGAGTGGAAGTGGGAACACATCACAATGGACTTTGTGATGGGCTTACCAAGGAGTCAAAGAGGTAATGATTCCATTTGGGTAGTGGTCGACAAACTGACGAAGTCGACTCACTTCATCGCAATATGAAAAGACTTTGATTTGGACAGACACGCAGAGTTGTATGTGTGTCAGATCGTTTGCTTGCATGGAGTGCTGGTAATGATCACATCAGACAGAGACTCGAGGTTCACAATTACCATCAGAGTATTCAGATGACACCGTTTGAAGCATAGTATGGCAGAATGTGCAAAACTATAGTTTGTTGGGATGAAGTCAGAGAATGAAAGATTATGGGCTCAGAGTTGGTTTAGCAGTCATTGGATACAGTTGCCGTCAGCAGGGATAGATTGAAGACCGCTCAGAGTCGCCAGAAAGGCTACCCTGATAAGCGTTGAAGGTTTTTGGAATTCCAAATTAGTGATTACATCTTTCTGAAGGCGTCACCAATGAGGGATACCTTGCGCTTTAGCAAGGAGGGAAAGCTGAGTCCGAGATACATAGGTCCCTTTGAGATTCTAGAAAGAATCTGGATCCTAGCGTATTGTCTTACATTGTTTGATGTCGACGCAAGTGCATGATGTCTTTTATGTGTCGGTGTTCAGGACGTATGAGACCGACTCGACCTAAGTGCTAAATCTTGTAGAATTAGACATGGACGACAGAGTGTTGTAAGTAGAAAGCCCGGTCCAGCTTGTGAATCGAAAAGAACAGGTTTCTACTCACCAAGACAACCTCTTTGGTCAAAGTGGTTTGGCAACACCATAGCATGAAAAGAGTTACATAGGAAAGTGAAGACTCGATCAGACTACAAAACCCCACAATTTTAAAGAAGACTTGTAATGGTTTAAATTTCGAGGACGAAATTTTTATAAAAGGGGAAGAGTTGTGACATCCTGAATTTTCAACCTGTCCCAATAAAAAAAAAATAGGTGTCTCATCGACGCACCTATGGTCCTTTTCTGAGCTGATCACTCACGAGTTAACCAATCTATTGGGTGAAGCCGTTAAGGGATATAACTTTGGTAAAATCCCTAAAAGCTAGCTAATTGGTTGGATTAGACTAAAATCACGTTCGATCGATTTTAACCACGAAATTGAATTCCGTTTTGGAAATCGAACGTTTGAGCAAGTCATGATTCATTTATAGGACGTCGTTTTGTCTTTCGGAGAAATTTTGTTGATTTCGGGAATTTTTACGGGAAATCTCTTCGGACAATTTGGAAAACAAATGGAAATTAAAATGGGCTAAATTGAAGGGAATTTTGATTTTCAAACCGAGCTACTTGATGCTAGGAAAGTGTGGAAATTGTATGGGCTTTTTGTACATTAAAATTGGACAACAAAATTGAGAGATTGTGGAAGAAATTAAGGTCCAAAAATTGAAGAAATTCGGACCTAGGCTTGGGAAGTGCAACATTTGACTTAAAATTGGAATTTTTGTGGATTAAAGGCAAGATTTAATTATGGGGGTCAAGAGGATAATTATGTGGACTAATGGGGCTAAGATATGATGAATAAGGGATATTTATCTTGACTTTTCCCCTCATCCACCGGCTTCTGTTTCATTTCCCTCGGTGTTGCCCTCTCCATGTCGCTCTCCCTCAGCCGGCTTCTCACGCACACCTCACCGATTTCCCCTTTCCTTCGGTCTCTTTCTCGCATGCGAAGCAACCGAACCCCTCTCTCTCTCAGCTTCTGCCTTTCTTTCATTTCTGTTTTTCCTTCGAAGCTGACTTCCTCCTCCTTTCTTCGTGCACCGTCTAACACCGACTAAGCCGCCCCATCTATCCACCGAATTCTTCCCCAACTGCCACACATCAACCATCTGCCCCTCTCTAGTCAACCCTTCTCCTTCAGCTAAGCCGACGTTGACCTTGTTCTTCCACTGACACCACCAGCAATCAACGCCAGCGATGCCCGCCTTCGCTTGTCTTCAACACTACTCGAAGACCTCCAACCCTCTTCACGTGCCAGCTCCTTCCTTTCTCCTTGGTTAGCCACACCGCACGTCCTTCATCTGTTCCAGCAGCGAAGACCGAAGTTGCTGTTCAATTTCTTCCGCCCATCCGCAATTGGATTCACGCCCGTAGCTGCCCCATATGAAGCCCATCTTCAGTCCAGAAAAGCCCAAGCAAGCAGCCCAGCAGTCAAGCCTTTTGAGGCCCGCAACTTCAGCTGCATCAACCCAACTTCAAATGGCACAATTCCAGCTCACTTGAAGCCCGGCCCAGTTTAGTGTTTCTAGCAGCAATTTCCAACCCATCTTCAGCTTTGGTCCAGCCCACTAGAGGCCCACGAAGCAAGCCCAGCTGTAGCCCAAGCCCAGGGTCAAGCCCAACACTTGTTTTGGGCTTTACAAGGCCTTTTTGACCCGGCCTAAGTGTCCGTCGACGCCGCCGAAAGTTCGGGTTTCGGCCGTCGTCGCGCCGTCGTCGTGGTGTTCCGGTCTTCGCTTTGCACAAGTGAGTTTTGCTCACTAATCCTTGCTTAGTTTGCTAATGATGCTTAAGGGATGATTAGATATAATTAATTGCAATTAGATGATTAGATTAGTTTAGAATAATTTAATTAACGACTTAATGATGCATGTTAGGCATTTGGTTCTTGTAATTAGCAAGTAGAGACGTAATTCTATTTATTGAATGTATTTCGGGATTTTTCCCGACCCGTCTCGGGCTTCAATTAGGCATTACGGGCCTAAATTGGATTTTTAGTAATTATTTATTAATTTTGAAAATTAATTTAATTAATTAATTATTTTCCGAAAATTAGGCAGGGGTAGCCGACGACTGGAATTTTATGTTGATTGTCATGGCACAATCCGTTTATTTCATTGAGCTTTATTTTGTGCTGAATTGAATTGTTTATGAAATTGAGAATTATTCTTTAATTGAATAATATTTGGTTCTTAATTGAAAAATAACTGGTCATTGGTTGATAATGCCAAAAATATATGAGTGGACTACAGAAAATGTGGGAGTTATGGAAAGGAAAATATTATATTTTGGTTAAGGTCAACCGTTTGCCCACGCACGATAATTTATCGGGTAAAGATGAAAAGAGATGTTGTGTGATGTGGATCGGTGATTATTACATCACTTTGGTGTATAGGACACCTTAGAGAATGCACGTAAATTATTGAATAATTGATCATGCATGTGTGGCGATAATTGATCATGCTTTTGTGATGATAATTAATCGTGCCTGTGTGGCGTAGGATCGTGCTTGTGAGGCGTAGATCATGCTTGTGTGGCTGTATTTCTATATGTTGAGTATCGTGCCCGTGTGGCCGAAAGTAATTGGAACGACTTAAAGAACGCACATAACTGTCTATTACATACGTCATCTTGGCGAAAACAACGCTCGAGAGCATTAATGTGGCTCTATGACTAAGTGTACTATTGGAGGTTATATAGTGAGAAGTGAAATGACCTAGAAATGGTCCGACTGACATGTAATTGACTAGGTCGATTGATCATTGCTTGATCTGATGTTGTCAATTGATTGATTGAATTGAAATAACCGGGGAAAGGTCATGTTAACATGTAATCGACTAGGTCGATTGATCGAGGTATCGATCTGTGGTGTGATTGCTTAGGTGCCTATTGAACTTTGCTAATATGTAGGTTGAATATGAGACCAAGGTAAGCCCTCTGACCCGTGTGTGCATAGGCACCCCGGATAGCGTATTGGTTTACTAATTGAGTCTTAGGGGGTAGAAATTGCTGAGACATGGTCTCAATGGTTATTGTATAACCATTTCAGGACCTTGATGAGGAACCTGAGGAGGAGAACCCTGATGTGAAACCCAAGGAGGAGGAAGATTTTGAAGAAGAGGATGATCCTGAGGAGAATCCTGAGTTCGACCCAAATAAGGATTGAGATCCCTTCTATTTTGCAAACTTTGGGTTTTGATTGGATGTATAGTAGATCAAACTTGTGAATAGTATTGCATTATACTATATAGTTTGCCTTGTATAAAAGTGTGGTTATTTGTTTTCGTAGTGTGAAAATTATGACCTACTTTTCTATCCCAATGTTTTATTGTCTAGGGATTTTTGTCTACTTCCGCATGCGTATTAAAAAGAAAGGGGTTAGCGATGTGTCTTAGGATGTCGCTTTTAATCAACCAGGTGAGGGATGGGCACGCGATCGAGGATCGGGGTGTGACACTGGCGGTACCATGATCTATATTGATGGGGCACCTTGTGGGTGAGACTCGCTTCGACTTAGACTATAGACCTCACCAGCTCATAGGTCCAGCCCCTAGGGCACCCATGAAACGGAAAGTAAGAGGTATGCTCTATGATCTTCTTAGGCCGACCAAAAAACTCAAAAGGGGCCATCTAAGGACCTGAAATGGTTATTCAATAACCAGTTAGACAACATCTCAGCAAGTTTTACCCCCTAAGACTCGGTTAGGAAATCAATATGCCATACGGGCTGCGTATGCACACACGGGTCAGAAGACTTACCATGTCCTCAAATTCCACCTGCAAATTTGTGCAGTTCAATAGGCACCCAAACAATCACCACATATTGAAGCATCGATCAATCGACCTAGTCGATTACATGTTAGCATGACCCTTCGCCGGTCATCTCAACCCATACTATGCATTTTATAAGATAGTATACCTAGTCACCGAGCCACGTGTATTCTCTAAGGCGTCCCATATGCCAAGGCGATGTACTAAATCACCGAGCCACATGCATTCTCTAAGGCGTCTTATATGACAAGGCGACATACTAATCACCGAGCCCCGTGCATTCTCTAAGGTGACTTATACGCCAAGATGATGTACTAATCACCAAGTCACGTGCATTCTCTAAGGAGACTTATTCGCCAAGGTGACGTACTAAACACCGAGCCACGTGCCATTTCTAAGTGATGTATATACTCAACTATTCACGTGAATTCTCTAAGGCGACTTATGCGCCAAGGTGACCTATTTGGTCACCGAGTCACGTCATACAACTTTCTTTCTCACCACTTTATATAGCCTATTAAAAAATCAAAGGCACTGTAGACCCACGCTCGATCATTTCCAATCAATTACTGAAATTGAACAACTTAGGAATAAAATTCTAAAATTCACAATTAATTTAATTCAGCACAAATCAATGCTCAAATAAATAAACGGACTGCACCACGATAATCAGCATAAAATTCCGGTTGTCGGCTATCGTACCTAATTTCTGGAAAATAAATAATTAATAAATTAAATTCGAAAATTAATAAATAAATACTAAAAATCCAATTTAGGCCCGTAATGCCTAATTGGAGGACGAGACGAACCGGGAAAATTACCGAGACTCGTTCAATAAATAATAGGACTTGTCTACTTGCTAATGACTATGTGTAACCGCCTAACATGCATCATTAAGTCACTAATTTAATTACTCTAAACTAATCTAACCACCTAATCATGCTTAATTAACACTAATCAACCCATAAGCATCATTAGTCTACTAAGCGAGGATTAGTGAGCTAAACTCACCCATTTAATAATTCGCTTGAATTGAAACGTCGAGAATATGGAAGGGGACGTTTTACTCCAAAGCGGGCCTAGGATACGAGGCCTACAACCACCTCAAAACGGGTACTAATCACTGCTTGAAACCCATTTTTCCAGTTGCTATTTTTTTTTTTGATACTCAGGGAACCCCGTACAGCCGACAGCCAGCGGGTAAACCCTCGGGCGACGCTAGTGGAGGACCCACCATCCTGACGTCACGCTTAAGTCACCAAGCAACTCCACCAGCCCCCTTGCGTTGCAAGGGCTTCGAACCTCTTACCTCTCTCGCAAAGGATCACAGAGGCCTACCCAACGGAGCCACCACGGCCGGTGGTTTTCCAGCTGCTATTTGAGGCTACAAAACAGAAGAAAACAAACTAGGTTGATGCGGTGAGGACTCTGGTGGACCGGTTGGGGTCTTTGGTGGCTTGGAGGGTGGTCCACGGCCGCTCACGGTGGTTGTGGGAGCTCCTGCGTGGCTCCACAAGCTGCTGGACAGTAGTTGGATTGGCGTGAAGGGGCGAGCAAGGGCGGACGGTGTGCGGTTGGCTCATGCGGGCAATGGCACGTGAAACGGCGACAGAAAAGTGGCGTGAGGCGGCTACGGTAGCTCCGGCTTCTCCTGCTGGCTGCTGGTTTCACACAAGGCAAAGGAGGAAGAGAGAGATAGGGGTGGATGATAATGAGGGAGAGAGAGATAAGAGTGTGGGGCAAGCTTTGCCTTGGTGGGGCCTCTTGGTCAATTTTTCCACACTTGCTCTCCAAGATTCATCCTAGGCCATGCACACATCCTTGGTTGCCATTTAGCCACACACACACTCCTCACAACCCTTGAAATGGTGCATTTTGACTAGGCTATGGGGGGCATACGAAATAGGCACCAATTGGCTCCAATTGGATGCTTGGTCTACTTCAAATCCATCTCATTTGCCTTTTATAATTTCAATTGATGCCTCAATACCTCAATTGATATTTTTCCTCACCCAAGAATCCATATTGCATCTCAATTTTGCAATAAAAAACAATCACCGGCCTATGCCGAGTTTTTCCCAAAAAGTCAGTTGTCAGAAAAATCTTCTGAGATTGAGTCGACGTTCCTAGAATTTATTGTGACATGATAGAATCTTCAATTTCTGAAATCGGACTTGAATTAATAGTTAATTTTCATTCGGCGTGTTTTTAGCGTGACCTAAACTATCGAGTAGTTTTCAGAGATTTTTAGTGCAAATGACCCATGGTCGATTTTCTTCGAGCCACAATGAACCCACTCGACACATTGGCCACTCTCGATTGTCGTGAAAATATCGAGGATTCAAATACGGATACCGGGTACCAAAACGACAGTAAAATCAAACTAGTGTCAGTCGATGAGAATTTTCCAATTTGGTGGAGTCACCCACGATCGGCCACACATCTCAGTCGAACCGTCCTATCTCTAATCTCAAATCGGTTTTATATTGTGCCTAATGGCCTCTAAAGATGAGCACAGTCGAGAAGTCGATTCCTGGTTGAATTCTCAAGTCTATTGCCTTAAAATTTCTTAATGGCTTCCTTGGATAGTCTAGTTATCTCGAGAATGATCAACTCTGAGAACAGCCCTATAGGCGCGTCAATGAAATGCCCGATTTATTCAGTAGAAAACATGACTGAAAATCTAGGATGTCACACACGATGTGCTTGCCTAAGGCCTTCACAGCCACATTAGGCAAGGGCCACAACGCCCTTTGCGGCCACATTGGGCAAGGGCCACCTCACCCTCAACTATGAAGGCCCTAAGAAAGGGCGTTGCGGCCATCCCACATCTAGGTGATATGCAAGCGAGGCCACCTTCCCTAGATCTGCCAAGGGCCATCGCGTCCTCGCCCAGGGCTTTCGTGGCCAAGGGCGAGGTGGCCCTCACATAATCTTGGCAAAGGTTTTGCAGTCAGCGAGGGTCGTCAGTTACCCTCATTGGCCCTAAAAAGAAAAAGGAAAACAAAAACAAAATAATAGATTCAAAAATTCAAAAGAACATTTTAAAACATTAAAACATCCACATCGGATGGGAAATTAATAATAATAATAATAATAATAAAAAGCCATGTAGGATAATTTGCTAGAAATTGCACTCAAGTGATCAATTTGACTTCAATATGATACTTAAGTGAGCAAAAAAAAAAAAAAAAAAAAAAAAAAAAGTTGTGACGTTAAAATGAGCGTCGTACGACAGTTATGACACTTGCACTGTTCTTCTCCCTTGTCTAAACAAATGAAAAGGAAAGAGGGAGATTCCTTGGAATAGGAATTCATTTGATGATTTATTGTCATGGAACTAAATGAGGTTTTTTTTAGTGAATTTGAGATCTATATACGCATTCATACTTACAAAGACAAGGATCGGCTACTCGATAATGCTCGTGAAATATTAAATTCGATTGTATTTTATGATCAATTTGTCAATAGGATTAATATGAGCACTTAACTTCAGGGCCATATGTGGCTATTCCTCTAATCATTTCCATAATTATGGAACGGTATCTCATCATTTTTTAGCTTTCTTCCTGTTTAAGTTGTCATAAATTGGGGTTGGCTCAAGTAATACACACTTATTTTTATAAATGATAAATCGCTTCATGTACATTTATCGAAGAAGACTTTGCACATAGAATGATAGCCGTGGCGCAGTCCAAGGTTATTCTGAATGAAAGAGTTTGTAATTCGAACACAGAATCTGCCGTGTCGCATCTTGCCAAGGATTCAATAGTTAGTCTTCAAAGTTTGTTTATAAGATCTAAAGTGGAAGGGCCAATTATGTCCATTTTTTTCTTGGCAGAACCTATCATGTACAAGAGAGCTCTTCCGCCAGCTCATTATTCATTGAAGATAGAACAGTTTTCCTTATTAGCAAACTCCAATGGCGACATGTATGAATCTGGTGTTTTTGAAGCTAGGGGCTACAAATGGTGCATTTTCTTTATTGTTTCTACAATGAACTCAATCAATTAACAACTTTAAATTTGTGCTTTCTAGGAGCCTAACTCTTTACCCTAATGGAGATATGGCCAATAATGGGTCGGGTTATATTTCCTTGTACTTGTCAATTGAGGAGACAAATAAACTTCCTCCCAGTTGGAAGGTTGAGGTCAATTACAAGCTTTTTGTGTTTGACAAGAATCGAGATATGTACTTGATCCGTCAAGGTTGATCATCACATAATATTAACAAAATGACCCTTCCAATTACATCATCATAGCTTAGAACCAACAACAAAGTTATATCAATTTGTGGAATTTTTGTGTAGATGCTGATGGGGCAATCAGGAGCTTCCACCACCGGAAGACCCAATGGGGGTTTCCTCAGTTTCTTTCTTTGGAAACATTCGAAGAACCTTCGAATGGATACCTTATGGGTGACACTTGTATAGTCGGAGCTGAGGTTTTGGTCATCAAATCTACTGGCAAATGGGAGTCTCTTACCATGATCAAAGTCCCGCCAAACAAGACATTCACTTGGAAGATCCAAAACTTCTCCAAATTAATTGGACAAGAGCCGTTACCATTCTGACGCCTTCACTATTGGAGAGAGTAAATGGTATGTTCAAAAAAATGAAAATTTTGCAAATTACAGTATCATATGCTGGTGTATTTTCCTTATCTCCTGAACCATAATTATCGGATCTAGGGAACTCAGAGTGTATCCCAAAGGCAAGGGGGCCAGCAAAGGGAAGTCATTGTCCATTTCCTTACAGTTAATTGGCGTTCAACACCTTCCTCCCTATAGAAAGAAATACCGCGAGTGCAATTTGCGCGTATTGGACCAGCTGAATGATGAGCATGATGAGAGAACATGTAAGTATCTTCATGTTTCTGTTCCTCTTTAGACAACGATTTCTTAATAAGTTTTACTTCAGACTTCTTGAATTCGTGTGGAAGAATGAAAAGGTGAATGTTTCCCAGAAGAAAAGAAAAAGCCAAAAGTCCTAACTTAGCGGAAATTTGGTACAAGTCATATTACATTATCTAGGTGAGCATTAACTGTATGCAAATTACAGATTTGATTTTTCACTATGGATTTTCCATTAAAATTTCTCTTGCAGCTAGCAGGTGGGTCAGTGCATTAGAATCGGCCAAGGGATGCAACAACTTTATGTCCTTAAAGGATGTCCATAAGCCATTGAATGGGTTTCTTACAATGATGTTCTGATTGTTGAAGTCCAATTCCTCGTGGTGTCGACCATCAAGATAGGAGTTTGACGGCTCAACTCTGTTGGAGAAATCTTTCTGGAATATTTTGAAGCTGACAAAACGTTTCTATTAGTCTAGTCTGAAGATTTGCAGACTCTTCTATTCAAAGTTTGAAGACTTCAGGACTGCCAGACTCAAGACTCAAAATCTATTCTCAGTGACAGTTTCTAATCCGTTGAAGAAAGGCTATCCAGAACTGAGTGGTTCATTAAGGATTTAGCCTTATCGACTGGAGAAGATCTCTTGGCTGGATGTGACATAACGGATTCCTTTATTCGAATCAAGATTGATTAAGGATCCGATGATTGGCGAAGTATTCTTGGAAGGTTCTACTTATGGAAACCAAGATCCTGATTGTATGGGCGAGCATGATTGATGGGCTATCGACATGTTCCTTTAATAGCTCGAATGATCTTCCTAATTGATTCTGTCCAACGGGAAGATTGGAAGAATTCCTTTGGTAAGTGCCAACGGGTATGATGGCATAAAGGAGTATAAAAGGAAGACGTTTCAGTTGTTCGAGGAAGTGCACGATAGAAGAATTCCAAAGTCTGAAGCTCCTTGATTCGTAGTCAATTCATTTACTAAGCGAAATCTTTGTACGCAAAAGAGAGTCTATATTTCAAGATACCTTGAGGAAGTGTGGTAGAACATCTACACTGTGGAATCAGGGGAAAGCATTGCTGTAACATCTCTTTTGTTCATAGGGAAATCCAGCCAGTAGGCTGTCAGTGCAGAAGAGTGGACGTAGGCTTGGAATAAGCCGAACCACTATAATCCTTGTGTTCAATTTTCTCTTCCCTACTCTTTGTTTTACTTTGATTAATTCGTCTTGTTAACTAAAGGAGAGCTTCCGTTCTATCATTTATCTAGTATTGCTTTCATATCTCAAGAAATTATTTTTACACCTATTCACCCCCCTCTAGGTGCTTATACTAGCTATATCAAACTCCACATCATTCCCTTCGATGTTGTCATGAGTTCCTTGAAAACATTGTCTATCTACTAATTTGTCAATGGGCTTTTTCCCTCTAATTTGGTTTCTCCCTCAATTCAATATAGGGGAAGTCCACAGATTGATGCATCCATCGTTGAGTTTATTGTGTTGATCCAATAAAAAATCTCCCAAGTTCTATTCTCCAAATTTGTACAAGTGTGCATTATTATTAATAGATGCATACCTAGTTGATGGACAGGTTTGGATGAGCAAGTCGAATATTTGACTTACAATTTGTTTTGGAGTTCTATCCATTACTTGTTGACACATAAATTTTGCCAACCACTTAAAGCATCCATTGCATATAAAATTAAGGATCAACCTCAACCCCTAAATAAAAATATTAGTTAAATTGCATATAGATATAATGAGCATTTTAGTTAGACCCATATATTCGTATTGGGCGAGTGATGGATGGACTTATGCAAATGGCTTTGAACTTAATTGGATTAACTAGACTAAATTCACGTAAACATAAAATGTGGCCAAGTCCATAATCTTCTTCATATTGCCGAAAATTGCATGTGCACAAATGCATGTGGTTCCTGTTGGAGAAATCTTTCTGGAATATTTTGAAGCTGACAAAACGTTTCTATCAGTCTAGTCTGAAGATTTGCAGACTCTACTATTCAAAGTCGAAGACTTCGGGACTGCCAGACTCAAGACCTAAAGTCTATTCTCGGTGACGGTTTCTAATCCGGTGAAGAAAGGCTATCCGGGCGAGTGGTTCATTAAGGATTTAGCCTTATCGACTGGTGAAGATCTCTTGGTTGGATGTGACATAACAGATTCCTCTATTCGAATCAAGATTGAATAAGGATCTGATGATTGGCGAAGTATTCTTGGAATGTTCTACTTATGGAAACCAAGATCCTGATTGTATGGGCAAGCAGGATTGATAGGCTATCGACATGTTCCTTTAATAGCTCGAATGATCTTCCAAATTGATTCTATCCAACGGGAAGATTGGAAGAATTCCTTTGGTAAGTGCCAACAGATATGATGGCATAAAGGAGTATAAAAGGAAGACGTTCCGTTGTTCGAGGAAGTGCACGATAGAAGAATTCTAAAAGTCCGAAGCTCCTTGATTCGTAGTCAATTCATTTGCGAGCGAAATCTTGTACGCAAAAAGAGAGTCTATATTTCGAGATACCTTGAGGAAGTGTGGTAGAACATCTACACTGTGGAATCAAGGGAAAGCATTGCTGTAACATCTCTTTTGATAGTGAAATCCAGCCAGTGGGCTGTCAGTGCAGAAGAGTGGACGTAGGCTTGGAATAAGCCGAACCACTATAATCCTTGTGTTCAATTTTCTCTTCCCTACTCTTTTTTACTTTGATTACAGTTCGTTTTGTTAACTAAAGGAGAGCTTCCGTTCTAGTGTCTCGCCTAGTATTGCTTTCATATCTCAAGAAATTATTTTTACACCTATTCACCCCCTTTAGGTGCTTATACTAGCTATATCAATTGGTATCGAGCCTCGTGTACTCACTTTGTTTGAAGTGTTTTACTTGAGTTAAAGATCCATGGCTAGTATGCTAGCTCCAGGGCTGGTGGAAAGGCAAAGCAATACCAGACCACCTTACTTTGATGGAAAGGATTACAACTTCTGGAAAAACAAGATGAAAACGTTCCTACGATCAAAGGATCCTCTAGAATGGGACGTTGTAGAAAAAGGAATCATTCCTAAAGCTGCATCTGTCTCAGAGAGAGGAAAAGAAACTATTGAGTCAAGAGAAATAACTCAGGAAGAGATAATCAAGAGACAAGCTCTTGATGCAAAAGCAATTTATTCTTTATATTGTGCTTTGTCACCTACTGAATATAACATAATATCTTCTTGTGTTACAGCAAAAGAAGTCCGGGATAGATTACATATCACCTATGAAGGAACAGATCAAGTGAAAGAAACCAGAATCAACATTCTCCTCGGTCAATACGAAGCCTTCAAAATGAAATCGGGAGAATCTATAAGCGACATGTTTAGCCGTTTTACGAAATCGTGAATGGTCTTGAAAATCAAGGTCAACCAATTTCTGATCCCATGAAGGTAAACAAGCTACTGCGTGGACTCTCCAAGGATTGGAATCATATAAAGACCTCAATAAGAGAGACATAGAGAATCATGCCACTATCTGTCGATGAGTTGGTTGGAACTCTTCAGTCTTATGAAGTGGAGCGAATCAATGAAGATGAAGATCCTAAAGGTAAGAAATCCATTGCATTAAAATCCAATGATGATTCGATGTCACGATTTCAAGACGATATGGACGATGAGGAGCTTGCTCTTATAATAAGAAGATTCAGAAAGCTGAACAGAAAAGGAAGAAGATTCAATCCAAAGAAACAGAGTTTTCAAAAGCAACAGACCAAGTCTGTTGATGATGATGAATCAAACAAAGATGTTGTCTGCTTTGAATGTAAGAAAAAGGGACACATCAGACCCAACTGTCCCCTTTTGAGAAAGAAGAAAGGAAAAGCTGAAAATTATCGAAAAACTCTTAAAGCGAAACAACCCTGGTGACACCGAGTGTGAAGAAAGTGATGATGATTATGCCAATATATGTCGATGGCGCAATCGATTCAGACTCAAACTCCGAAATAGACTCGGACTCGAGACAGTGAATTTGAGGTAAGTAACTTTAAAATTCCTGTTAAAGTTTCTAAATACATTGATGAGCTGTGTTTTAGTCTTAAGACTTCTCTTAAAAGGATTTCCGAACTTAAAAAGGAAAACTCTACACTAAAACAACAGGAAAATGTTTTGAAAGAAAAGTTGAAATGTTTAGACATGAATGTTTCCACTCTTAAAGAAAGTGAAGACAATCTTTTAAAAGAAAATGCATTTTTTAAAAAATGACTTATCAAATGTTTCAAAAAGATTTTCATTAGGATCTTAGAAACTTGAGAAAATTCTTTCAGCACAAAGACCTTATTTCAATAAATTTGGTTTAGGAATGACAGAAGAAACCTTTCCTTTAATTGATTTTCCTAAAGTGAAGGAAAGAATTAAGCAAAGACCTACAAGAGATGCTTACAAAAATCATTTCAAAAGGCTTTTGTAAAACCAGTAGGTCGAAATGCTCTCAGATGTTCAAAGTGCAATAGTGCAGATCATTTTGAAAAAGAGTGTCCTATGGTCTGAAACCTGTTAAGAAAGTATGGGTAAATACCGGATATCGTTCTAACACAAATGGACCCAAGAAAATATGGGTACCAAAGAAAGCTTGAGTCTCTTTTTTTAAATGCAAGTCACTATCAAGAAAAGGTAAAATGGTATCTAGATAGTCGATGCTCAAGACATATGACAGGAGATTCAAATTGCTTCATAAAGCTCGTTCAAGTAAATGGTGGAAAAGTCTCATTTGGAGGAAATAGCAAAGGAAGAATTGTGGGATTTGGAACTGTAAAGATTGGAAACCTCACAATAAGCAATGTTTCCCTAGTGAAAGGACTTAACTACAATCTGCTCGGTATCGGTCCAGTTTGTGATGATGCGGTTTCAAAATCAATTTTCAAGAGGGAATATGTTCGGGAACCGGTAAAGATTCTACTCGAGTCATTCATGGGTCGAAGACATGAAAATATCTACCTCTTGGGTGTAAAACCAGATGAATCGCAATGTCTAATCTCAATTCAAGACGAAGCAAGCTTATGGCACAGAAAGCTTGGGCACATCAATATGAAGCAGATAGCCAAAATTTCAGCAAAGAAGCTTGTTCGTGGTCTACCCAATTTATCTTACCAAAAGTCTGATTTATGCACACCATGCGTGTTGGGAAAGCAGGTAAGAAATTCCTTTAAACCAATAAATCAAGTTTCCACTAATCGTGTACTGCAGCTTCTGCATATGGATCTCTTTGGACCAACCAGAACTCAAAGCATTGGAGATAAGAAATATTGCCTAGTAATTGTGGATGACTACTCTCAATTTACTTGGGTATATTTCCTTGCAAGTAAGTCTGAAACCTTCTCTTATTTTGAAAAGTTTGCTAAAAAGGTTCAAAATGAAAAAGGGTATACTATCTCAAGTATAAGAATAGACCATGGAGGTGAATTTGAAAATCAAGATTTTACAAAATTCTGTGACGAATCTGGTTTTCAGCATGTGTTCTCCTCTCCATATACTCTAGAGCAAAATGGAGTTGTGGAAAGAAAGAATAGATCTCTTCAAGAAATGGCTAGAACTCTTTTAATTGAAAGTAACATCTCTTCACGATTTTGGGCTGAAGCAGTTTCAACAGCATGTTATATTATCAATAGAGTTTTTCTAAGGCCTATTCTAGAAAATACCCCCTTATGAATTATTCAAAGGAAAGAAGCCTATTGTTTCATATTTTCATGTGTTTGGATGCAAATGCTTTATATTGAAAAATGCAAATGATCGAGTTGGTAAGTTTGAAGAAAAATCAGACGAATGCATCTTCCTTGGATATTCTACCTCAAGCAAAGCCTACAGAGTCTATAACAAGAAGAGTCAATCTGTGGAGGAATCAATGAATGTCAAATTCCAGGATTCTATGCAAAATGAATCTATTCAGACTCATCTTGAAGAATCTGAATCTGCTCCAGACTCTACAAAGTCTAAATCTCAAGAAGCAGCTCGAGACTCGAAAGACCAGAACAAATGGTTATTGAAGATTCAAATGAAGAAAGTGAGCATCAACTTGACAAATCAACCAGTAACTGGAAGCATAAGTCCAGTCATCCCAAAGATCTCATTATTGGCGACATTAATGAAGGAATTCGCACAAGATCCAAAAGGCGTGAAGAGTCTAGTGCCGTGGCTCTTATTTCTGAAATAGAACCCAAAAGCATAGAGGAAGCTTTATCTGATGAAAGCTGGATTGAAGCTATGCAAGAAGAACTCAGACAATTCAGCATTAATGATGTTTGGGAATTGACTCATAAACCAAAAGGTAAATCTATTATTGGAGCTAAATGGGTTTTCAGGAACAAGATGAACGAGAAAGGAAAATTCGTGAGAAACAAAGCAAGACTCGTGGCCAAGTGATATACGCAAGAAGAAGGGATAGACTATGATGAGACTTACGCACCAGTAGCAAGGTTAGAAGCAATTCGATTATTACTTACTTTTGCTTGTTATAAGAATTTCAGGTTATTTCAAATGGACGTCAAAAGTGCTTTCCTAAATGGATTTATCCATGAGGAAGTCTATGTGGAACAACCACCTGGGTTTGAAGACCCAAGGAAGCCAGACTCAGTATTCAGACTGAAAAAGGCCTTGTATGGTTTAAAGCAAGCACCTCGAGCTTGGTACGACAGGCTAAGTAAGTTTTTAATACAAAATGGTTTTGTCAAAGGTAAAGTAGACACTACCTTGTTTATCAAAAGAGAAAGCAAAAGTTTTCTGCTTGTTCAAATATATGTTGATGATATTATTTTTGGATCCTCTAATGAAAGTTTGTGCAAGAAATTCTCTAAGTCTATGCGGGATGAATTTGAAATGAGCATGATGGGAGAACTAACTTTCTTTCTTGGACTTCAAGTGAAACAATTGAAGGAAGGGACTTTTATTCATCAAGAAAAATATGCTAATGATCTTGTCAAAAAGTTTGGATTGGAAAATTGCAAAAAGACTGATATACCAATGTCAAGTTCCTTGAAGATAGACAAAGAAGAATGAGGAAAGAAAGTTGACCAGAAGCTATACAGGAGTATCATCGGTTCACTTCTTTATCTTACTGCTTCTAGACTTGACATTTTGTTTAGTGTTTGGATTTGTGCTAGATTTCAAGCAGACCCTAAAGAATCTCATCTAAGTGCTGCAAAACGTATTATCAAATACATTGCTTCAACTTCAAGTATTGGCCTGTGGTATCCCAAAAAGGGAGACTTCACTCTTCTTGGATACTCAGACGCAGATCTAACCGGTTGCAGAGTTGATAGAAAGAGCACCTCGGGTACTTGTCAGTTACTTGGAAACATGACAGTATCTTGGTTTTCAAGAAAGCAAAGCACAGTAGCTCTTTCTACAGCAGAAGTAGAGTATGTAGCTCTCGGAAGTTGTTGTTCACAAATTCTGTGGATAAAGCAATAGCTAAGAGACTTTGGAATTGAAGATTCATGCACGGAGATTAACTGTGACAACACCAGTGCAATCAATATTACCAAAAATCCAATTCTTTACTCAAGAGCAAAGCATATAGAGATTCGACATCACTTCATTAGAGATCATGTTCAAAATGGAGAAGTTTCGATTCAGTTTGTTGACACAAAGAACCAACTGGCGGATATATTTATAAAGCCTTTAGAGAAAAATCAATTTGAAATCATCCGCTCCAGACTCAACATCTTGAAGCTTGAAGAAGTTAAAGTCTAGAGACTCTCAGACTTAGACAATCATGGGTCTTGACTGTAAGTTATTCTATTGTCTTTTATATTAAATCTCGAAAAGGTATGATCATTTATAATTGATTTATGCTATCTTCAATTTCCGTGAAAAGTGCAATTTTACTTTTTCAAAAATTAATTTTTAATGGCAGTTATTTGTTTTTGAAAAAGGCAGTTATTGTTAAAAAAAGGCATATTTTCACTTTCCTTTATGTCGTTTGGTATTTTCTCTTTCGACTGGGCTATATACAGTCGATTCCTCTCCGCTTAACTCCAAAACCCTAAAAGTATCGATCTTCCATTCCTGTCTTCCTCCCTTGTTTAATCTTCGAAAAAGTTGTCACTTTTCTTGGGAAAGTCAAGCAAAGAATCTTTCAAAGACAAAGAAAGATGTCGTCTTTAAGAAAGTCTTCGAGGATTGCAAGCGGGGGACCACGGCGAATGAGTGAGGGGCCTACTCACTTCGATCTCACCGAGGAAGAGGAGTCACCAAGTCAGCAACAGAGCCCGCAACATTCTCAATAGCGTCATTCTCCACCAACTAGTCCACAGGGTGTGGGTCATCAACAAGAGGAAGAAATCGTTGAAGACGCCGATCCTGTAAGAGTTCAAAGGCCTAACTTTATTTATAAGCTTTATAGTGCTTTAAAGAGTATTGGTACTCCATTGAACTACGTTGGTGAGTTTCTTAAGGACAAAGGATATGGGAATGAGTACATCTTTTTGCGAAAAAATGGAAAATTTGGGAATTGCTCCTAAGGGGATGGCAGAAGAAGCCCTTGCAAATATCCCAAGTGATCTGCGTGTTGGGGGATTTAATCCGATAGATGGAAATGATGATGACAAACTGTACAGCCAATTTCAACCGAGAATGGGTGTTGCAGCGGAAATTCGAGGAAGAAAGTCAGAATCTGTTTAGATCGAAGGAACATAAGGATCTATACTCCAAATTGTTGAAACGTGGGGTGATAAACCCTAGGAGTGTGGATTTTGATTTCCTAGATGCTGTGAATGTGAACTTGAGGGAAAAGTTCAGTTTTCTTCAACTAGAACAGTTCTGTTCTGACACCACAGAAGCCTATGCTTGATTAACTGCATATTTTTATTCAAATCTTAGTTTCTTAGATGCGAATAGAATATCTTTTAGCGTTCGAGATCAGGACTTTGTGGTTAATGTGGATATGCTGGCGGATGTGATTGGGGTTGAGAGAGGAAGGTATCAACCCATCAATGTCTCTATTACTCGTGCAACATTGGAACTTGTTAAAGGCAGAAGGACAGAGGGAAGGATTTCCTACTCAAGGATGCGTGCGAACAACATTCTGCTTCACAAGATTATGATCAATTGCCTCAGACCGAAATCAACTTCCAAGACTGATGTTTCAAACTCAAAGGCAAAATTGATGTACGCCATCAATGCTGGGAAAAAGTTTTCTCTTCCTCACACCATTCTATTCCACATGTATAGAGCAATGGTGAAGGACAAGGGCCAACTTCCTTATCCAGGTCTTGTGTCAAAGATATTCAGACATTTGAATATTCAACCTCCACAAATTCTCTGTGTTCGACCGTGTGACAAAATGGTGGTAGGACTGAAAATGGTGTTGAAAATGCGTCTGAAAGAACTTGACAAGGCGTTGGAGAAATTTAAGGAGAAAACTCCTGTCAAAACTCATGAAGTCTCTTCTGCAGCGAAAAGAAAAGGGAAGGAGCCCATGGTTGCTCCATCCAAAAGAAAAGAGCTCTCATCATTGAGGATGAAGATGATGAGGATGACCTCACCATTTCTGCTATAGCATTGAAGAAGCTAAGTCGTTACGTTCCCGAGAATCAATGGAACGACAGGAGAAAGAAGCGAGAGGAGAGAAGGACAGGAGAAAGAAGAAGAAGAGAGAGAAGAAGAAGAGAGAGAAGCAGAGGAGCAAGAAGCAGAGGAAAAAGAAGAAGAGGAGAGAGAAGCTAAAGAGAAAGCAGAGGAGGAAAGGTTTGAAGAAGAAAAAGAAGAGAGAGAAAATCAAGAGGAAGAAGAGCATGAAAAACACTCTTCTCCACATGAAGCCATAGAAACAGGGGGAGATGAGGAGCAAAGAGGAATGACCTCCTATCCTGTTACCGCTGAAGGAGTCAGCCGCTCTCCAGCAGATCCGAGAGGACATTTATGCCTCTCAATTTCCTGAGGAGGGTCATGATGCTTCATCGCCAAATCTGCATGATTATGCTGATATACCATTGTCTGCCTTTACTCCATCAGATCGTGCTGAAGCTAGTACGTAGACTGATAATACAACAGATTTTCGCAGAATACTTGTTGTTCTCCTGGAAATGCGGGGTCAGATATATGCTTTGGAGTGTGAGGTTCAGAACTTGAAGAATGCTGGACAAGTTTATTCTGTTTCTTTGTTTGATCAGATTCAAGCCCTTTCTACTCAAATTCAAGCCAATGCTAAAGGTGAAGAAGTGGCTCATCTAAGGGAAGACTTGAAAAAGCTGGAAGGCATCGTTCAGTCTATGGGAGATTTCCTGCTTGTCCACGTTCCCAAGCAAATTTGACTTCATTCTATTCCATCTCAACCTTTTTTATGATGACAAAAAGGGGGAGAAATGCAAGCTTTGAAACTTTGAACTTAACTTGTTGAATTTTTAGTTTGTTTTGATGTTTGACTTGTGTGTCTGGATAAGGACTGAATGTGGATTCGGATTTGACTGCTGCTTTTATATTAAGTATCATTGATATCTTATGAATGTCTTTACTCTCATGAAAGACTAACCTATTTTCTGTGGTTGCAGATTCTAGTGTTATCATTAAGTCATTAATCGTTATGAGATATCCATATTGCTTGAGTAATATTTTGCAGGTCAAAGTTATTCAAATCTGCAGGAAAGTTTTGTCACCATCAAAAAGGGAGAGATTGTTGGAGAAATCTTTCTGGAATATTTTGAAGCTGACAAAACGTTTCTATCAGTCTAGTCTGAAGATTTGCAGACTCTACTATTCAAAGTCTAAAGACTTCAGGACTGCCAGACTCAAGACCTAAAGTCTATTCTCAGTGACAGTTTCTAATCCGTTGAAGAAAGGCTATCCAGAACTGAGTGGTTCATTAAGGATTTAGCCTTATCGACTGGTGAAGATCTCTTGGTTGGATGTGACATAACGGATCCCTCTATTCGAATCAAGATTGAATAAGGATATGATGATTGGCGAAGTATTCTTGGAAGGTTCTACTTATGGAAACCAAGATCTTGATTGTATGGGCGAGCAGGATTGATGGGCTATCGACATGTTCCTTTAATAGCTCGAATGATCTTCCAAATTGATTCTGTCCAACGGGAAGATTGAAAGAATTCCTTTGGTAAGTGCCAACGGGTATGATGGCATAAAGGAGTATAAAAGGAAGACGTTCCAGTTGTTCGAGGAAGTGCACGATAGAAGAATTCCAAAGTCTGAAGCTCCTTGATTCGTAGTCAATTCATTTACTGAGCGAAATCTTGTACGCAAAAGAGAGTCTATATTTCGAGATACCTTGAGGAAGTGTGGTAGAACATCTACACTGTGGAATCAAGGGAAAGCATTGCTGTAACATCTCTTTTGATAGTGAAATCCAGCCAGTGGGCTGTCAGTGCAGAAGAGTGGACGTAGGCTTGGAATAAGCCGAACCACTATAATCCTTGTGTTCAATTTTCTCTTCCCTACTCTCTGTTTTACTTTGATTACAGTTCGTTTTGTTAACTAAAGGAGAGCTTCCGTTCTAGTGTCTGCCTAGTATTGCTTTCATATCTCAAGAAATTATTTTTACACCTATTCACCCCCCTCTAGGTGCTTATACTAGCTATATCAGTTCCAAATTAAGAGAATAAATATCTCACACAACACATAAAGAAATATTGTGGTCTCGGCAAGTTTTAAAAAAAAGGAAAATCGGTGAGATTTATGGCATATCAAGATTCGGTGAATTACTGGAGTTCTTGGTGATTAGTATAAAAAGGGCGAGGCAAGATAAGCGTCAGAATAAAAAGTAAAAGCAAGAAGTGGTAAGCCTAGTGAAATTCCTTTCGGTGGGGGAACTTCAGAACGCATCAAGAAGGGAAATATATCGGAATTGATCAAAGTAGAAATTTGGTGGGGATTCGGATTCTTTTAAACAAGGATAGAGAGCAACACGTGAAAGTATTCTTCGAAATAAGTACAATTACCTTTATGTGCCCAGTAAAAGATACAGAACCGCAGAAATTTTCACGGCCGCCATTGTTCTTCCCACGTTCCGCTGCGCCTCTACCGTCGCCACCAGTCCTTGTCGCTCCTGCTCCACGAATCCACAGCGACAAGCAAGCCTCTGCTGGGTGTCACCTTGGTTTTTCACTTTATTTCTAGTCTTTGCGCTATTTTAATTTTCCTTAACCGAAGTCTGTGTTGTTATTCCTAATAATTCTTGTCTTTTACTTCTAAACTTTTTCAAATTTTATTTGGCTGAAATAGTAGAACAAAATATGTTACAGATAAGACCTCTCTACTTCCACGACCGTTCATGAGAATTTAAGTAAGAGCTTACATTGCCATGAACTTGGTCTGGTCCAGCTCAATGCAGCATCGAATTCCTCAAGAGAGAGGATTGGAACTTGGTCTGGTCCAGCTCAATGCAGCATCGAATTCCTCAAGAGAGAGGATTCTAATTCCCACTTATATTAGCTAGCTACATAGCTAGGATTGAACTTTCGCCCCACTTTTTATAAGCACAAAGTTATCAAAAACTCAATCCACCACTGACAAGCTGCCGACAAGTCTCCCACCACCACCACCAATCACCAGCGAAGGTTAGTGGCAGCTGGACTCCACTGCCCTACTCCGTTACTGACCACTAGACTTGTCGTCGGTAGTTAGACTCTACCACGGAAAAAGTACCAAAAAAGTCATAAACATATGGCATTGGTATTAATTTAGTTCTAAACTTTTTAATTGGATCAATTTAGTCATAAATCTTTTTATATTGGTACCAATTTAGTACTTCCGGTCAATTTCGGCCAACCGATACTAACGTGGATATGGGCTAGCCAGCCTACACTGACATTGCAATTTTTAAATAATTTTTTTTTATATTTTTCGAATTTTTTTATAATTTTTTTCCGTTTTTTTTTTTTTTTTTCTCTACCACCGATCCTCTATCATCGGTCACTACATCACCGCCGGCTGCTGGTTGTTATTCGCCATCACCGTTAATAATTATTCTTTCGTTGTGATCAAAAATTTTTGCATTCCAAACAACTGAAAAGGAAAGAATGAGCATGAGCATCCATTTGATGATTCCTTGTCAAGGTTCCGGAAGCGGCCTTTTTTTTTTTTTTTTTTTTTTTTTGTGAAATTGGGATGTAGGGCATAGAATACATGGCATTTATGTGTTTATACTTACATAGATACGGATCACCTAATCAATTGCGCTCGTGAAAAATTAAAGTATTCAACCAAATAAAAAATGCCGATTGTCTTTTAGGATGGACTTGTTCAATGATTTTTTATTTTATTTTTTTGGCAGGACGTACAAAAGGCGGTCTTCCACCAGCTCATTATTCATTGAAGATACAATTGTTTTCGTTATTATAAAAATCCAACGTTGACAAGTATGAATCAGGTGTTTTTGAAGTTGGGGCTACAAATGGTGAGTTTTCGGATTTCCTTTTCATTTTTCATTCGAATCATATTTTTATCTAATGACTAATCGAGCGTTGTTCTTTTCAGAAGCTTATCTCTCTACCCTAATGAAGAAAAGGACAATAAGGTTCAGGATTTATTTCTTTCTATTGGTCAATTGAGGAGACAGATAAGCTTCCTTGCGGTTGGGAGGTTCCCATCAACTTACAGGTTTTTTGTGCATGACAAGATACAAGACATGCACTTGACCATCCAAGGTTGAGCATCACATGATAGGAACAAAATCACCCTTTCAATTACATAATCACAGTTTAGAATTGACAAGAAAGTTGTACCACTTTGTGGAATTTTGTGTAGGTGCTGATGGGGCAACGAGGAGCTTCCATGGCGTGAAGACCCAATGGGGATTTTATCATTTACTTCCCTTGGAAACATGTAAGAGCCTTCGAATGGGTACCTTGTGGGTGACTCTTGTATATTTGGGGCCGAGGTTTTTGTCATCAATTTACAGGCCAATGGGACAAGTGTGTTTACTATTCTAAGTGTCTTACCATGATCAAAAACCCGCCGAACCACACATTCACTAGGAAGATCCCAAACTTCTCCAAATAAGACCAGTGCCTTTACTGTTCTAAGGCCTTCACGGTTGGAGAGCGTAATTGCTGCATTCAGAAAATGAAAAGTTCACAAATTGAACTGTATATACTCGTATATACTTTCGTTTTCTCTCTAACCCTAATTTCTGGATCTAGGAAACTCAGAGTGAATCCCAAAAGCAATGGGGACCAAATAGGGAAGTCATTGTCTGTTTACTTAAAGCTTTTTGGTGGGCAAGATCTTCCTCTCAAAAGAAAAGTATACTGCGAGTGCAATCTACGCGTATTGGACCAGCTGAACGATAACCATAAAGGAGAAAAAGCTCAAGTGACTTCAAGCTTCTGATCCTTTTTTGACAACCATTTCCTGGTAAGTTTTACTTCGGCTTGCTTGGATTCATCTGAAACGATGAAAAGGTGAATGTTTCTTATAAAAAAAAAAAAAAAGCCAAAAGTCCTAACTAATCGGAAATTGATACGAGCCATGTGACATTATTTAAACAAGTATCGACTCTATGCATGTCATAGGTTTGATTTTTCACTAAAGATTTTCCATCAAAATTTCTTTTACAGCGAGTGTGTGGGTCACCATATCAGAACCTTCCTTGGGTTTCGCAAGCTTTATGTCCTTGGAGGATCTCCATAAGCCATCTAAAGGGGTTTATTTACAATGATGTTCTGATCGTTCAAGTCCAATTCCTCGTGGTGTCGGTCGCTAAGGTCGTAAGAGTTTTTTTTTTTTTTTTTTTGGGTTTGAAGACGTAGCAATTCATTCAAGTAGGTAAAATATTACAACCCTTAGTCAGGGCTTCAGTACATAGCATATCCAAGAGAATTTGAGAGGTGAAAAGGCCCAGTTTGGAGTTGGAGATAGGGTTCCACGGCCATGGGCCTTGGCGGCCCATTAGCTGTAGAGTTAGCTTCACGCCTGCAATGTCATATACGCAAGTTGGGAAAACGGGAGATCAGCGAGGCGCTGTCCGCGAACAGGGCTCGACAGTCCCACGGCGGTAACCGGCGATCGTGCACAATTTCAACCATCACGAGGCAGTCGAATTCAACTACCAGGTGAGCGTCTTCCTTTCCTTTCTGCAGCAAATATTGGAGAGTGAGTATTAGGGCATGAATCTCTATTTGCAGCGGGGACAAGGCGTGGACGGTACTGGAGAAACCGTCGATCAGGGTGCCTGATTGGTCTCTACAAACACACGCAATGGCTCCTGTGTGACTTGTTGTTAGAAAAGCCCAATCAATATTGATTTTGAGGGTGCCAGGCTCCGGGGGAATCCACCACCGATGAGGGTTCAGCAAAGAGTGCCCTGTGTCCGACGCCTACTGCATTGTGCGAAGGTTAACCACTGCATTTGTGAAGGCCAGATCTACAATCTGTTCGGGGTGTGTGCATTGGTGTCGGAAGATGAAATTGTTTTGCGCTTTCCAGATCTGCCACAGAAGGGATGTGATGGTCTCTAGATCAGGTAAGTTGGCTCTACTCGCAAATAGATATGCTATCCAAGCATCCATTCGATGTGTGTTGTAAGCTGATATATCTATCTTGACTTTGGGGTGGGACCAAACTTCTTGTATCCATGGCAGAGTAGAAATAGATGTTCAGTAGTTTCGGGGATATGGGATGAGCAGAGCTTACATACCGGGTCAGGGATAATGTGTCATCGGAATAGGTTGTCTCTTGTAGAGAGCGCGTTGTGGCATAAAAGGTCGTAAGAGTTTAATGGCTCTAACTTCATATTATTTCCTTTGATGTTGTCCTAAGTTCCTTGAAAACAGTGACTACCAGTCCGTCAATGGAGATTTTCCCCCAAGTTTAGTTTCTCCCTCTTTTTGTCGGAATGGAATCCTGCGACTTGATGCATTCATCGTTGAGTTTATTTGACTGATCCATTAAAGATTCTCCCAAGTTCAGTTCTCCAAATTTTCACAAGTGTGCATTATTATTAATGGAAGTATACGTGGTCGATGGACGGATTGTGGGAATCAGGTCACATATTCGGCTTAAGGTAACTTTCGGAGTCTCGCCCTTTACTTCAATATCAAGCTATATTTATAAAACAATCGAGTCTGCACGGATGCTAGTTTAAGAAGGAAATTAATAGTTCAAACTCACCTAATTTGTGCTTCATCCCTTGTTTTGAACGGGCCAAGTGGAGGTCTTTCAGCTAAGGCATTGCTATTTTATTATCTAACAGGGAAACCAACGTGTGAAAAATAAATTTTTTATTATAGGATTCAAGAGCTACATTGGCTCCCTCATCAGATGAGTGAGTTTGGACCATAGTACTTATGAAAAAATAACTCGATGCAATCAGGTAAGTTTCTATGCTTAATTTTCGGCATATTAAATTTAATTTTTCTGTTGGTGAGATCATTTTTGCCCAACCAAATATAGTTCAAAGATAAACCCATTGACATGGCCCCCTTTAAAGTCTTGAAGTTAGGAAGCCCAATTTCTTAAACCCAAGCCCACTCCAATTCGAAAGAAGAGCAAGATGGAGAATCCGGGTGAGGAGCTAAAAGAAAGGTCAGAATTCAACAGTCCAAACTCTAATTGCCACGTCTCTGAATATTTAATGGAAAAGGATGAAATGTCAGAATCCATGCTAGACCTATCAAACGGATGGATCGGATTAGATTTGGATCGGGTCATAAATGGTTTGGCCAAATCGATCCATTTAACCCGTTTACGATCCATTTATCGTAATACAAAATTCTCGATCTATACTCGACCCGATCAATTCCTAACTCATACCCGACCCCATTTAACTAAACCTAAAAATGCTTATTTCTTATTTTTTTAAATAATATTGTTAAAACACTTTTTCAATACAAATCTAGTGAACAATTTTTATAATTTTTTTTAAAAAATAAGCCTTCGTTTGTTTGTTGAAAAATATTTTCCATGAAGTATTTTTTTAGAAAAATTACAATATTTTTTAGTTTTTGCTTGAAATCTAAAAATAAATTAGAAAATATTTTCCTCTGTTTGATATGAAAAATGTTATTAAATTTTCCTCCATGACTCCTTTTAATATTTTTATTTTTATTTTTTAAAATTAAATTTAAAATTATTTTTTATTATATTTTTAAAAATATATAATATTTTTTTTTCTTTTATTTTTTGGGCTTCTTCTTGGGCCAGTTTGGTACCATGAAAATAGCCAGCGACCAGCCATAAGCTCGATCGAGCTTGCTCGATTCCGATAAGCCAAGCCTTGCCATATGTCAACGAGACCTACGAAATGACTAGTAAGAACACCTAGAATGGGGTGAATAGATGTGAAAACAAATTTTGCAAAAATGTAGTGAAATTTTTTTTCTTTTAACCCGAGTCTAGTTGACTACGGACTTTGCAAAAGGAATCAGACTTTAACAGCTATTTCAAAACGCATAAGTATATCACAAGTAGATAAAGTAAAGTAGTTCGGGAAGAGAAAAGGAACACATAATTTATAGTGGTTCGGCTTAGATTAAGCCAACATCCACTCTCCCACGCTGATAGCCTTCTGGCTGGTTTCTACTATGAATCAAAAGAGAATTTACAATCTTGCGATCTTGACTTCTCAGTAAAGAGTTTCTATTGTTCTCACGAAGTCACAATATAAGTCTCTCTCTTTTGAGTACAAATTTGAGCACAGTGTAAAGAATAACAAGTAAATGAGAAGTTTTAGACTTTGAAATTCTTTTTTCACGCACTTCTCTGAATGACTTGAAAAATATCCTTAAATACTCTTCTATACCTTCTCGACCATTGGCACTATTCAGATGGATTCTTCCAATTAACCCATTGGACAGAATCAATTAAGGAGATCTCGAGTCATTTGAAGATTGAAATGAAAGCCCATCAATCCTGTTCGCCCATACAATTGGGATCTTGATTTCCATAAGTAGATTCTTTCCAAATAAGTTTGTCTTCCAAAATGATTTGCTTCTTCGAAATTGATTTTGAATAAGATAACCAATATGGTAGGTGATATCTCCAACCAGAAAGCCTGATGTGTCTTGAACGTATTGAAACCTTGAAGAAAATAATCCTGAATCAGATTAAGTTTTCATTCATCCAATCTGGAACTTGTCAGAGTGGGCAAACTTCTGATGTAAGATAGATTTTGACATAGAAGTCTGGCAATCTTCAGAATAGAACTTGGATAAGTTTTGTTAGCTTCAAAACATCATAGGGGTTTTCTCCAACAATCTCCCCATTTTTTATTGTGACAAAACTTTCCTGCAAATTTAAAAACTTATATCCTGCAAAACAACACTTTAGCAGTACATGATAACTTATAAAAACAAGTTGTTATAGATCTGGATAATATCAATTCTACAACCATAGAAAACACATTAATCTTGACAATTTAGACAAAGATTCAATCCATAATCACAATCATAACCACAAAAGGTTAATTGCAGAATATAAGTGTTCAAAAACACAACCAGTTCAAACAAACAAACCAGTTCACAACCAGTTCAAACAAACAAAATCTGCTCTCATTCTCCCCCTTTTTGTCAATAGCAAAAAGAAAGAGAAAGTCAAAAAGAATTAAAAGTTAAATGGAATCGGGGTTGTCTAGGTACTCAAACGAGTCGGAAATCCCCCATCGACCGCACTGTCGCCTCAAGCTTCTGGCACTGATTATAAACATCTTCGACCTTGGCAACAGTCTATGAAACTTGCTAATTCAAAGTCTAAACTTGAGTGTCTAGAGACTGTACCTTGCCAGTGAGAAAATCTGAAGTAGATCTCAAGGCAGTGTGAAGCTTATGGATCTCAACCTCCATCGCATATTGCTAAGCTTTAACCTCCAAAAGGAGCTCTACTATCCTTGGGTAGTCTGCATTAGGTTCATTCTAGCACTAGCTTCAGCAAATTGAGTTCGTAGAGTATGGAGAGATGGGGGAACATCAACTTGATCAAGGGCAGTTTGTTTTGCACCCGACTTGGAGTGGACTCTTCAACCTTAGCTTCAGGAAACTGGCATGCAAAAACATCTTCACAGTCTGCAGGAGATCTGCTTATACCATCACTCACATGATGTGGAGAAGAAGTCCATGTTTTCTCATGAGCTCCCCCTATTTCTATAACTACAAGTGGAGAAGAGATTTCTTCTTCTCGTTCCTTTTCTTTTTCAAAATTGGAGTGATGTTCTCTCTCAATTCGAACTCCTTCAGGGTTATCCCTGGTTGCTTCAGAATCCTCTGATAATGTTATTGCAACAGTTTCGCCATCGAGTCACCCTTCTCTTCAGTAGCAACTTCTTCTTCTTCATCTTCTCCTTCAACTTCGCTCTTGCTTCTTCTTTTCTGTTTCTTCCTCTTCTGCTTCTTCTTCTTCTGCTTCTTCTTCCTCTTCTTCATCTTGTCTTTCTCTTCCTTCCCTTGACTGCTCAAAAGCAGCCAGCTTTGAAGATTTCTCAAGGCAATGGCAGAAATGGTAAGATCATCTTCATCCTCATCATCCTGCAGGATAAAAGATCTCATTTTCTTTCCTGTTTCTCGCACAACTTCCTTGACTTTGCTCGAAGATTCATTCTTCAAGAGCTTAATGGCCTTGGTCAGATCCTTCAGCCTCATTTCGAAGATCATTTTCAATCCTATCTCCATATGAGCAACAGTTATTAAGCAAAGCGAATAGAAAAACTGGATCTAAAAATGACAAAACAATTTGGTGACTAGGGCAGAGTAAGGTAATTGGCCTTTTTCTTTCATAACCATCCTGTACATATGCGGTAGGATAGTATGAGGAAGTGAGAAACGAATCCCATTGCATATTGCCCCCACATAATTCTTGCCTCAAATTTGGAAACATCAATTTTAGAGGCTGCCTTTGGTCTGATGCAGTTGATGACAAATTTGTGCAATAGAATGTTGGAGGCTGGCAATCAAGAGTATGTGATCCCTCCACTTAGCAGTTTGTCCTTTACTAGAAATCTTGTGGTTTCACCAATGGAGACATTGATTGGTTGAAAACCACTTCTTTCTACTTCCAGAATATCAACCGAATGCCAACATCCACAACATAGGCTTTATCACAAATAGTAAATTAAAAGTGATTCTGATCAAGAAAAGACATATTTGAGTAGAAGTATGCTGTCAATTCTGGATATGCCACAGCCGTCTCAACATAAAACTTTTGGAGTTGAAGGAAAGCCAACTTTTCCCTCAAGTTTACTTTAATTGAGTCCTAGGAAGTCAAAATCCACTATTCGAGGGTTTATCACCCCTTTGTTCAACATTTGGGCATAAACCCTTTTATGTTCTTTAGAACGAAATAGTTTCGTTCTTTCACCAGGCATGTCAACAACCACACCCATCCTGGGTTAAAAATTCGAGAACATCCACTCATCATCATCCTTATTTTCAGGCTAATTCTCAAAACTAAATCTAGAATCAGAAGGAAAATGTAGAAAAGCCTTTTCTGCTGAACCTTTTGGTGCCACTCCTAACCTTTTCATGGCTTTTAAGAAAATAGTTTCATTCCCATGACCATGCCCTTTCAGAAAGTTAGTGATAAAGGTCATTGGAGAACCACCCTGTTTTAGATAACAATGCTGCTTATAAAGAACCTGGGGTGTCAAGACTCTAAGAGGAACTGCATCTTGTTCAACTTCTTCTTTCAAAAGTTAACGAGGAGTGTTCTGTGGAGAGTCTTCTTAAGTGAGATTGAAGTGTGTTGGTCCTTCTGGCATGTTCCGAGGCCCCTGACTTGCAATCCGAGAGAATTGCCTTTGGTGTGACATGGATGCAGTCTTGGAAGATTTCGTACACATGTTTGAGTGAAGGAAAGATGGGAACTTGTAGAGAAATTTGTGAGTAAAAGACGAGGGAGAAGGAGAGTGAATCGGTAAATGCTTGTGCTTCGAAAAAGAGAATTTTGAGGTATTTAAGCAAATCGAAGCGGGGTAGCCAAAGCGTCACAAGGAAAAAGCTTTTTCAAAAATGAAAATGAAAATAAAAATGGTAATTGCTAAAAATTTGAAATCGTATTTTAGCACGAATAATAACTGCCAAAAATAAAATAGGCAAACATCGATTCAGATAAAATCATACATGCTTAGAATTTTCATTCCAAAAATAAAATACCTGGATTTGAGAAAATGTTCATATTGAAATGGCTTCTGCAAGTTGAAGTTCTGTGTTTGATCAACTTCAAACTTTAGGAGAGATAATAATCAACTTGCTACGAATAGACTCAAATAAATTTTTCTCCAACGGTTTTGTGAATATGCCTGCCAACTAATTCTTTGAATCAATAAATTGAACCATAATCTCACCATTTTGGACATGATCTCTTATAAAATGATGTCGAATCTCTATATGCTTCGCCCTTGAATGAAGAATGGGATTTCTTGTGAGATTGATAGCACTTGTGTTGTTGCATCTAATCTCGGTGCAGGATTCTTCTATAGTTGTTGTCTTATCCATATAATTTGAGAATGACAACTCCTAAGAGCAACATTTTCTGCTTCTGCTGTTGATAATGCTACAAGATTTTTACTTCCTTGAGAACCAAGATACCAGCATATTTCCCAATAGTTGACATGTACCAGATGTGCTCTTTCTGTCGACTTTACAACTGGCTAAATTAGCATCGAGAATATCCAAGTAGAGTAAAGTCTCCTTTTGGATACCATAGACCTAATTTTAGAGAAGTCACAACATATTTGATGATACGTTTTATAGCACTTAGATGAGATTCCCTTGGATCAAACTGAAATCTAGCACAGATGCACACACTGAATAAAATATCAGGTCTAGAGGCAGTAAGGTATAGAAGAGAACCGATCATGCTTCTGTAAAGTTTCTAATCTACTTTCTTCCCTCCTTCATCCTTGTCTAGTTTCAATGAACTTGATATAGGAGTTTCTGTCTTCTTGCAATTCTCCAACCCAAATTTCTTGATAAGATCTTTGGCATATTTCTCCTGGTGAATAAATATACCTTTCTTCAATTTTCTGACTTGCAATCCTAGAAAGAAAGTTAACTCACCCATCATGCTCATTTCGAATTCATCCCCGCATAGATCTTGAAAATGTCTTGCAGAGACTTTCGTTAGGAGAACCAAAGATAATATTATCTACATAAATTTGTACCAGTAGAAAATCTTTTCCTTCTCTCTTTATAAATAAAGTAGTATCAACATTTCCCTTTTCAAAACCGTTATGAGTTAGAAATTTACTCAACCTTTCATACCAAGCTCGAGGTGCCTACTTCAGTCCATACAAGGCCTTTTTTAGTCTGAGTCTGGTTTTCTTGGATCTTCAAATCCTGGTAGTTGTTCCACATAAACTTCTTCTTGTATGAACCCATTTAGGAATGAACTTTTGACATCCATGTGGAATAACTTGAAATTTTTATAACAAGCAAAAGAAAGTAATAATCTAATTGCTTCTAACTTTGCTACGGTGCATAGGTCTCGTCATAGTCTATCCCTTCTTCCCGTGTATATCCTTTTGCCACGAGTCTTGCTTTGTTTCTGATCACTTTTCTTTTCTCATCCATCTTATTCTTGAAAACCCATTTGTTTTAATCACTTATTTGCCTTTGGGTTTTGGAATCAGCTCTCATACATCGTTGATGTTGAATTGTCTGAGTTCTTCCTACATAGCTTATATCCAGCTTTCATCAAACAAAGTTTCATCTACTCTTTTTGGTTTTATCTCAGAAACAAGTGCTAAAGCACTAAACTCTTCTCTTCCTTTAGATCTGGTGCGAATCCCTTCATCAATGTTGTCAATGATGAGTTCTTTGGGATGACTTGACTTGTGCTTCCAGTTGCTATTTGGTCCGAGAGTCTGTTGATCCTCTGCTTCATTTAAATCTTCTCGTTCTGCTTGTTGCTATTCTCCAAAAGTCTGAACCTCTTCGGGGGAAATAGACTTTGTTAAGTCTAGATTTGGTTCAGACTCTTCAAGTTGAATCTGATCAAGTTGATTCTGTATAGAATCCCGAAACTTGACGTTCATAAATTCTTCCACAGATTGAGTCTTCTTGTTAAAGACCCTGTAGGCCTTGCTTGAAGTTGAATAGCCAAGGAAGATTCCTTCGTCTGATTTTTCCTTGAACTTTCCATATCGATCATTCGGATTCTTCAGAATGAAACATTTACAGCAAAAGACATGAAAGTAAGAAACATTTGACTTCTTTCCTTTATACACTTCACAAGGAGTTTTCTCTAGGAGATGCCTCAAGAATACTCTGTTGATAATATAACATGCAGTAGAAACTACTTCTGCCCAAAAGTGAGAGAGTATTTTGCTCTCTATCAAGAGAGTTCTGGCCATCTTCTGTAAAAATTTGTTTTTCCTTTCCACAACCCCATTTTGTTCTAGAGTGTATGGAGAGGAGAAAACATGTTGAAAGCCATATTCATCATAGAACTTCACAAAGTCTTGATTTTCAAACTCACCTCCATGGTCAGTTCGTATGCTTGAAATAGTATAGCATTTTTCATTCTAAACCTTCTTGGCAAACTTTGAGAAATAAGAGAAGATTTCAAACTTACTTGCCAGAAAATATACCCAAGTGAAACGAGAGTAATCATCCACGATTATTAGGCAATATTTCTTTCCACCAATACTCTGAGTTCTGGTCGGTCCAAAAAAATCCATATGGAGTAGCTGCAAAACTCGATTGGTAAAAACTTGATTTACAGGTTTAAATGAACTTCTAACCTATTTTCCCAAGACGCAGGGAGTGAATAACTCAGACTTCTGATAAGCCGGATTAGGAATGCCTCGAACTAGCTTCTTAGAAGAAACTTTAACAATTTGCTTCATATTAACATGACCAAGTTTCCGATACCAGAGACTTGCTTCATCTTGAATAGAAATAATTTCTACACTTAGAGGATCTCCATAAGCCATCGAAAGGGTTTATTTACAATGATGTTATAATTGTTCAAGTCCAATTCCTCATGGTGTCTGTCGCCAAGGTCGGAGGAGTTTGATGACTTTAACTTCATATAATTTCCTTCGATTCCTGTCGTAAGTTCCCTGGAAACAATGTCTATCAACTCGTTTGTCAATATTTTTTTCCCTATTTCAGTTTCTCCCTCTATTTGATGAAGTGGCACTTTGCTAATTAATGCACTCATCATTGAATTTATTGCATTAAGCCAATAAAGATTCTCCGAAATTCGATTCTCCAAATTTGTACGAGTGTGCGTTATTATTAATAGAAGTATACATGATCGATGGACGGGGTTGCAGCAATTATATTAGATATATGACTCATAGTAGTATCTGGAGTCCCACCCATTACTTAACCATCAAGCTATATTTATCAAAAGATCAAGTCTACACGGATGTGAGTTTAAGAAGGAAATTACTGGTTGAAACTCATCCAATTGTGTTTTTGCCTTTGTTGGCTTCAACGGGCCAAGTGGACAGCCTTTCACCTAAGGCAATGCCATTTTATTATCCAACGGGAAAACAATGTGAAGAATAATTTTTTTACAACAAGATTCGACGACTACATTGGCTCTCTCATCAGATGAGCGAGTTTGGATCAAATAGTTGTTTCGCCAGAATTTAATCAATGACGAAATATCTTTTCCAAAAGTTATTCTTTGGCTTTTGATAAGAGACCATAGATTTTGTGACGACTTTAGACAAGAAATATTTAGGCGGCTAAGAAATAACTACTAACTTTTATTTCGAATTTCGAACCAAATTATACATACAAACCATGTCGGAATTTAATCAGCGACAATGCTTCAAATACAAACACTTCCACAGTAATGCGTGTGCATGAACTGCGTCGGAATTTAATCGACGACGAAACTTGAGAACGTACAAAGAGATAATGTCGACAGCAAAACATCTAGGATAGAGATATAGTCAAAATTCAATCAATGACACGGTATCAAGATAGAGATACACGTCAAATTCTAATCGATGACATGAATCGGAAAGCTATATCTAAGGAAAAATAAAGTGAATGAAAGTAAAGATAATAAAAAATTACATTTTAATTGTCGAGAGAGGTCCTTCTCCAGTTGACGAGAACTTGGCATTTATAGGCCTTCTATCATGACCGTCTAAAAGCAATTCCTTCATGATTGTAATTGTAATTACTTCTGAAAATAATGCCTCCACATTCCCACGTTGTCGATTCTCTTCTTCAAAGTAGTTGTCCTTCAAAATAGCAGCCTCGATCTCCCCATGTTCGTTTTCCATCATAACTATTCTCCACATTCTCTTCTAATGGGTCTACATGTGCCTGAGCCTTGATACAGTCCTTATTTTGAATCGATCATCTTGCTCTTAAGTCAGCATACTCATCGACAAACTCTGGTCTAATAATTATCAATCATTTGTTATGACTTGCCATGCAGTAATGCATCTATTTCATTTCCATCCGATCATTAGGCTCATTGACCAAATAATGCCAAGAAAGACAATGAGCTTTCTATATACATTTAACTGCCTTGCTCCTCAAATGATCAAACATGCCCAAAGCATGCCGAAAATAACTAAAAATCGGACATTTTTTTGTATAAACAATAGTAATGAAAACTCGGTACACTATTCACTCTTCCTCTCTACTGCTGCGATTTTGGACTGTTCACGCCGATTGGTCTTTTGCTCGATCTGGCTGCTCCAGCCATCCATTAGGCACGAAATTTGGGGGTCTGCCTCCTCTGGTAAGCCCCTTGATTCTCACCAAACGATTTCAGCCGTCTCCCTCTCCTTTGTGAAATCCGAGTTGCCCTATTTTTCCGTCAATCGCCTTGCTGCTATACTACTCGTTTCTTGGTGGTGCGGCTATCAGTGCGACTCCAGGTTTCCTTGAAGGGGTTGTTAGGCGTCCCTGCACCCTCTTTCGTCTCAGTCAAGTCTCGCCATGCTTCGGCCCTTGTCAAGCTACTCTTCTCCCTCACAAGTCGCCGTTGCTCCTGTTCGCTTGGGCTCCCATGAGTGTCTAGTTGCCACTGCTCTGAGGTTCTCGCAGGGGTTATTTGGACTCTTCAGCTCTTGCCTCTAGCCCAGTTAACCTCTTCTTGTTATGTTTCTCTTTATGGCTGTATTGTATAGGGTTCGGGTGGTAGTTGGCTTGGTGTTGCCGTATTTATGGCTGCTCCATCTTTTATGGTTGGTGAGCCGAGTAATGCGGCCCAGTTGAATGCTGGAATGGAGAAGGCTTTTAGCCCTCTCACTCGAAACAAGGAGGCCAAACCTTCCTTGCTCACAAACAAGGCTCATACGGCAGAGGAGTCGGACTGTGGTCGTCCCAAGGATGCGGCCCGTGCTAGGCGTTCAAGAAGACGAAGCAGAGCGAGGTCGTCTTCCAAGCGGCCCCAGGCCTCGCAAAAGAGGGACTCAAAGGCCCCGATTGCCCGTACGTGGGCGAATGTTGCAAAGCTTGCGACAAAAGGGTATAACCTTACCTATGTTCCTCCTTCATTTGAGGATGATGTCCCTGTACTGAATCTCCCTGAAGAGGTGCTGGATGCGATGGATCCCAAATGGCATGAGTGCCTTGTTGGGTGCTATGTAGGAAGGAGGTTGCCTTTCCAGCTCACGGAGCTCTCACTCAAGTAGGGTTTAAGACTGAAGCTTGGAGAGGTCTTCGCCGATGACCAGGGTTTCTTTTTCTTCCACATCCCTGACTCCTTGTTCAGAAGGAAGATTTTGGAAGATGGACCTATAATGATTGCAAGGGTTCCGCTAATATTGCAACAACGGAAGCCTTTTCTAAAGTTGAAGAGGGAAAAGCAAACCACAGTGCCGGTGTGGATTCGCTTGAAGAACTTACCTCTTGACTTTGGACAACTCCGGCAATTAGCGCCATTGTGAGTACCGTTGGCAAGCCTCTGTATGTTGATCAACGTACAGAGCAAACAAGAATGATTTCCTTTGCAAGAGTTTGCATTGAGCTGCAATTTAATCAACCGAGGGTCTCTTCGGTCAAGGTAAGAGTTAATGGAGTGGCTCGGTCTATTGCCATCGAGTATGAGTGGAAACCAATAGAATGCTTGAAGTGTGGCTCCTTTGGTCACACTTGTGCGGCCTCTACAGCGGGTCCAAAGGCGATGTAGGGCAAGTAGCAAGCTCGGCCCATTCCCTCCCCACCAGTAGAGGCCTGACCCATCGAGATTGCTCCGGTGGTGGTGGAAGATGTTAGTAAGGCTGAATTGGGTTGGAAACAAGTGAGGGGCAAGAAGAAGAAATCTCCCCCTCCAAAGGAGACGAGCTTGGCCCATCCGATCAACTTCGGAGACGAGGGGCGATCCCTCAAGCAAAAAGCAGCAGCTGTGAAAAGCTTGCCCTCAACCTCTACCCAAAAAGGGCTCTCAGTGGGCTTCATTTCCTCACCAAGGTGGATGCACCTGGCTCTACCACGGAGGAAGACCCCCTCAGCCCTCTTGATGGTTCGATAGCAAACTCGGGAAGTGGAGCGGAGTCAGACGGGTTGGCCAACCACTTTGGTAGCTTAGATGATGATCTTCTCTCACATTGTCCTTCGCCAAAGGCTCCTCCGACTAGGAGGAGAGAGGAGACTATCCAGGACAAGCTCTTAGCGCTCTCCCCAACCCCGCCTCCTCCGTCAGCCCGTGCGGCTCCTCCTCCAAGCCACCACAAGCCACCACAAGCCTCCGAAAAGGAGGTAACCCTTCCTCTCTTCTTTTGTACATATGTATATAGGTTGCTGGAATATTAGAGGCCTTGTCAACCCGACTAGGCAAGCGGAGGTTTGTTATCTGGTTTTATCGAACCACTTGTTCTATATTGGTTTGTTGGAAACTAAGGTGCCATAGAATCTCTTCAATTCCATCTCCGGAAGTCTGTTGAGGGATTGATGTTGGATTGCAAACTACAACCTCTCCCCTGGGGGCAGAATTTGGGTTGGTTAGGACCCCTTGAGGGTTAAGTTTGAAGCCTTCTCGGTTACTTAGCAGGTGGTTCATGGGAACTTTGAGAGCCTGGATTTTGGGGTGGCTTACTGTATCTCTTTTATTTATGGGGATCACTCCTTCTCGTTGCGGAGACCGCTCTAGGAGGATATCATCTTCAAAAGCATCCATCTCCAAGACACTCATTGGCTTGTCTTAGGGGATTTCAATGCTATTAAGGATCCATCGGACCGGGTCGGTGACTCTGAAGATTGGATCCCTTGCTTTGATGAGTTTGGTCAGTGCTTGGAACAGGCTAAGCTAGAAGACCTGAGGTTCGTTTGTTTTAGGTACACTTGGACTACGTCCTCGGGGCCTTCCAGGAAAGCAAGAAAGATCGACAAGGTTCTAGTGAACGCCAAGTGGAGTCAGGATCTCTCTTACTCGGAAGCTTCCTTCCTAGCGCCGGGAATCTCGAATCACTCACCTATGGTGGTGAAGGTGCTTAGTCCGACTCCTCGGAGAAAGCCCTTCAAGTTTTTCAACTTCTGGATGAAGCACTCGAAGTTCAACGAGATTGTCTCGCAAGTTTGGGATGCCCCCAGGGTTGGAGTCCCTATGTATAGGCTTGTTTGTAAGCTCAAGGCTATTAAATGCCGGCTTAAGCAGCTCAATAGAGATTCTTTCTCTAATATCTCCGCCAAAACCCTTGATGCGAGGAAGACTTTGGAGACCACTCAGGCAGGTTTGTAGCAAAATCCCTTTTCTGTTGACCTTGCTGAGGTGGAAAAGAACCAAAGGCGTATCTTTGTAGAGTTGCGTGTCTTGGAGGAGTCCTTCTTGAGGCAAAAGTCTAGGGTCAGATGGCTCAGGGAGGGAGACTGCAATACCAAGTTCTTCCACCAGTATGTTAGCAAAAGACATTTGAGAAACAGAGTTCTTTCCATCCTCGAATCCTTGGGGAACCAGGTGACTGGGCCATGGCTAGTGCAGCGTCGCTTTGTAGGGTTCTTCGAGGACCTCCTAGTGCCACAAGGGGAGTTGGTTAGACCTTTGTTGGAGGACTTAAGGGAGGTTATCAAGCATCCATTCTTAGATGATCAGGCTACGCTCCTCACTCGGCCAGTTACAAAGTTGCAGATCCGGGACACTATCTTCTCCTTACCTAGGGGAAAGGATCCTGAACTGGATGGTTTCATAGTGGAGTTCTTCAAAGAAAACTGGGAGACGATTGGCCCCTTAGTCACAGCTGCTGTGATGGATTTCTTCACCTCCGAAAAACTCTTAAGGGAGATTAACAATACCATCTTGGTGATGGTTCCTAAAGTGCCGAACACCACTTCCGTGGAGGATTATAGGCCTATCGCCTACTGCAACACTATTTACAAGTATATTACTAAGGTGCTAGCTAATCAGGTGGCCCTAGCTTTGAAGAGCACGAAAGGCCCTTATCAGACTGCTTTTGTAAAAGGCAGGCAGATCAAAGATAACATTTTGCTGGCCCAGGAGCTGTTTTCTAGCTTCCATCTCGAGCCTTATCTCCTTAAATGTGTGATAAATGTGGACTTCAGGAAAGCCTATGATACTATGAATTGGGACTTCCTTGAAACTGACTTGCTGGCGTTTGGCTTCCCTCAGTAGGTGACGCGACTTATTATGACATGTGTGTGCACGCCTAAATTTTCAATTGCTTTGAATGGAGAGCTCCACGGGTTCTTTGCGAGCAGCCGAGGTCTCCGCCAAGGTGATCTCAACTCCCTTTACCTTTTCACTTTGGTAATGGAGGTGCTTTCAGGGATCATTCTTAGGTACTCTTTGAGGCCTAATTTCAAGTTATTTTGGAGGTGTAAGGCGACAGGTCTTTCACATCTCTTTTTTGCGGATGATGTCTTCCTTTTTTGTGAGGCTGACCTTCCTACAGTGGCTCTCCTCAAGGAAGGTCTTCGTATCTTTTCCTCATGGAATGGCCTTTGTCCTAACCCGTGCAAGAGTGAAATTTTCTTGGCGGGTGGTGCTCACTCCTTAAGGAATGGTATTCTCTCTGAGTTGGGCTTTCAGGAAGGGAACTTGCCGGTTTGGTACCTAGGGGTTCCCATAATCACTTCAAGGATCAGCAAAGCAGACTGATGCACCTTAATCAACCGTATCACTACAAGGGTTCAGTCTTGGACTTATCGGTTCCTCTCTCTTGCAGGATGTCTTCAGCTAACACTATACAAGCCTACTAGGCTAGTGTATTTGTTCTACCTATAGCTGTGGTGGACCAGATGGAGAAAATCCTTAGACAATTCCTGTGGAAAGGTTTGGACCTAGGCAAGGGTGGTGCTAAGGTAGCTTGGGATGAAGTCTGCTTTCCAAAGGATGAAGGAGGGCTAGGTATCAGGAGGCTCCGTGATTGCAATAAAGCCGTCATGCTGAAGCATATATGGCTTTTATTCACCGACAAGGAGGCGCTGTGGTGTAGGTGGATCCATTCCACTTTCTTAAAAAACAAGAACTTCTGGGTTGCTAGGAAGCCAACATTTGGCTCTTAGGCCTGGAAGAGCTTGTTGAACCTAAGAAGTGATTTCTGGATGGCCTTCTACTGGAAAATTGGTGATGACCAAACAACCTCACTATGGTTTGATAACTGGCAGCCTAGGGGGCCCCGAACTTACTCTTCTCGATTCACTTATCTATAGCTCAGGGCTATCTAGGCAGGCCTATGTTGCTGATCTCTTCTCAGATGCTGGCCAAGCTCTCAGGACGGTACTTGAATCGTGGGGTCATCCTCTCTCGGTTCTTTCTAGAGACCCAGATCGATGCTGCTGGCGAGAAAGCTCTTCGGGCCATTTCGCGGTGGCATCGGCATGGAACTTCATCAGGAAGAAGAAAATTTGGGTCTAGTGGCATGCCTTTGTGTGGGACAATGCCATAGTGCCTCGGTATCAACTTAATCTATAGCTCATTGCCAAGCGTAGACTTCCTACCCAAGCTCTCCTTCTGTCTTATGGTAGAATTGGGAATGCTGCCTATGCGTTTTGCAAGAGTATGCTTGACTCTATTGATCACCTATTTTTTTATTGCTGTGTCACAGCTTGCATTGCTTTCTTTTGGGCTTCCAGATGCTTGGTGCAACAGAACTTGAAGGGAGAACCTCCGTTGGGCCGCTAACTACTTGATGGGCAAAGATTTCTACAAGTGCATTGCCCGTTTTTCCTTTGGCGCTCTTTGTCATATCGTTTGGAAAAATAGGAATAGCATCATCTTTAAAGATCAACTATCGCGACCTCTTTTTTTTTTCGGCGCCCGATCGGGGCGGGTGCCGTGCGGAAGCTAATGGTTTGGCTAGTTTATATTAGGCGCAGCCTGGACTCTCCCAAGTCCACCAATTCATGACTTAATAATCCAAGTTTTTAATCTGTAAGTCAATTTTAAAACGGAGTCGCCACTAATCGGTTTGGGGTGGGTCGATTAGAAACCTAAGCGAAGTATCGGGAGAAATACTTGTTCTTGCGCAACCATAGAAATTAGGATCGGGGACTTGATTTCTAGTTAATCATTAATGCCCTTTCGGTACCTAATCTTGTTTAAACCCTAAGGCTTTTTGGAGTTTTGAGGGATTTTCCATGCATGTGAGGAGGAAAAACATTTTTTCTTTTTGTCTTTTTTTTTTTCATTTTTTTAACATAAAAAGCATTTTTGGGATTTTTGCTATTTTTTTGGTAAATATAATTTTTTTTTATTTACTTTTTCTGACTTTTTTGGCTTTTTTGGGAAAACATGAGATTTTTTTATTTTTTGATTTTTTGGAAAATAATTATATTTTTTATTTTTTATTTATAATATTATTTTATATTAAAATAATATTTAAAAAACCGACCCGGGTCGTCCACCTAGAGACTAGCAGGCCCAACTCGGTTTTTTTTATTTTAATCGCAGCCCATCAACCCATCGTTTGAAGATGACCCGGCCCAACCCGACGACTCGATCCTAGTGAAACCTTACCCGACCTAACGACCTGGCTTTGCA
>CM024529.1:26492123-26527828 GCA_014182385.1 Eucalyptus viminalis | reverse complement strand
GATATAAAATACATGATATTACACTCTGAATGACACTCGAACTTTCAAGGGTCTTCATCCGTCTTTTGCCTTGCCCTAGTGTGGGGGATGATCACCAACTGGGTTTAAAGAAATGAAAATTGCAGGCTCAAGTGGGCTATGCAAAGGGTATAAGTATGTAGGATAGAGAAAGAGATGCTCTTCGTCATCCTAAGGCACTTAAGTTAACACATGAATTCAATGCAATAGCACAACTTGAAGATTGATGCAAGTGAGAGCAAGAAAATTTCAATTCATTTTCCTCACCTCATGATGCCATTTTATCTCCCATTTGCCCCAATGTGGGGTGATTCTTGACAGGTAATTCGAAAAGAATATCCATAAGTGTATGGGCTCAAAAGGGTTAAGCAATGGATCACCTGTAGTGTTTGGGATAAAAAAATGAACTGCCTCTCATCATTTCGGTTGCCGTACCTTTTGCGAGAGAACTCTTTACCTTGTGTATATGAACCTTCCTACACTCATCTCACAAGTGCATGAGTAGGGGACTGTGTATAGGATAAGGTTTGCATTTCATCATCCTGACTCGTCTCATTTAGTATGCTCAATCAATTCCACACCATTCATTAAATTAGTCCATCTTGATGTTCTTTAATGGAATTGGTGGCTAAAAGTCATCATGCAAAGTTTTTTTTTTCTTAAAAGAGCTCAACAGCTTTAGGCATGAAAAATTATCAACTCCAAAACAAACAATTTTTCACATTGCAAAATGGTTTTAAGCATTCATTTAAGGATTCATCTACAATGGGATTGTCTCGGAAGTTGATGTCTTTGGATTGTCCCTATCCGCTTTTGCCCCTGCACAAGAGAATGTGCATGAATATGATACTATGCATCATCAAAGTAAAAGCAAATGGAATATCCATTTTTAGCTCGAGTTGAGATTTATCTCAGTCGGGTCACTACCAAAATCTGTCATGCCTCCAATCTGTCACATTAATTCCTTAGAAATGTGTCATTGACAGTTGGGCCAATTGCAACCTGGTGTACCTTTTTCAAATGCCTTCTCATCGACTGAAAAGTAATGCTCAAACATGAAGTAAATGAGTCAGAAAATTAAACAGGCTAACCTAATGCATGCTTTTGGAAATGGCTTCAAAAATGATTTTTTTTTTTTTTTTTATATAGATTTTTTGGATGAGGAAGTATGAAGAAGCCCAGTCCTCAGAATTTTGCTTGGACGATATTTTCTTTTCATTGTTGGATATCGTCATCGAGCTAGTTTGGTGTACCCCATCATGTCCTCAAAATTTGAAATAAAATTTTAATTTCATTGAATAGAATCAAATGAATTACATTATTGGAATGGAAATTGTGATTCTTAACCCCTAAAAAGAGAAAACATCGAAAACGATTCCTAGAAAGCGAAAACAATTCCTAAAAAGCAATAAGAATTCCCACGCAGGGAAGGTGCAACCGAGCATGCCCCTAATTAAACAAGGAAGGTGAACTACTTAGGACCATGAATCATGTATGCTTGAGTTCTTCACCCTCCTTGATCATGTGATGCGAACCCTTCAGGTTAGAGATTCTTCCTTCTAGATATGTCACTAGTCTCTTCATGGTGGCATCAAATTCAGCTACCTCGGGAAAATGAGACGATTCAAAAGTTCTCTTGGCTTTCTTCTTGGAGTTGCAGATTCTCACTGAAGATAGAGTACCTATGTCATCACAGCCCTTTTGCTTAATGAGAAAAGCCACAGTAGCAGACAATTCATCGACTTGACTTTGGAGGTGTGCAATTCGCTTATTTATATTGTCGATGATACGGTCCAGCACCTCGTTTCGATCCGCTATTTTAGCTCTCGACCGTGTACGGATGGGTGAGCGAGATCGCTTCATAATCACCTGAAGGAAATAAATGGGAACATGTAAGCATGAGGTGTATATGGAGAGTCAATCCATGACAATGATTTAATCAATTTTTTTTATCTTTTTTATTTATTCATGAAAAGTCTATGCAAGAAGGAAATTTCCTAAAAAATGGATATCCTAGTAAAACCAAATTTTCTGGACATGACGCAAAAACAAATTCTCCAAAGTTTTTTTTTTTTTTTCAAATGCATCATTCCCTAGCAATCTCTCATTTTATTTCCAATTGACAAACGAATCAAATCAATGATTGGCCTAGATTGTCATGGACCGACCCAAGAATATGACAAAATAAATTGCATTGTATAGGGATAGAAGACTTACTTCACCAAGGAAAATTAACAGCAATCACATAGACATGCACATGAGATGTGAGGCTCGATTTCTATCTAGACGGCTTAGCAAAGTGGAGTTAAAAGGGTGGGATGACTTAGTTGCAGCCTCGCATACTAAGCCAAGTCCTCCTAACTCCGGCTCAGTCAAGAATGATACCCCAATGCGACGCAGCCTCGCGGGCAAAGGTAAATATTCTTGACACCAAGAAAAACTTTCGGGATTGAGTTGGGCAACCTCTACTACGCGGCCTCGCAGTCGAAGTCGTATCCAGCTCAATACCATCCTATGTATCCTAGTGTGGCCTAGGTCCAGCCACAGGTTGTGTGTGCAATAGTGTAGTGTTAGATGCAAGGCATGCACAACAGTTTATATCAAGCAACACTTCAACATGAAAATAAACCATACATTCCTTCACCTCCCTACAAAACAGAGGTTAACAAACACTTCCCCTTATACCTCCCAATCTGCAAAAACATTTAACACCTTAAATGTTAGGGACGTACCTGGGATCCTCGCTACCAAACAAAAATATTTTTCAAAAAATAGAATTGGCCTAAGTCCACTAAGAGTTCAAACTCAAGTCCCCAGCAGAGTCGCCAAGCTGTCGCGACCAATTTTTCAAGGTGTGAACCACCTAAAATTTGGCTAATGGATTGTTAAGCCTAGACTTAACTCGGGCTCTCCCAAGCCCATACCAATTCGCGACTTAGGTTCAAGTTTATAACATGCAAATGATTTTTCAATTAGGAGTCGCCACTAATCTATTTTTGGTGGGTCGATTAGAAACCCAAGTAAAGTAACGGGAGATTCACTTTACTCCTACGAACTAGAGACTATGGGTACGGGGACTTGGTTACACTAGATTCCTCTAATGCCCTTTCGGTACCTTTCTTTTTATTTTGAAAAATGTTTGGCAAGCAGTTTTCATTGATTTTAAATTTATTTCCCTAACATGTGAGGCGATCATGCGAGTGCGCAAACCACCAATTTAACACTCAGATAAAGCAGTGAATAAATTATAGGATTTACCTCGAAGCAACGAAAACATCTGCGTTGTTAGATCAAAATTCGCATCAGCAATCCTATATATGATTTCTAATTAACACGCAATCACTCAATTTTTTGCTTTCGTTTTAATGAGAATCATGCAATGCAATATACTAATCTAACATGCAATAATATGGCATAGCTATATGACCTAAACTATATGACATAAGTAAAAAAATGATTTTTTGTGTTTTCTTAGTGAACATGCAATAATTAAATATGCAATCTAAATTAACCAAATGACCTAACTCTAATGACGAGGAAATTCTAATTAAATGAACCTAGCAATTACTAAATGACGTGCATTTCATGAACCCAATTCTATATGACGTGCACGTGATTTTTTATTTTCTTAATAAGCATGCAATCTATCTTGATATGCAATGACGTGCAAAGAATGCCCCAATTCTAATTTTTCTTTTTCTCTTATGAAATTCAAAATTAAAATGGCCAAATAATTAAACCTGCAATTCAAATTTAAAACTAACATCCTAGATGAATGCAATCTAATTCAAAGATATCATCTAACCTAGATATCATCTAAACATGCATTTTAAAAAACTAACTAACCTATCATGCAATCAATCCTAATCTACATGGGATGGGAATGCAATTTTTTTGTATTTTCGGGATAAATAGAACAACTATGAGATAAACATCAAACCAACCATGATCAAAGAATATTATCCATCACTCAATTTGAAATTCAAATTTGATTATCTCGCTAATAAAATCGATAAATTGATCTTAAGCCTTAAAGATCAAGATATCAGTTTTACTCCCGCGTGAATAATTATTCCATCTAAAGCCTTATAGATAGAACAAAAGTTCGTGCGGTTGCGAATTGGATGCTACATTAGGGAATTTCAATCATGTATTGGAAAAAAAATCAAACAAAGAGATAAAATATCAAAACCTCAAACAAGATAAACAAATCTACCTAATAAGTTAAATCTACCTAAAAGATAAACCTATCAAATAAGTAAAATAGATCTATACCTAAATTTGAATTTTTGCAAAAAACCAATCGGTAGAACGGACCAACGATGGGCACGGCACGGCACGGCTCAGCTTTAGGGCAACGGTTGTGGCAATATCTCGGCTTGGCTTGGCACAATTTGTGACGATTTCGATGGGCTAATGTTCGGGACATCAATGTGGCGTCGAGTTAAACATGGAACAACAACGTTGACGCAGCAAAATCAGCAAGCTTCACCGATATTGGGTTGGGTCGTGATGGACACGATTCAAGCCTGAGGAACTCACGGACACGCCTACACCGATACTGCTCAATCCACTTTGAAGCACACCTCGACACCTGGATGTGGGCAGCAATTGGGACAGCAAACAATCAACGTTTGAAGATCCAAATATTTGCTGGAGAAGTTGAGGAATTTGCTGTGATGCTCAGCCCTCCTTGACGCGCCCTTGGACTAACGTGGCAGAACAATGGGAACAGCAAATTAGTTGACGTTGGGCGCCCTTCACAGACAAAATACCGGCACCGAGAAGGAGCTGCAGGCACACGTGGAGATCACCGATGTCGATGGAGCCTCCTTTGAACTTCCGAAGGTAAAAGGCACCGAGAAGGAGCTGCAGGCACGCGTGGGGATCACTGATGTCAATTGATCACCGAAAATCAAAGGGCAACACACGTTCGCCAACGATTCTCCCTCACGATCCGTCCCTCTCTCTCGATTCTCAACTTTTCATCCTCAATTTTTCGAAAATCCCCCCTAGGCTCACGAAAATTATGGCTCCTTTTATAGTGATTTTCAGATGGCCATTTTTATAGCAACTTTCAACTTTCCATCTTCTATTGCTTTAAATCAAGCCTGTAAATCGGAACGTGATTTCGCAATCAGCTCGATCCTACTCAGATTTCTTCCATTTTGCAAAATTCTTGCCTCTTATTCACTTGATTTTTAAATTGCTTCTGCATTTAACGAAATCCGAATGATCATCAGAATTTCAAATTTCCATGCATAATCAATTAAATAAATTTCCCCCATTTTTTCCTTTTATTTGTTCCAATGCAATTGTTATTTTCCTTATTTTCCTAGATTTACTAAAAATAGGTGTCAACAATTGGTAACTACAGCATTCATGCTGTTTCGGACAATGAGGACCTGCTGTCGGTTAGATGCCCTTCTCCGAAAGCCCCTCACAAAAATGTCCCGGTTGAGACACTACAAGATAAGCTCCTGCTTAGATGCCTGAATCCTCCTCCTTCTGTGGCTCCTAATCCGACTGCGGGTCGGAAAAAGGCCACCAAGAAGAGGTAATCTTCTCCTTCTTCATTGTAAATATGTATATAGGTGCTTGGAACATAAGAGACCTCATAAACCCTGTCAAGCGGGCAGAAGTTAGGAGACTTGTCTCCACCCACAATCTGTGCCTTATTGGCCTTATCGAGACTAAAGTTCCTGAAATTTCTTTTGAATCGATATCCTCCTTTTTTTTTAATGGCTGGAATTGGGTTACAAATTACGATTTCTCCTCTCGTGGAAGAATTTGGGTGGGCTGGAACCCTGAGTATGTTAGTTATGAAACGTTGTCGATCAATGATCAAGCTGTACATGGTCGACTGACATCCACCCTGACTAGTATGGTTTGTTGTGTGTCTATTGTATATGGGGAACATTCTTTCAGTCACCACCGACCTCTTTGGGAGGACTTGCTCCGTATGAATAATCTTATGCAGGATATGCCTTGGTTGGTAGCTGGAGATTTTAATGCCATTAAAGATCCTTTGGACCGATTTGGTAGCTCCAACTTATGGATCCCTTATTTTGATGAATTCGGAAACTGCTTAGCTCATACTGAATTGGGCGATCTTAGGTATGTCGGCCTTCGATTTACTTGGTCGACCTCTGCTAGTACTTCTAGAAAAATGAGGAAAATCGATCGCGTATTGTTTAATTCTAAATGGAATATGGAATTCTCCTTCTCGGAGGCCTCGTTCCTGAATCCAGGCATCTCGGATCACTCGCCCATGGTTGTCGAGTCCTTAACCCGTTTTTAAAAAGAAGGCCTTTCAAATATTTTGATTTCTGGCTAAGCATTCGACTTCCCTTCCATCATTCAACAAGCTTGGGATACTCCGGTTGTTGGGGTTGCTATGTTCAAACTAGTATCCAAGCTTAAGGTGCTAAAAGGCCAACTCAAACAATTGAATAGGGAGTTCTCCAATATTTCGGTGAGGATAGCGGAAGCTAGAGAAGCTCTCCGTCTTGCTCAGCTTGATCTTCATCTTGATCCGACCAACTCTGACTTTGTTGATCTTGAGAAAACACACAGTAAGCTCTTTGTGAACTTGTGTAGAGATGAGGAATCTTTTTACAGGCAGAAATCAAGAATCCGCTGGCTCAAGGAAGGTGATCGAAATTCTAAATTTTTTCATAATTCCGTCAAAAGAAGGCAGCTCAGGAATAGAATCCTCTCAATTAAGGATTCTTTGGGTGCATTGATTAGTGACCCTTTAACGGTTCCACAGGTTTTTGTCTCTTTCTTCGATGATCTCCTATCTCCTCAAATGGTGCTATCCAAGCCTTCTTTGCAGGACGTTAAAGAGTTCATTCGAAGACCTCTGTCGGTTGATCAGGTATTCTCCCTTTCTAGACCGGTCTTGGATTCTAAGATTAAAGATACGCTCTTTTCTCTTGCGAAAGGAAAAGCCCCAGGTCTTGACGGTTTTACTGTTGAGTTCTTTAAGACTTGCTGGGGGACTGTTGGCCCGTTGGTGACGAAGGCAGTTTCTTATTTCTTCTCTTCAGGCCGTCTTTTAAGAGAGGTAAATACTACAATTTGTGCCTTGGTACCTAAAGTGCCTAATGCTTGTGCTATGACTGATTTCCGACCTATCGCTTGCTGTAATACTATTTATAAGCTCATCACAAAAATCTTGGCTAATCGCCTAGCTGCTGTCTTGAGCAATTTGGTTAATTCTTCCCAGAATGCATTTGTTAAAGGGAGAAGGATTAGGGATAATATACTGATGGCACAAGATTTTTTTGCCGGTTTTCATCTAGAACCTTATACTCCCAAATGCGCAATTAAGGTTGATTTTCAAAAAGCCTTCGATACTATTGATTGGGACTTTCTTCAAACTACTTTGTTGGCGTTTGGCTTTCCTGAATCTCTTACTCGACTCATTATGGTTTGTGTTCGGACCCCGAAATACTTTATTTCTATTAATGGAGAACTGCATGGCTTCTTTCCGGGTGGTAGGGGGCTTCGCCAGGCAGATCGGATGTCTCCCTACCTCTTCACCCTTATAATGGAGGTTTTCTTTGGAATATTGAGTGCAAATATTGCTCGGAGGGAGTTTAAGTATTATTGGAGATGCAAACCAATCCACCTTTCTCATATCTTTTTCGCTGATGATGTATTCCTCTTCAGTCAGGCTGACTGATCTTCCATTACTCTTCTGAAAAATGGCCTTGATTTATTTTCTTCTTGGAGTGGGCTCTTTCCAAATAAGAACAAAAGCGAAATCTTTTTATCGGGCGGGGCTCCTTCGCTGCGCAACTATATTCTTATGGCATTTGGGTTTCAAGAAGGAAAACTCCAGGTGAAATACTTAGGTGTACCGATCTTCTCCTCCAGACTTGGGAAAGTAGAATGTGTGGCCTTGATTGATCGGATTACTGCCAGGGCCCAATCATGGACTCAATGCTTCCTCTCTTTTGCGGGTAAGCTGCAACTTATAAGGTTAGTCCTACACTCTATTCAAGTGTATTGGTCAAGTGTCTTTACTTTACCGGTATCGGTCCTAAATAGTATTGAGAAAATCTTAAGACAATTTTTATGGAAAGGCGCCACTCTTGGCAGAGGCGGGGCTAAGGTTGCATGGGATGAAGTGTGCCTTCTTAAAAATGAAGGAGGATTGGGTATTCGTAAGTTGAAAGACTGTAACAAATCAACGATGCTTAAATACATTTAGATTCTTTTCACAGACAAATAATCATTATGGTGTCGTTGGATTCACTCCAATTTCTTAAAAAGGGACAACTTTTGGATCTCTTCCTCACCTTCTATTTGCTCTTGGGCCTGGAAAAAAATCTTACTTCTAAGAGCGGAGTTTCGACTATCATTTCTCTGAAAAATTGGAAATGGTCTTTCGACTTCCTTATGGTTTGATCGCTAGCTTTCGAGGGCCCTCTTGATCAGATTATTCCATATCCTCTTATTGAGACATCTCGTCTTCCAAAGCATGCAGTAGTCACGGATCTTCTCTCCCCTATGAGCGATTCCTTCAGGCTTTTCCTTCAAAGCTCGGGATTCTCCATTCTAGTTTCATCCTCTGCTCCGGATCGTTTCTTATGGAGTCGGGACCCCTCAGGATCCTTCTCAATGGCTTCTGCTTGGGACTACATTAGAACAGAAAAAAAAAAAAAAAAAAAAAAAAAACCGGGTGCCTTGGGCTTCTCTTATATGGAACTCTAATATTGCTCCTAGATTCCAGTTTAATTTGTGGTTGATTACGAAGAACAGATTGCCTACCCAGGAGCTCCTTCTCTCTCATGGAAGAATCAACTTTTGCACTTATGCGTTATGCAATGAAGTTCTTAATTCCATCAATCACCTATTTTTTGATTGCCATGTATCGGCTTCTCTTGCTTTCTTTTGGGGCAACAAGGTGTAACTTACCTTGGCGAGCGAGACTATGGGCGGAGAACCTATCTTGGGCTATTAAATTCTTATCCGGTAAAGGTTTCTTCTATTGTACTGCTAGATTTTCTTTTGCTACCTTATGTTACTTGATTTGGAAAAAAAATGAATGATATTATATTCCGTGAGGAAGCCTTGGTCGTCTCTGCGTTGAAAAATCATCTGATTAAAGTTGTAAAGGGGAAAGCACTTACCTTCTCAGATGTTCCGGATATCCCGAGGAACAGGTGTCTTCAGAGGAACTGGGGCTTTGATCCCTCCATTTTCTCAGGCCGTCCTTCGACTCTATAGGTTGCTTGGATCACGTTCCTGCTTCAAGTTACTTCAGCTCTCCGTTCTTTGTCTCTTCGTTTTTTGAATTGCCGAGGTTTCGTGTTGGCTGTTGTGACCTTTGTTTTAGTGACCTTCTTGGTCGCTTTATGTTTTTCTTGTATTTGTTTCTCTTTGCCTTTGGCTCTTTCTTCGACTCCCTTCCACTCTTTCTACTTACTGTAGTTAGAGTGTAAGTTGTTGGTGCCGCTTTTGTATATTTGTCCAAAGCTATATATTCATTACCTATACCAAAAAAAAAAAAAAGTCAGCAAGAGGAGACGTGGGAAGTGACATGAGGTAAAAAAAAAAAAAAAAAAAAAAAAGAAAGGAAGAGGAACTGTTCATCTTCTTTGTGAAGTCCCTCACCGATGTCCGCTGCTACCCATCTCCTCCGCGCAGACCACCGCGCCTGCGCCCACGCCCACGTCGCCACTAGCCACCGTCTCCACCCCCAGCCGTGAACCAACTGCAGCAACCACATTTCTGCCTCTCTCTGCCCGGCTCCACCTACGCTAAGCCGACCTCCGAGCATCAACACCTTCACCACTCTGCAAGACTGCCGCCTCTGCTTCCCTCGGGCCAGCGTCGTAGTAACCCGACGCTCGAAGCCATAACCGCCCGCTTCCGGACGCCGCGCCACTACTCCACACCTCTGCCTGAGCATCACCTGCGCTCGTCCACCGCGCCCTCGCCTCCCTGCAACATTACCAGAAACCGACACCGCCGTTGCTGTTTCCCTCCCGATGTCACTGTTGCTCCGCTTGACACCAAGCGCCGCTTGCTAGCCTGAGCCCATCATCCGACGCCCCACCTGCAACCACTTCCGCTCAACGGCGCCACCCCTGCAACCAGCAGCTAGCAGCTCGTGACCCAGCGCCCGACGCCAGCAATCTGCGAGCCTGAACGCCTGCAACACTTGCATCCAGCTCCGCTCGTCGATCTCCCTGTTCTCGCCGTGCTCGACGCCACGGCCCTCAAAGATAGTAAGTCCCAATCCATACGCAACCCATCTCTGCAGATCGCCCTCCACCAGTCTCTATCGCGCCTTCGACCAAACCAGACTATTGCCCTTCCAACCCGACGCCCCTGTGGAGCCTCCATCCGACGCCGCGCCGCTGTCCCTGCTACAGCCGACGCCGTCGCTACGCCCGTGTCATCCCCATGCCTGACCGATCCGCTCCGCCGCGCCGCAGCCCACACCGGACACCATACCTCCACCGGTCCCCTCGCCGGAGCTCCGACACCGGCCACCGTCCGCCCGATGCCGACCAACCTACTACCCTCATTTTCCTTAGGTTGCTTGCTTTTCTTTTTATTTTTATCTTCCATTTATTTTATGTTATGTTATTTTATTTATTTTTTAAAGTTTTGCTATTATTATATCAATTGGAACGTTGGGAGTTGATTTTCGTTTTATTGCAGTCATTATCTATCGGGGTATTGCCCAAAATTATTGTAATTATTTAATTTGATTTGTAAGACGTCGGATCATTTTTTTAATTGTATTAATTTTTGGGGGCATTTTGATAGTATTTTAATTGTTAAATCATTATAACTATTAATTTATCCGTAAGACTTCGGATTAGATTTTTAATTATTTTGAGCTTTTGTCATGATATTTAGGGTTAGAGTAATCATTAATTTAATTCGTGAGGCTACAGATTATTTTTTTTAGTTATTTTAATCATTTATTCGATGAATATCTCGATTAGTTTAGATTTAATATTTACCTTATAATTGCTTTTCTTGAAAAATACTAAAAATATATAAGAATAAAAAAAAAATCAAAATCTTGCATATAGTATGTAGGTTTGGTAAATTAGACATGTAGGTTTAGTAAATTAGGATTGCATTTTAAGGATTGCACTTTTGGATAATTCTTGGAATAGATTAGGATTGATTTTTTACATAGACAAACTTTTAAATAATGTTCGCACATCTTGATAATCTTATTTTTCTAAAAAATATTTTTCTAAGATAGGATAGGGTTTAAGTCAAATTAATCCCTAAAATAAATTAGAAAAAGTATTCATTTTAGATAGTTTAATTAGGATTTTTATTAATTCTGAATTTCAATAAAAAAAATACAAAAAATACTAGGTGCATGTTAACTAGTTTGCATAATAGGATCATTTAATTAGAATTTTTTTTTATTAGTAAAATTAAGTCATTTAGTTAAAATGCATATTTTATAAAAAAAATTCTAATTTCAAGAAAGCTCAAAAAATAATTGATCGTTTTGTGTGATGCAATTTATTTATTTTTTTATTTGAATGTTTAATAGTGATTAAGCATTTGTGTGGTCACCTCATTGCATGATAGTAATATAGGTTAAAATAAATCCAAACTGCCTGCAAAAATATTTTTGAAAATTAAAAAGAAATGGTACCGAAAGGGCATTAGAGAAATCTAGTGTAACCAAGTCCCCGTACCCTTAGTCTCTAGTTCGTAGGAGTAAAATAATTCTCTCATTATTTTACTTAGGTGTCTAATCAACCTACCGTAAACCGATTAGTGACGCATCCTAGATAATAATTATTTGTATGTTAAATATTTGAACCTTAAGTCGCGAATTGGTATGGACTTGGGAGAACCCGAGTTAAGTTTAAAGATTTAGTAGTCCATTAACCTAAACTTAGGTGACATACCCAAAATTTTAGGTCGCGACAGCTTGGCGACTCCACTAGAGACTTGTGTTAAAACACTTAGTGAAATTAGGTCGATTTTTCTTTCTCTTTTAAAAAAATATTTTTGTATGGCAACGAGGATACCAAGTATGTCCCTAACAATTTTAAGGTATAAAACGTTCTTGCAGATGGGAGGTATAAGGGGAGTAGTTTTTGCTAATTTTTGTCTTGTAGGAAGGTGAAGGGATGAATAATTTATTTTTCCTTAATTAGAAGTATTGTTTGTATTTAAATTGTTGTGCATGTTTTATTGCTTTTAGCACTACATTATTGCACACACAACCTGTGGTTGGACCTGGGCTGTGATAGAATTTCTAAGATGGTGTTGAGAAGAATACTCCCTCCAAAGCAAGACTACTATGTAGAGGTTGACCTTCTCTTCCTCGGAAGATTTTCATGGTGTCGAATGTATTTGTCCAGATCCGCGAGACTGCATGATTATTGGGCATTCCATTCCACCGAGCCGGAGTTAATGGGACCTGACACGTTAATGCGAGACTGCAATGGTCAGATCAATCTCTTAGCTCCACTTTGTTAAGCCATTTAGATAGAAATCGAGCTTCACATTTCATGCGTATGTCTATGTAATTGTCATCCCTTTCCAGTTAAGGTAAGTTGTCTGAACTCTCACTTTGCAATTTACTTACTTCGTTGCAATTTTCTTCGGTCCATGACAAGGTTTCGTCTTAGTCTTATTTTAAATGCGATAGGGAAAATCGTCGTATTGTTCATTTCCACTTTTGATGTTTAAGATGATGTCATATGGTCTTGGAAGAAGGGGTCAAGGCATTCGAAATCCCATTGAAGCCCCTCGGAGGTCCCGTTTTGCTGGATTAGGGCACCAAGGAAGAGGTGAAGAAAATTTTGGAGGACGGAGACAAGGAAGGCAAAACTTGCCACCTGAGCAAGGGCGAGGGAGGCAAAACTCGTTGTCCCCCAACATTCGCAAGACATTTCCTGGCCTTCCAAGAATGATGCAAAATGAAGTGGAAGTGATGGACACTCTAGGGCAACCAAGTGGTAAATTCGACTATTATGTGAAGTATTCAACTCCTCCTAATTTCTACATCAACCCTCGGGATATCGTCCCAAATGGATGGGGTGGCATGGATGATCCGACACCTCCAAAGACAGAAAACCCAGATAATGCATTGGAAGGAATCACGAGCCTGTTTGATAACCTCCCTATAGGCGTTGTTGACGAAGGACCATCAGAAGAAATGGGCCCTAGCCCACAAGAGTGACTCATTTATTGCTTTCGCACTCCCCCTGCGTGGGAATTTTTATTGCTTTCTAGTAAATGTTTTCAATTTATTCTTTTTTGTTTTCTGTTTAGGGATTAAGCATTGCATTCACCATTTAATAAATGTAATTCAATTGATGAACATCAATAAAATTACAAGTTTTGTTTTGAAGACATGATGGGGTATGCCAAACTAGCCCGGTGACAATATCCAACAATGAAAATAGAATATCATTCACAGAGAAATTCGAAGGGCTAGGCTTCTTCATACTTCCTCATCAAAGAAAAAAATTCCAAAAAAAGAGAATAAGAAAAAATCATTTTTCAAACCATCTCCAAAAGCATGAATTAGGTTAGCTCTATTTGATTTTCTGACTCATTTACTTCATGTTTCAAAGCATTCCTTTCTTAGCCTCGATGAGAAAGCATCCAATGATAAATCAATTGGCCTAACTGTTACTCAACAAGTTTGAAAGCACACTTCCAAAGAGTAAATAAAATGAGGGTCAAGTAAAAAATGACCATCCATATTTAGTGAAAGAGATGACGAATTGGGGGCACTACAAATTCTAGTAGTGACATGACTGGGACAAAATCTCGATTCAAGCCAAAATTGATGTGCAATTTAAATTTACTTTGATCTTGCATAGTATCATATTCATGCACTTTCTCTTGTGCAAGGGCAAAAGCGGATCTTCAATCTTGACTAATAAGGACAACCCAAGGACATCAATTACTGAAGCAATCCTATTGTGGAACAATCCCCCGCATGAATGTTTGAAACCATTTTTAGTGTGGTAAATTGTTTTGAATTTGACAATGTTTCATGCTTAAAACTATTGGGCTCTTTCACAAAAGGGATTTTGTATGGTGATTCTTGCATGTTTTGTCCACCAATTCCACTAAAGAACATCAAGATGGACTAATTTAATGAATGATGTGGAATGGATTGAGCATACTAAATGAGACGAGTTGGGATGATGAAAGGCAAACTCTATCCTATACACAGTCCCCTACTCATACACTAGTGAGGTGAGTGTAGGAAAGTTCGTATCCACAAGGTAAAGAGTTCTCTCGCAAAAGGTACGACAACTGAAATGTTGAGAGGCAATTCATTTCTCTATCCCAAACACTACAGGTGATCAATTGTTTAACCATTTTGAGTCCATACATTTATGAATATTCTTTTCAAATTACCGGTGTCAAGAATCACCCCACATTGGGGCAACTGGAGATAAGATGACATCATGAGGTGAGGAAAATGAATTGAAATTTTCTTGCTCTCACTTGCATCAATCTTCAAGTCATACTATTACATTAAATTCATGTGGTAATTTAAGTGCCTTAGGATAACGAATAGCATTTCTTTCTCTATCCTACATACTTATACTCTTTGCATAGCCCACTTGAGCCTGCAATTTCATTTCTTTAAACCTAGTTGGTGATCATCCCCCACATTGGGGCAAGGCAAAAGGCAGATGAAGACCCTTGAAAGTTCGAGTGTCATTCAAAGTGTAATTACTTGATGCATGCATTATGCGCTAGAATTGAAATCAAAATAGAACTCAAGGGCATGAAAAAGCAGTGTGCCCGGTAAAAGTAAGGCCAATGCCCATGAAAAAAAGTGAAGAAAAAATGCATGAAAACTAGGGGTATGAAAAAGCGGTGTGCCTAGTAAAAGCAAGGCCAATGCCCACAGATGAAAATGAAAAAAAAAAGTCAAGAGAGGTGACTATTGTGGCATCCTAGAAGTTCTTATCAATCCTTAGAGGTGCTTTAATTCATGTTTTGCATTGAGATTTTGGCCAAGCTTTTGATGGGTAATTATTTGATAGGAAAATTCTATTTTGGCCATGTGATTTATGGGTTGGAATTTATTAAATTAGGTCACAAAGTTTTGTGAATTATAAATTTCAATTAGGTGTTTATATAATCAAGGGTTAAGGTGGATTATTAGGATGAGGGTGGGCTGGACATTTAAAGACCAAACCAGCCCATAGCCCCACCCTTTTTTTCGACCGGCCCACGAAGCCCAAGGAGGAGGAGCTGCCGTTGGCCTAGGGTTGGCCCAAGCCCAGCCGGATGAAGCCCATCATGTGCATGGGAGAATTGACAAGTGTTATTCCCCTAAGTCCAAGTGTCTTGCATGCAATCAAATGATTGCTCATCATTGAAGGGAAGAAAATAGGAGAACCGGCTTGATGATGAGGGGGGAGTGTCGACCGAGAGGGAGAGAGAGAGAGGGTTACCGAGAGAGAGAGAGAGAGAGAGAGAAATTGAGAGAGAGGGAGAGTGAGCGTGCGAGAGAAGAAGGAAGGAAGCCGATCGCCGCTGTTCGCCACCGTCGAGTCCGCCTCGCCCTCCGTTCGTGCTTGCTATGTTCGCTCGGTTTAGAGGCAAGTGAGCTCCTTTGATCTACTCTTGCATGCTGTGCTTAGTGTGTGTGATTGAATGGTAACAATTTCGGATGTATAGAATGTGAAAAATTGAAGTTATAAGAGTGGTGCTCTAGTCTAGTGTACTGTTCTTGAGAAAAACAGCTCGACCTTGGATGTTCTAGTGACTTGCATGTGATGTTCTACTTGAATTTTGGCTTTGATTTCTAAAATAAAGTTGTAAAGGACTTCTTGGAGTATAACATACTCAAATTTGGGACAAAAAAAACAAGTATAAGTGGGTAAAATCGTTATTCTTTGGAAAGACTGGATCTGGAAATTTCAGTACTAGGTACAGGGGTTTTAACTGTCCATATTTAATTACCCAGGACGAATCTGAATTTGATGTTTTCATGAAGTATCTACCTTATGGTTTTTTCTATCACATAGTTAAATTTCATAATTTTTTAAGGTCATTTGGGTATTTAATCGGAAATGTTTCTAAAACTGTGCAATCTGATGTGTTCGGACTTTGTAAGTTGCAATGCGTGGACTATATCATTTTTATGAGGTTCTTTTGGAAATGTGTTCTGCATGAAATATCTCTCTTAATTTCTTCCCTACAACATATTCAAATTTCGTAATTTTTGAAGTTCATTTGCCTATTTAACCAAAAATGTTTCAAAAACTGTGCAAGTTGGACTGTTAGAATAGTAGTGCTGTGATGCATGGTCTATACCTAATTATATGGGGATCTTTTGGTGTAGTGTTGTTCATGAAATATCTGCCTTTATGTCTCGACTATCCCATGTTCGAATTTCATAATTTTTTAAGGTCATTTGGGTATTTAATTAAAATGTTTTCTAAAACTATGCAAGCTGGATTGTGCGAATTCCAAAAGCTGTAATGCATGGACTATTTTGTTTTGTATGAAATTCTGGTGGTGTTGTGTTCTTCATGAGATAAAAAGCTGAAATTGACCTTGTTGCCACCACATCATGTGCCATGTTAATATTGAGACACAAATGTGAATATGAATTATGATGAATGAGGATACCGTCAGAGGTGTGATTCGACGATGCCCCGGGAGTGTCGGGATGCCCGGAGGTGAGTGCCGGATGCCCGAAGTGTGTGTGCCGGATGCCCTCGGGAGTTTTGAGATGCCCGGAATGTGGGGGTGCCGGAAGCCTCGGAGGTGTGTGCCGAGGGATACCTCATGATGCCAGTTGGGGTACGAGATGCCCAAAAGTGTGTGCAGGATGCCCGGAGGTGTGTGCCGGAGGTTCCTCGCGATGCCAAGTTGGGTGTGAGCGATAAAATGTGGGATGCAATTACTAGTCCCGGGAAAGAAAAATGTGGTGACCTAATTGAAAGATAAAAAGTTGAAATTGAATCATGCATGGTATGGTGACATGTATGCATGGCTGTATGATATAATATGTATAAATGCATGGTGGTATGTGCACATAAGGCATGGATATGCATGAATGCTTGATGATGGTGTATGCACATATGGTATGATGACATATGCATGGCTGCAAGGTAAGTTATGCTTGGATGCATGAATGATATGTACTCTACTATGATGTCATGATTGTTCTGTTTGATGCATTGAGTAGTTTAATGGATCTTTTACCTGCTAAGTGGTTGTACTCACCCCTTTGGGGACCAACATTTCAGATTAGAAAAATGCCTCTCTCTCCAGTCACGCGGGGTACCTTTTACGACCTTCCATCTGACGTGGAGGTCGAGTGTATGGAGCTTGATAGTGTCACCATCCCTAGTTTAACGTTCATACGGGTTCGTGTGCTAGTGATGTATGATGTAGGCCTGGCTGGGGGCCCGGTCATCCAGGAGTTCTTGTCTATCCATGTCCGCCGTGATGGAGTGATGCGGGGGATGTTGCCGCCGCCACCACCCGATGCACCGGGATGGGTGTGATGGCCCGCGTGAAGAGTGGGAGCTAACGTTTTTTTGGGGAATGCCGACACTTGTAGATGGAGGGTTATACATGATTGATGTAGGGGGTCGAGATCTCTCTTTTGAGCTGTAGTCAAGTTTAGCTAAAAGTCTTGGCTTTTTGGTTGTACCGACCCGAGATTTCCATCTTAAAAATGTAAATAAAAGTGGCTCGGCTTATGTTTTCCTTCAATGTGTAGTTGGTGTGTATTGTATCATCATTAAGAGAGTAAAGGAATGGTGAGACTCGTCTTTAATTTCGCTATGAGCTGTGCTAAACTCTTTTCAAAAAAAAAAAAAATAAATAAAATATATATATATATATATGCCTAAGAAACTATGGTTCTTCTTTAACCCCTTAATGAAGATATGTAACTGGTATTCATTAGGTGGAGCGATAAGTATCTGTGGCGACCTTTCTAGATTAGGGGTGCCACAACTATCAATTGTAAAAGGTTGCATCCCTCATGGAGCAGCATTCAAAGAACACAAATACCAAGCTTTTACAGTTAGTGGAGCATATTGCCAAAACAATCCCTAGTGAAGGAGAAGACCGGCAACAATGCCTAGATGATCATCAACTCTCACCCTCTGCACATTTTTGAGCCTAATGATTTTTTTGTTTCTCAACCCATGAACCCAACCTATGTTACGTCCCTTACAAAATCTCTTTAGATCAAGGCACTTGAATTAACATGAGAGTTAATGTGTTTATAAGTATCGCTCGAAGAAGTGTGAGCAGAATTATTTCTTTTTCATTTTGTAGGGTTCTTAACTTGTAAACCCAAAGATGATTGCAGAATATCATTTTTCCAAGCCTCGACTCAAAGAGTCTCATTCGTTAAGTCGTTGACCAAGCCCGCATTACGGTCCATGTTAAAGACCTCTCAAATGGTAAGATCGTACCACTTGCAAAATTGCCCAGACCCTTGTTTGGCAAGATGACAGTGAGACAAAGTGATTGTCAAATCCTACATTAAAGGTCAGGATAAAATAACCTTTTTAATGAGGATGAGTGAAAAGTCATTTCAGATCGAAAGATCCATCGTTTGACACATCCATGACACTCATGTGTTCAAGATTGGAACATTCTTTTGAAATATTTCCCAATGGAAATTATGTGATGCAAGATTGATAGAAATCATCTCGCATGAATCTCACTTGAATTAATGCATGTTTGTGAATGCATATTGCCTCTCCTACAACTGTGTTTTGCAGGAGACATATCCCCAAGAAATAAATATGTTACCATGTAAGTATATCTCTATCCATACCTTAAATACTTGTTATTGCACAGGTATTCCCTCTTGAGTATATTGACACTCGATTAAGTTGTCCCCCAAAGATTTGTCTCCAAATTTAGTCTGATTAAGGCGACCGAAGAAAGGTTCGGGTCTTAATCAAATGATATGTGCTACAATGCTAGGCAACCAAAGAAAGATTCGAGTCATAATCAAGCAAAACTCAGTTTAGGCGACCGTAGAAAGGTACGAGTCCTAAGCAGCATTTATTTCTCTATTCAGGTGACCGTAGAATGGTACGGGTCCTGGAAAATCATTTTTTCGTTTAGGCGACCGTAGAATGGTACAGGTCCTCGACAACATCTATTTCCCTATTCAGGCGACCGTAGAATGGTACGAGTCTTAGAAAATGAATCCTCATTTAGGCGATTGTAGAATGATACGGGTCCTAAATACAACTAAACAATGGCATACTAGGCAATCGTAGAATGGTACGGGTCTTGGGAAACCAATATTTTCGCAAAGCCACGTTACTATTCTGGGCGACCGTAGAATTGTACAAGTCCTAGACATGTAACACCAATCTATCTTGAGTTATTCTACCCTCCTCGAAGGTAAGTTATTCCAAGTAAGTTCCTTTATCATTTGCATTAGTATTTCCATACATTATATAAATTGCATTTCAAAAAGGGATTCATTTTCCCAAAAAAAAAAAAAAAGTCATTTAGTGCATGAGCATGATCAAAATTTAGGTCTCAATTTGTTTTTTAATGCAACATCTACGAGCTCACCTTTAAAGAGGGACAGCTGTTGACACCTAAATTTTGACAACCCTAAGGAAATAAAATAAAAATCGCATCAGGAAAAATAAAATAAAATAAAATGGGGAAAATTGATTTGATTGATTATGCATGAAAGTTTGAAATTCTAATGAATATTCAAATTTTGATAAATGCAAAAGTAATTTAAAAATTAGGTGAATAAATGGTAAAAAAAATTTACAAAATGGAAGAAATCAGAGCAAAATCGAGTTAATTGCGAAATCACGCTTCAATTTGCGGTATTGATTTAATGTAACAAAAGATGGAAATTCGAAAGTTGTTATAAAAAATGGCTGTTTGGAAATCACTATAAAAAGAGTCACAATTTTCGTGACCAAGAGGAGGAGAATTCAAAACAAAAAAGATCGAGAGCAAAAATTTGTGAGAGAAAAGAGGGAAAAAAAAAAAGGAACATTTTCCTTCATAGAAGGGTGGGCAGCTCCTTTTTCTCCTCTGACTGAAGTACAAAGAAAAGAAAAAAAGAAAAGTCAGCAAGAGGAGACGTGAGAAGTGACGTGAGGTAAAAAAAAGAAGAAGCAAGGAAGAGGAACTGTTCATTTTCTTCGTGAAGTCCCTCACCGGTGTCCGCTGCTACCCGTCTCCTCCGCGCCGCCCACCGCGCCTGCGCCCGCGCCCGCGTCGCCGCTGGCCACCGTCTCCGCGCCCAGCCGCGAACCAACTGCAGCGACCGCATTTCCGCCTCTCTCTGCCCGGCTCCGCCTGCGCTCAGCCGACCTCCGAGCGCCGACGCCTTCATCGCTCTGCAGGATAGCCGCCTCTGCTTCCCTCGGGCCGGCGCCACAGCAACCCGACGCTCGAAGCCACAACCGCCCGCTTCTGGACGCCGCGCCACTACTCCGCGCCTCTGCCCGAGCATCACCTGCGCCCGTCCACCGCGCCCTCGCCTCCCTGCAACACTACCAGAACCCGACGCCGCCGTTGCTGTTTCCCTCCCGGCGTCGCTGCTGATTTGCTTGACACCAAGCGCCGCTTGCCAGCCTGAGCCCATCATCTGACGCCCCACCTTCGACCACTTCCGCCCAACAGCGCCACCCCTGCAACCAGCAGCTAGCAGCCCGCGACCCAGCGCCCGAAGCCAGCAATCCGCGAGCCCTAACGCCTGCAGCGCTTGCGTCCAGCTCCGCTCGCCGATCTCCCTGTTCTCGCCGTGCTCGACGCCGCGGCCCTTGAAGACAGCAGGTCCCGATCCGTACGCGACCCACCTCTGCAGATCGCCCGCCGCCGGTCTCTGCCGCGCCTTCGCCCAAGCCGGACTATTGCCCTTCCAACTCGATGCCCCTGTGGAGCCTCCGTCCGACGACGCGCCGCTGTCCCTGCTGCAACCCGACGCCGTCGCTGCGCCCGTGTCATCCTCGTGCCTGACCAATCCGCTCCGCCGCGCAGCAGCCCACACCGGACGCCATACCTCCGCCGGTCCCTTCGCCGGAGCTCCGACGCCGGCCAACGTCCGCCCGGCGCCGACCAACCTACTGCCCCCTTTTCCTTAGGTTGCTTGCTTTTCTTTTTATTTTTATCTTTCATTTATTTTATGTTATTTTATTTTATTTATTTAATTAAGTTTTGCTATTATTGTACCATTTGAAACGTTGGGAGTTGATTTTCGTTTTATTGCAGTCATTATCTGTCGAGGTATTGCTCAAAATTATTGTAATTATTTAATTTGATCCGTAAGACGTTGAATAATTTTTTTAAATTATATTAATTTTTGGAGGCATTTTGATAATATTTTAATTGTTAAATCATTATAATTATTACTCGATCCGTAAGATTTTGGATCAGATTTTTAATTATTTTGAGCTTTTGTTGTGATGTTTAAGGTTAGAATAATCGTTAATTTTATTCGTAAGACTACGGATTATCTTTTCGGTTATTTTAATCCTTTATTCGATTAATATCTTAATTAGTTTAGATTTAATATTTACCTTATAATTGCTTATCTTCAAAAATACTAACAAAATATAAGAATAAAAAAAATCAAAATCTTGCATATAGTATGTAGGTTTGGTAAATTAGACATGTAGATTTAGTAAATTAGGATTGCATTTTTAGGATTACATTTTTTTTAGGATTGCACTTCTGGATAATTTTTGGAATAGATTAGGATTGATTTTTTCTTAGACAAACTTTTAAATAATGTTCACACATCTTGATAATCTCATTTTTCTAAAAATAGTTTTTGAAGATAGGATAGGGTTTAAGTCAAATTAATCCCTAAAATAAATTAGAAAATTATTCATTTTAGATAGTTTTATTAGGGTTTTCATTAATTATGAATTTCAATAAATAAAAAAATACAAAAATACTAGGCGCATGTTAACTAGTTTGCATAATACGATCATTTAATTAAAATTTGTTTATTAGTAAAATTAGGTCATTTAGTTAAAATGCATGTTTTATAAAAAATTCTAATTTCAAGAAAAATAAAAAAATAATTGCTTGCTTTGTGTGATGCAATTTATTTATTTATTTTATTTGAATGTTTAATAGTGATTGAGTATTTGTGTGATCATTCCATTACATGATAGTAATATAGATTAAAATAAATTCAAATTACTTGCAAAAACATTTTTGAAAATTAAAAAGAAATTGTACCGAAAGGGCATTAGAGAAATCTAATGTAACCAAGCCTATGTACCATTAGTCTCTGGTCCATATGAGTAAAATAATTCTCATATTATTTTACTTAGGTGTCTAATCGACCTACCGTAAACATATTAGTGGCGACTCCTAGATAATAATTATTTGCATGTTAAATATTAGAACTGTAAGTCACAAATTGGTATGAGCTTGGGAGAGCCTGAACTAAATTTAAAGATTTAGTAGTCCATTAACCTAAATTTATGGGGCGCACCCGAAATTTTAGGTTGCGACACTCCGATTGGAAGGTTCACATTAATTACAAGCTTTTTGTGCATGACAAGATACGAGACAAGTACTTGATCATCACATAATTCATAATCAATGATGACAGAGCCACAACTCCAACTATATAATCATCACTTAAAATTAACAACTTATATCAACTTGTGGAATTGGGTGTAGATGCTGATGGGACAGTGAGGACCTTCAATGAAGAGAAGACCCAATGGGGGTTTTCTCAGTTTCTTTCCTTAGAAACATTCCAAAAGGATTCAAATGGATACCTTTTGCATAGCTTTTGTGCATTTGGGGCTGAGGTTTTTGTTCTCAATTCTACTGGAAAAGAGAAGTCTCTTACCATAATCAAAGACCCGCCAAACCAGACATTCACTTGGAAGATAAAAAAAATTCTCCAAATTGGACAAGGACCCTAACTCTTATGCCTTATCCTTCGGGCAGAGCAGATGGTACATTCCTGGACAAGAAGTTCGCAAAAGCCTTTTATCGTTGTCAAAATTTATTTTTGTTGCTTACGTTTATAAATAGAATTGGCTAAAATCTTTCGTTTTTTAACATAATTATCGTGGGTAGGAAGTTAGTGGTGTATACCAAAGGCGATGCCCCCGCAGAACGAAAGTCACTGTCCATGAAATGACAAGTGCAAGGCCTCCCTCCGAAGGGGCAAGTGTATGCATAATTCTATTTGCGTGTTCGGGACCAAGTTAATGGTAGCCATAAAGAGAAAAAAGGTATGTTTTTTCATTTTTATTGCTATTGACATAAATGTAATTTCTATCATAATTATGTATATCATAAATTCCTGCAATATGCTATGGCAATATCTTTTGTAGTTGTAATCTTGAAGTTAGTAATTTTGATATTGATAGTGATAATGAAGGCCTAGTGTGAAAGTATGGTTTTTTCCGTTTTTGATTTTGAAAGGATTTTCCATATAAAAAAATTTGTGTCTTCTTCTTTGTTTTTTCTCTTTAGTGATTCACCTTTCTAACAAGTGGGCTAAAGCCCACAAGAAAGCTTAGACTCAATTTGGAAGCAAGGAAGTCCTAACAATGAAGTTAGCTAATGAGGATGATAAAGTTAGATTCTTTCCTCTCATAGCATAATGGTTAAAGGATGAGTTTGTTCGCAAGAAGAAAGGAATGTTTTGATGAAGAAGTTTACCTAGGGAGGAATAGTGAAAGTGCATAGAAAAGATTAAATTCTACTTGATATGCAATGAGGACTGGACTAAGGTCAAATAAAGAGCAAGCTGCGTGGCGTGTTGGGTGTAACTTTAAAAGACTATTAATGTAGGTTTTGGTGGTAAGTTGGAGAATGTCTTTTATAATGGTTTGTTATTTGGTTTTCTGTGATTCAAAATAGACTTTTATTCTTACAATAAATCAAAGACTTTGATTCAATTATTTTTCATGAATCGTTTATGTAATTAATATAACGAAACACATCCTTCGTAATTCAACAATGTGATTATTGTTTGTGGGGGCCGAAATCTATTTTTGAATTTTCAAATACCACGGAATTGGGATTGTTTGATGACGCAAGATACGAGTCTTCCGTTCTTACCGGTACTCTCCACTTAGATTCTCCGTATGATGCACGTGATGCACGTGCGCTTCGGCCAGCGACTCGTATACCAAACGAAGGCTCGAAAATTTTTAAGTACAGGTAGCGGAGTGCCCCCGTTTCCAACCCATTTTCTGAAAAGATCTAGATTTCTTGGCTCTCTCTTCCACTTTGCACACCCAAAATACAAAATCTTTCTCGTCCACGAATATGAGGGACATACAAAGACTTCAAGTGGGAGCGGAAAACAAGACCCTCTCTGAGGCCCCCGCGGTCATGAATAGTCTGCGCACTCCGAAGGCAAGTCTGGCTAAGATCGAAGTTCTCGCGTGCGTCACAGCCTTTTTACTAATGTTGCTCACGATCTCCGGCTCGAATAGGCGTCGACGCAACAACCGGAAGCTCAGGTTCCTGTTATGGGTAGCATACACCCTCACGAGCTACCTCATCGTATACACGCTCGGTCTCATGACCGAAGCGTCGTTCCGAAACGAGCTTTTACCAGTTTGGGCCACTTTCTTGATGATCTTCTTTGGGAGCTCGGACACCTACTCCGTCCACAGCCTCGAGGACTGCGAGCGATGGAAGAACTATGTTTGGCAATATGCGCTCAAGATCGCCGGGGTATCGTTTCTGTTGGTTATGTCTGGGATCACGTTACCAATGATTTCGGTCTTAACTCTATGCTTAATTGTGCCACTCAAGGTCATCCTTAGAGCAGCATCTCTCAAGATCGCGAGCGGGTCTGGCCGACAGCTGACAGGCAAATCAATTGCTGACTACATGAAATCTGAGCACCAGTCGTCGGAGGGCGATCTTGACCCCAGCCAGATGAGAGGATACAGGTATGTTGTGAGAAAGGGAAAGACAAATCAATGTCATTAAAGAAGTTAAAAGAAAGACAAGCTGAGGAACAATGGGAAGCGCCGAACTACCGCAAGCCATTAAGAATCACTGACAGAGTCGTCACCATCGAGAAGGTGTGGAAATGCCAAGGATGGCTTTTGAGATCGGGAGGCGGGGACAAAGACAGCAAGCTCAAGGATATTTGCCTCTCGTTTTCGCTCTATAAGCTTCTTCGCTTAGAATTCAGCGACTATTCATTGCCCAAACAAGCTCACGAAAAGGCGTGGAAGTTGATTCAGTACTTGTATGCTGAAGGAAATGGCTACGAGCGAGCATTTAGGGTCGTCGAGCTAGAGCTTTCCTTTCTTTTCGATTCTTTCTACACCAAATACCCAACCATCTTTAAGCGGTTGGGTTGGAGACTAAAGGTTGTAGAGCTCTTGCTTTTGGTCATTGGTGTTCCAGTGACGATCGGACTTTGTTTCCCGAGGTACGACTCGAACAGACCTCAAGATGAAGTTCATCTAGCTACTACAGGCGGGTTGAGCATCGACTTTCTCGTGACAGTACTAATTCTATTAATATTTGTATGGGTGGAGCTTGTGCAGTGTTTCTTCATGGCCATCTCGGACTGGGCGAAGGTAGCGTTGCTGTGCAAGTACGTACGAACAAACTCGTGGCACGAGAACAGACGGCTGGAGAAGCTGATAAGACTAATATGCCGGACGCAATTACCGAAGCCTTGGGAAAGGAAACTTCAACAGTACTCGCTTCTTGAGTCGTATGATTACACCCCTCCGAGGTGGCTGTATAATAGCATCACATATTTATTTGTCGATCGTATAAGGGACGGCCAAGCACGAAGCTCGCCCGCCGAATTGTCCGCGGAAGTGAAAAAAGCCGTTTTCCGCTCTTTAATGTCGAATCCCGAGGCAGAGGCACTGAAGAATGGAGTAGCTTCTTTGATACGAAACGATGTGGAGCATGAGCTCGCATGGGCGTGTAGGCTCGACACGCAAACTCAAGTGATAATCGTGTGGCATATTGCCACAAGTATGTTCGAGCATAGGGTGCCGATTTCAGATTCGAACTTTCTTGTGGCAACTCGTTTATCCAAGTATCTCGCTTATTTGGTAACATTTTATCCGAAGTTATTACCTGATCGATCTTATGATTCAGAGTATATTTTTAAAGTTATCGTTATGGAAGCAAGACGCATGCTCAAAGGCTGCAAGACAATAGAAGAAAGAATCAAAAAATTGAACAGGATCCATAAGACAACAAATGTTACCGATAAAGTGATAATCCAGGGCGCACGGTTAGGGCAGCAATTGCTGGATGTAGAAAATGAACCAAACTTCATTTGGAAGGTATTGGCTGAGTTTTGGGCAGAGCTTATGGTGTATGTGGCTCCCTCAAACAACGCAATAGCACATGCGCAGCACTTGGCAAGGGGTGGAGAGTTTGTGACTCACTTGTGGGCTTTGGTCTCTCATGCTGGCATTGAACGAGAACCTCTTGTTGAGTGACCTACTCTCAACAAAAGTTGAAGTTGGCCCAATTGATAGCGATATTGCATGTGGACAGGATCTAAGTGCGTCTCCTTTGGAATTAGTCAAGACGAAAGTTCAGATACTATGTAGAAGTCTATAAATAAGAGTTCCATGCTTTACGCAATTAAATTGGATGTGTTGCTACAGAAGTTCCACCGATCGAAACTTTTTATCTATCTCTACTGTTCGTTCGATGTTTTACTTCTTCAGCTTTATCTTTTGTAAGGTTCTGTCCGAATGCTTGGTGGTGTTCAAAAGCTGTCTCTTTGGGAGGTTATTTCTCAAGTACATTGCAATCTATACGCACACTTTAACAGAACATGTCCACAACAACATAGCGGCAAACTTCTTCCTAAATTTTCAAATTTTCACTTGTTGAATTAACTATGTTTAGACCAAAATGATTGATGGGCTGGTGGAAGGATGAGCGAAACAAAATCGGTGCATGCGGTCAGCGATGTTTGAGTTCTCTCTCTAGTTTCTCTCTCAACAAAACCTCAGATTCTCATATAAAAGGAAATTTTCACTCTGTACCAAGGGAGAGGACGTTGAACGCATCACAGAGAACCATTTCCGAAAACATGGCACGGAGAGCACACTGAGAAAATTCGAGAGAAGAGAGACGCTCACAAAACCGATCTGCAGCTTTTTCCGGTGGCCCGGTCGTCACTGCCAGCCTCAGATACGAAAGAGCACTGAAGGCGCTTTGTTCTCTCCCCTGCTTCACGGCGGAGGATCGTGAACTGATTAAACCTCGCTCGAGAATCCTTCACTGGCCTTCATTTCTTCCGTCGACGTCCTTACGAAGCTTCAATCGTTGACTTAAGTGTACGTCACAGCTTCAGCGCCGCTGATAAACCAGATAATCTTCTTGCTCTTTTATGCCCTGTTTTGATGAGAATAAGGAGCGCGGTGTCATGTTTTAGGTTAGTATAGAATCTGCTCCATTGGAGTTTGTATAAGTGATGGCGTCCGTCATGCACTGTTTTTATATGGATTTCGTCTCTAATCTGTGTTCATTAATGCCTAGTTTTATACCTCCGTGTATATAAAAATTGTTTCTTGAAATGCCTTTGACAAATGGTTATGAAATATTTCATGATTTTGTCCAATCTATTTTGTAAAAACGCTAGTTTTTCATTCAAAAATTGGATCTTAACCTAAAATGGTCTATTTTCCTCTACGTATTCGACTATGTCATGCTTTACTACTTGTCATGAGAGTTGACCTATCAACTTTTTAGAGAACGGCTACAACTTTTAAGGAAAAAAATCAGCAATGCTTGCCAACAAATGCATCTTGCCCACACTGATAAGAAATTATTCATTTCAGCAGCTGTAAAGAGCATAAATCAGAAACACATGAATACTCGACAACGAAAACAACTAATGGAGAGCCACCACTTTCAAAACGAACAATTTAAAATAAAGTTCATGTAACAGAAATCCATGTCCCATTGTTGTCTTAAACTTCTGCTACCACACAAACCGGATAATTTTGCTTGGTATTCCTCCTGGTTCTGCATTAATATGATTTGTTACCAAGAATTTAGTTGCCACCATTATCAAAGAAAAGTTCTATCATCCTACCAAAACAATCAATAACTCGAAGCCTAAAAAGAAGAAGAGAGTTCAGTCCAGGAGGAGTAGCTGGGAGAGCTTCAGCGGTCGGACTACATCCATCTATGCTACCTAATAACAGTAACCTGTGTGATCAATACGATCCATGTGATACTAACCACTTCATTACAGCCGAAACCAAAATCACCAATATGGTAATAAAACAAGAAGCAAAACATCTTCCAAGGAAATGTGCATAAAGTTGTCCTGTCATAATAGTCCTTATATAAGAGGATACAGAAAGTGGGGCAGATGCCCACGAGAAAGCTTAGACTCAATTTGGAAGAAAGGAAGTCCTTCCAATGAAGGCAACTAATGAGAATGAGAAAGTTTAGATTCTTTCCTTTCAAAGCATACTGGCTAGAGGGTGAGTTTGTTTATGAAAAGAAAGGAATGTTTTGATGAAGAAGTTTGCTGAGGAAGGAATAGCATAAGTGCAGAGAAAGGACAGAAATTCTGCTTGATATGCTAGGAGAATAGGACTAAGACCAAATTGAGAGAGAGAGAGAGAGAGAGAGAGAGAGAGAAAAATTCACATGCAAATTTGGATGGTTGCTATGGTACTAGATGAGCTTTCAGCCTTTCCAAAAAGCCACTAGAAATTTTCTCATAAAATAGAAATGATGTTCTTTCGTATGAAATTTTGGAAAAAGTTGACGTGGTTTAAATAGTAATGCTTGTATGTAGCCCGTTTGTTTTGGATTAAGCAAGAGTAAAAGAGAAAATAAAATACATTTTTCTTTTTCTTTTTGTCAAAACTAAAAATATTATTTGAATTTCAAAGATTATGCAGAGTTATATGGGAACATAAGTGCCAACATTTGCATCTAGGAAAAGTTTTGAGGGTTCTTCTTTGCCTTTTCCGGTGGCCAACCACAAGCGATGGCCGACTACCGGGCACAAGCGACAGCTGCCACCGGCCACAACAAGCAGGCTGGCCTCGCTCACCACGGATGAGGCTCGGCCGAGCGAGGAGGACCCCTGGTAAGGGGAGCCCTCGCCCAAGCACAGCTCGGCCAGGGTCACCTAAGCAAGGCCAACCTACGCCCAGACCAGGGCCACCTCACCAGCCGTCGATTGGGTGACGGCAACGCTAGGCGAGGCTGCCTTGGCCTGGGCAAGGGCCAGCCTCGCTAGAAGGGGAGCCCTTGCCCAAGCGAGTGTTGACCTTGCCCAAACCAGATCTGGCGAGGCTAGTCCTCGCCGAGCGTCAGTCAGTCTGGGCGAGGTCAACACTTGCCTGGGAGAGGGTGAGCCTCAACGAGGGCTTCCCTCGCCATATCTAGCGAGGCCGACCCTCGCCTAGGCCAAGGCGGCCTTGCTCGACGTCGCCATCCCCCAGCCGACACCGGGTGAGGCCACCCTAGCTTAGGCAAGGCTCGGCCTCGCCTAGGTGACCCTTGCAGGGCCGTGCATGGGCGAGGGCTCCCCTTGTTGGGGTTCGCCCTTGCCCAGCCGAGCCTCGCCTGTGGTGGGCAAGGCCAGCCGGCTGGCTGTGGCTGGTGGCCAACCACCAATAAAGGCCAAGAAGAAAGCCAAAAAGAAAAGAAAGAGAGAGAGAAAAAAGAAGAAGGGAAAAACAGAAAAAAAAATCATTTTAAAATTCAAAAAAAAATATTAAAATATTATTAAAAATTGTCAACGTCAGCATCGGCAGTTCTACGTGGCACTGCCGGCATCTCCGTTAGCATTTTCCGGCCAAATTATCCATATAGACTCAATTGACAAAAAGTGAAAAGGTTTATAAATAAATTGACAAAATTAAAAGGTTTATGACCGAATTGACAAAAGTGCAATATATTTAGAACTTTTTGGACAATTTTCCCTACTTTGGAATTAAGCTTTGTGGCATTATTTATTCAGAGTGCTGCTAGTTAGATGGTTTGAGACCCATTGATAGGTCTAAGTGATAGACCATACTGATCTTGGGATATATTCAAGAAGCACAAAGATTTATCATCAGTTAAAGCACATCAATGCAGCCTGCAAATTCCATGATATGCTTTTGCTCATTTGCTGAAATTTTTAGAATTTGTGCTTCTGTGCAGGGGAAGGAGTCGGAGTGTCAGTCTCAGCATTCTTGAAGGATGCAATGATTATTGTGCATATTCTAATCTTGAAAGATCGATCTTTCTTAAGGACGAGTCATTAACTGCTGGAAACTTTTTGAGTTACTAACAAATCCCGGCCAAACTAGCATAAGTTACTTGCCCTCTAGCGGGCTCTCTTATGGCCTATGACTAAAATGGTCAATTGCCGTGCCATGATTGCAGGGAAAAAGAGGATCCACTACTATACCTCATTGGAACTTGCAATTACGAGTGAGAACTTTAAAGGCATTGTTTGGTAACTATTCTTTTTTCTTTTTTTGTCAGTCCTACTCTATGCCTACTTTACACTCATTCTCAGACTTTTGCTCTACCTCTTGCAAGGCATGGGAGTCGAAACTCACTCCTGAAACTTACTCGTTCCCACCCCATCCCCCTGAGAAGGTGGGGATTTGAACCCCTCACCTTCCCCTTCCATGTTGGAAGGGTGGCCACTGGGGTGAATCCCAGTGGTTGTTTGGTAACTATTTAAATAGTGCATAATTCTAATTTTTTGCTCCTAAAATTAGTTTAAAAACATAATCGCGTTTGGTAAAAATTTTGTTTTCGAGAACAATTTTTATTTTTTTGTTCCCGGAAGTAGATTTGGAACGGAATCAAGAATAAAAATTAAAAATAAAGTTGATTCTTGTTCTGGGAGTCTTGATTCTTGTTCTGGGAACCAATCTAAGAATCAAAATCAATTCTTCTTCTTCTATTTTCTCTTCTTTTTCTCTTTTCTTCTTCTTCATCGACTGCCATCCCGCGGTTACCATTCGCCGCCACCCGCCGCCGCCGCCGCCGCTGTCTGCCGTCGGTCGCCTGCAACCAGTCTAGCGAGCTTGCCGGAAGCAAGCCCAGCCACCGACGAGCTCGCCGAAGCGCTGGACGAGGCCCGCCTCGCCGGGGCTGGGCAAGCCTCGCGACTAGCCAAGCAAGCCTCGTCAGCCTCGGCGAGGCTCGCACAGCCCTGCTGGTGGCCGGTGAGCCTTGCCCGGCCTCGGTGAGGCCATCTTGCCACCGGCAAGGCTAGGCGAGCCTTGCCGGTGGCCAAGTGGGCTTCGCCCAGCCTCGTTGGTGGCCAAACGAGCCTTGCCCAGCCCCGGTAAGGCTCGGCCAACAAGGGCCACCTTGCCGAGGGCCAGTGACGCTCCGGTGAGGTCGCCAGCCCTTGTCTAGCCGATCACCAGACCAATGACCAACCACCGGAAGAAGAAGAACATGAGAGAGAAAGGAAAAGAAAAAAGGAAAAGAAAAAAAAGTTATTTAAAAATTAAAATAAATTGAATTTGGAACATAATCAATTAGCACAATACTAAACACAATTCTATTCCAGAATCAGAAATTTTGTACAGTCACCAAATGACTTAAAATGCTTAAAAATTGTTCTCGGGAACATAATAAAAATAATCATTTCTAGTCAGAATCTGTTTTCGGAAACAGAATCATTACCAAACGCGCCCTAAGTGGCGTGATTCTTGATTCTAACAAAACTCGTTGGAATGATGTCCTTGTTCATAATTGTTGTCGGTATCAATTATTTTACAATGGAGAAAGAGCTGCTTGTTTACAAGAAGTCACTGCTGTTTTGCTGTGTGATGCTTACTGGATGAATGAGCCTCCTCCATGTCATTTGTGGAATCTACTACATTTATGTCACCTAGATTGATGCTTCCGAGCTACGCCACCAGATAATCTTCCAACAGAAACGTTCAAGTTGAAAGGATCAGGATTCGCTTGCCAGCACTTTCGAAGAATCGACTTATCCCTTTCTCCACTTGAAAGAGCTTGTTGGCAAATTACTAAATGCGGGCCGTCCTACCCGAAAGTAACCGTAGGCTGAAACGGCATTTCAAGAGTAGGATTTATCGACCAAAGCAGATGTTGAAAGCAAAAATAAAAACCAAATAATAACAAAGGAATCTCTTGCTAATTATTGAGTATATGGTATTAACATTTTGCATTTAGTTGATTGTATGATAGGATAATTCACACGCTAAAGATGAAAGTTCATAGCCTTTGAAATTCGCAAATCTTTTTTGGCCTTTTACTTTCGGGTGATTTTCCAAAATTAGTATTGACTCGCCGAGATATAAAGCAATTGTAAAATGTATAGGGACAATGCCCCTCATGAAGATTACCAACTTTCGATGGAAGTGGAGTCAACGAGCTCAGTCGAACAGCGTAAGGAGCCTGAGGTTATAGAAGTGTCACGTGGACAAACTTAATAGCGAGTAAATAAACATGCTGTTTTGCACATGGAAAATCAACACAGCAGAATAGATATTTAACCAAAGATATTATCATCTTTTGAGATTAAATCTTGACTTGTTCCTGAAAGAAATTATTCTTCTCCATTTTATTATTTTGTACTCTTTATTCTAGTTTTATCATCTTTATGGGAATAAATCTTGAATTATTCCTAACTGCACAGAAATTAACACTATATTCTGCATTCTACCCTTACCTTCTCTATAGGAATAAATCTTGAACTATTCTAGAGCGAAAAGAAAAATATTCCCACGTTATGAAAAGTGTTAAAAAGTTATAAATTTTTTGTATTTGTGTCAATTTAGTCTTAAACATTTTGTTGGTACCAATTTTGTTCTAAACGTTTTCACTTTATGCCAATTCAATCTTTATCAGCTAATTTTGGCTGGATTTTGCTGACTGGGCATCGGCTAGCTGGGCGTGGCATGATCGCAGCTGATATAGAATAACTTTTAAAAATATTTTAATATTTTTGAATTGTTTATATTCTTTTTCTTTTTCTTTTTCTTTTTCCTTTTTGTCTTCTCCTCCTCCTTCCTCCAGCCAGTCGTTGGACCTCAACAACTGGCCAAAGGTGATGTAATCAATGTTTATGAAGTCACAATTCCAATTACATAATCACAGTTTAGAATTAACAACAGAGTTATCTCAATCTGCGAAAATCTGTGTAGATGCTGCTGGGGCAGTGAGCAGCTTCGACAGCTCGAAGTCCCAGTGGGTGTTTCCTCGGTTTCTTTCCTTGAAAAATTCAAAGACCCTTCAAATGGATACCTTAGGGACCAGTCTTGTACGTTTGGGGCTGAGGTTTTTGTCATCCAACCTACCAACATATGGGAGGAGTCTTTTACCCTGATCAGGAACCCGGATAATAACACCTGCTCTTGGAAATTCAGAAACTGGTCCCAATTGGGCACGCATTGCTATTCCGATTAGTTTTTCATCGGAGGAAGGAAATGGTACATTCCCAGAACAAAAAGTTTGCAAAAATGAAATTAGTCACTCGCCTTTTACCTTTCTAAATTTATTTATCTTTGTTGTTTATGTTCGTAAATAGAATTAGCTACTCATATATTTTTTACCTATAATTGTCGTGCGTAGGAAGGTATTGGTGTATCCCAGTGGCATTGCGGCCAGCAAGGGAAAGTCCCTGTCCGTTTACTTGGAAGTGCAACGCCTCACAGGGAAGATGAAAGTGCATGCAGAATTCCATTTGCGTGTGTTAGACCAACTCAAATATAACGATAAGGAGAAAAAATGTATGTTTTTCTTCTTATCTTTGTCAAACGTGTGTTTGAATTGACTTTATATTTTTTATTTTCACTTTATTTAAATCTTACAAGACACATACTTCGACTCTTTATTTACACAAAACACCCAAAACTATTACAACATGCAAATGTTATATGCGAATTCGCATATAACATTTTCATAATTTTATGAAATTCGAATGTTATAAGTTTGGCAATAAAGACAGAAGAATTTATTTTTCAATTTTCCAAAACAAACGAGCTTTAGATAGGATTGAGATTTCAGAGTACGGATATGAATTCCGCATGGAATAGAATTTCGCCCAAAAAAATGCATAATTGGATTACCTGGCTACAGATAGGATTGAGATTTCAATCCACTTTTTTTTTTTTTTTTTTTAAAATTCAAGATTATAAACTTTTACACTAAAATGAGTGCCATCGAACTTTTAACACTTCTAGTATTTTTATGCCCTTTTTCACTATAGAGTTAAACACCGACTCATGAAATCCATCAAATTGGTATATCCTGTTGAAAGGTTGGATTCACTCACTTATTTTAGGATATTCCCTTGTCATCTTAATAGAAAAAAAAGGCCAATTATAAATATATTATTGCAATTTATGGGGAACGGTAGAAATGTCGAGGTTATAAAAAAGAAAATATTCACACGTCCACGTTCACATGGCTTGCAGTATCACTCAATTCATTCAACTTTGGAAGTTAAAAGGATGCATAATGGTCTAATGAAAACGTTGATGTCCCCACGACTACGCAATTATCACTCGCTTAATGTAATTCAATGTTAGTTTGGTTACCGTAAATCTTATCAAGCGGAATAGCAAAAATAACTGTCAGCACACGATCCCGACATGAGGGCAGAGCCAGAGGAGTTCCTCGAAAATTTCTTTGGGTCCTTTTCTCCAGTTAAATGAGGTTTTTAATATGTTTATAGAAAAATGAGGTTTTAATATAATGCCAAAAGGGAAAAAAGAAAAAAAAAAAAAAAGAGGGAGGGTTGGGGGGGGTGTTGTTTGCAGCTGTTTTCTCCATCATTACTTCAATATGTAATTGATAGTTGATAAGAGCACATCATCATCACGTTCATTCGACCTCAGAAGCAATTATATGAGAAATGCAGCTGGACAAGAGTCATTATTCTATGGTTTCAGAATGTATATTAATAACTACTAACACTTTTTCTCTTGGCTCACCCTATTTCCGCTCATTTATTAACTTGTTGACACTCCATTTTACATTGACTTGATTACATTATTCCTTGCGGATCCTACTCATAACTTAAGATTATTTATTATATTCTTTTCTTCTTTTTCTTCTGTTTGAATTTCATAAAGACAAATTACCCATGCTCCTCTCAAGCAATATTTATTAAGGAAATGTGGAGCCTGCTCTTGATTTAAGATTACTGCTTGCCTTTCTTTACTTCTATTTTGAGTTTTCCTTTTCTTTCTCCATTTGAAATACAATTGGTCTACCTCTTGTCCAAAAAAAAATTATTTAGTTGATAGCTAACTAATTATTCGACAAAAAAAGAAGAAGCTAAAATTGTGTTAATGAGTTGTGTATTTTTTTTTTTTTTTTTTTTGTAATAGGAAACTATTATTAAAAAGAAAAAACTTAACCACAAGTCAAAGGAGAAGAATCATCTGCCAGTTTTAGTATGCATTTCATTTAATTACAACTTTAATATTTGTTATTATGTTACAATTCTTGTATTTTAACTACTCAACTTGCATTTTATTTGGTGAATTTTATAGTCAAATTTTTAATTATTTATTGTGTGATGCATTAAATATTTTGAGTGATCAAGATTTGTTCTTATATTTATAGCAAAAAACTTCAAAAGGAAACTAGATTTGGTCTTTTTTCTCTATTTTGCAATAGGAATATTATGTCGATCGAGATAATTACCTCCTTTATTGAAACTAAGAAAGACATACTTGTCTCTTTTTGACCTTTTTATAAAGATGACATAACCTTGATCAAGAAGA
>CM024529.1:26322412-26492023 GCA_014182385.1 Eucalyptus viminalis | reverse complement strand
GGCAACCGATCGGCGTGACACCGGAGGAAATGCAACCAGCTCGTTCGCTCATGGATCGGAAATTGCATCTCTCCAGACGTCGCGGCTGGTTTGCCACCGACGGAGGATTCCAAAAATATGTGGGAGAATATCAAGCAAATGTACGGCAAACTAGATCGGGCAAGAATTTTTTCTTTAATGCAAGAACTCAGTGAATTTAAACAAGGAAACATGACGATTTCCACATACTACAACAAATTATCGTCTCTGTGGAATGACCTTGAAGCTGCAGAAGAGAAGCTCGAGGGACTAGAGGAGACACTCGCACAGTATCGGTCGATGAAAGAACGAGAAAAGGCGACTCGATTTTTACTTATCTTGAATGACTCTTACCTGACGTTCTGATTGCAGATATTGGCTATGGAATCGGTGCCGCCTCTCAGAAGGATCTTTCAATTGGCCGTCCAGGAAGAAAGCCAGAGGCTTGCTTCATCATAACCGGCAAAAGTAGGAGAGAGCTTCCCTCTGGCCAGTCGCGGCGAGCGGCGAAATTGGGGACCCAAAACCCTATCACACAAAAAAGGGGGCGAGCTAGGGTTACAGGCATCCGGATATGAGGATCCTCGTCTCCTTAAAAGAGGAGGAACAAGCGGCTCAGATTTGCCGTGCGGATCAAACGGCCCAAAAGGGCCTATCTATTCGTTCGGATCCAACGGATGAGATGAGGGGACTTGGAAGACATCCGACGGTGGCGGCGTTTCCCTCGCGTCTAACGGTGGGAGTTATTTCTCGGGATTTGATGGTGAAGGAATTTTCTCGGCATTTGCAAAAAAAAATTAACCCAAAAAAGGGTAAATTATATTGTGATTTTTGCAGAAGGCCACACCACACAGTGGAAAATTGCTAGAAATTGCACGGTAAACCTGGAGAAAAAGGAAAAAAAAAATTCTGCAGCTTATCAGGTTGGTATTACTAATGCTGATTGATCCATCACAAATGACCAATACCAACAACTGATGCAGGCGATACAGGAATTAGACACCTCAAACAAAGGAGGAAATTTCTAAGGTATTTCTCATTACCTGATTAATATTATTTGCAGAAAATCCTGGATAATTGATTATGGGGGAAGTGATCATATTGTTTATGAGAGGGCATTATTTTCAGATATTCATGAGGATTTGGAATTTCCTATTTCTGTTCAATTACTAAATGGAAATACTACTCATGTCAAAATCACTGGAACAATCAAACTCAGCCCACAAATCACACTTCAAAATGTTCTTTACCTTCCAGAATTTCAATTCAATCTTATTTATGTATCCAAAGTCTGCAGAGAAAATTCCTGTCATCTATTATTTGGTTCTGACACTTGCTTCTTTCAAGCCCTTTTGACTGGCAAAGTGATGGGCTTAGGTAGTGTTTCTGAAGGATTATTTCTATGGAAGAATTCTCCAAGTAATTTTAATTTGTCTTTATTTCCTTCAAATAAAATGTGATTCTGTAACACGACTACCAATGATAAGGACTATCTTTTACATTCACGATTGAGTCATAGTGCTTCCATTCCTTACTCTAAGTGTCGATATGTCCCCTTGCAAAGCAATCACGCATTCCTTTTGCTCTTAGTAACAATCTTGCCATGCACATTTTTTCTTTAATTCACATGGATGTATGGGGTCCTTATCATACCCAACATCATGATGGGTCCCGATATTTCTTGACGATTGTGGACGATTATTCTCGTGCCACCTGTGTTTTTCTGATAGTCCAAAGGACAAGTTTTCTCACACTTGGAAACTTTCATTGCTCTATCCAAGAATCAATTTGGGAGATCTATTCAACAAGTTATGACAGACAATGGAAATGATTTTTTCAACAATGATTGCAGTTTACTCTTATCATCTCATGGCATTCTTTATGAGAGTACTTGCATTTATACTGCACAACAGAATGGAGTAGTGGAGCGTAAGCATCGCCACCTATTAGAAGTTGCACATGCATTAAAGTTTCAAGCATCTATTCCAGAAAATTATTGGGTCGAATGCATAATTACTGCAGCATATCTCATCAACCGTATGTCAACTCGGGTACTCAATGGAAAAACTCCATTTGAATTACTCTTCAAGAAGAAACCGGAATTGGGACATTTAAGAATATTCGGTTGCCAGTGCTTTACTACTGTCTTGGGTCCTCGAGACAAAATGGGTCCTCGAGCACAACGTTACATATTCATGGGTTATCCGAATTTACAGAAGGGATATCGTGTCCTAGATCAGTCAATGCTGGAATTCTTCATCAGCAGAGATGTAATTTTTCATGAAGATGTTTTTCCTTTCAAGGAAGGGGATTCTTCAAGGGAGGCATCAAACACTTCTAGTAAGTCATTTTCTATGGAATAATCTCCACATACTGAATACCTTGTGACAAGAACTCAAGCACCAATTACTCCAATGGCTCCTGAGATTTCTGTACCAGAAATTGCTGAAAATTCCAATGATGAAGTTCAAGGAAATTTCTCAATGATAGAAGAATCCTCCAATGAAGTTGGCATTACGGAAATATCCTCAACTCTGGTTCAAGTGAATCCTCCTCGACGATCTAGTCAGTCTACACGACCGCCAGCTTGGACACAAGACTATGTTCGTGCATCCCTCAACTCACCAGGTATTCACTACCCAATATCATCTTATGTTTCGTTCCATAGACTTTCACCAGAACATAGATGCTGTGTGAGTCGAATATTAGAGGATATCGAGCCATCTACTTATGAAGAAGCAATTAAAGACCCAAGATGGCAAAAAGCCATGGGGGCTGAATTGCAGGCACTAACTGCAAATGGTGTTGGAGAAATCCTCATGAAGAGTTTTGAAGTTGACAAAACGTATCCTTCGGTCTAGTCTGAAAGTCTGCGGACTGCACGTCGGTTTAAAGTCCGAAGACTTCCGGACAGCCGACTCAAGACTCAAAGTCTATCCTCATTGACAGTCTCGAATCCGTTGAAGAAATGTTATCCGAAACTAAGTGGTTTGTTCGGGATTTAACCTTATCATCTGGAGAAGATCTCGTGGCTGGAGAAGACATATCAGAATCCTTTTATTGATCAAGATTGATTCAATGACTGAAGATTCGATGATTATCTATATATTATTGGAAGGTTCTACTTATGGAAACCGAGATCTTGATTGTATGGGCGAACAGGATTGATGGGCTATCAACATGTTCCTTTAATAACTCGAACAATCTTCCTAATTGATTCTGTCCAACGGTTAGATTGGAGGAATTCCTTTGGTAAGTGCCAACGGGTATGATGGCATAAAGGAGTATATAAGGAAGACGTTCTTAGTTGTTTAAGAGAGGGTGCGCGATAGAAAAATTCCAAAGTCGACGCTTCCATTTGTTTAGATAAATCTCTTGAGCAAATACTTGTATACAAAAGAGAGTCTATATTTGTGAGAGACCTTGAGGAGGTGTGGTAGAACATCTACACTGTGGAATCAAGGCAAAGCTGTGCTGTAACTTCTCTTTTGATTATAGTGAAATCCAGCCGGTGGGCTGTCGGTGCGGAAGAGTGAACGTAGGATTGGAATAATCCGAACCACTATAAATCCCTGTGTTTAATTTTCTCTTCCTTACTCTCTTTACTTCAAACGTATTTCAATCGTTAAGAATTGCTTCCGTATTCAAGAAATATTGTTTGTGTGCCTATTCACCCCCTCTAGGTGTTTATACTAGCAATATCAATTGGTATCAGAGCCTGTGTACTTACTTTATTTGAAGTGTTTTACTTCATAGTAAAAGATCCATGGCTAGTATGCTAGCACCAGGGCTGATGGAAGGGCAAAGCAATACCAGCACCACCTTACTTTGATGGAAAGGATTACAACATCTCGGAAGAACAAGATGAAAGCTTTCATACGATCAAAGGATCCTCTAGAATGGGATGTTGTAGAAAAATGAATAATTCCTACCACCGCACCAGATCTCGAAAGAGGAAAAGATATCAAGAATCCAGCGGATTGTCTCAGGAAGAAATAACCAAAAGACAAACACTCGATGCAAAAGCAATTTACTCTTTATATTGTGCTTTATCACCAACCGAGTATAATAGAATATCTTCTTGTGGTACAGCAAAAGAAGTTTGGGACAGATTGCATATCACCTATGAAGGAACAGATCGAGTGAAGGAAACAAGAATCAACATTCTTCTCGGTCAATATGAAGCCTTTAGAATGAAACCAGGAGAATCAATATCTGATATGTTTAGTCGTTTTACAGATATTGTGAATGGTCTTGAAAATCAAGGTCAACCAACTTCTGATCCCATGAAGGTAAACAAGCTGCGTGGACTCTCCAAGGATTGGAATCACATAAAGACTTTGATAAGAGAGACGCAGAGAATTATGCCACCGTTTGATGATGAGCTTATTGGAACGCTTCAGTCCTATGAAGTGGAAAGGATCAATGAAGATGAAGATCCAAGAGGTAAGAAATCCATTGCATTAAAATCAAATGATGATTCTGATGTTACGTATTCTGAAGATGATATGGACGATGAGGAGCTTGCTCTCATGATAAGAAGATTCAGAAACTAAATAGAAAAGGGAGAAGGTTCAACTCAAAGAAACCAGGCTTTCAAAAACAGCAAATCAAGTCTGTTGATGATGAGGAACCAAATAGAGATGTTGTCTGCTTTGAATGCAAGAAGAAGGGACACATCGGACCCAACTATCCTCTTCGAAGAAGAAGAAAGGAAAAGCTAAAAAGTTTCGAAAAGCTCTCAAAGCTGAAACCCGGGAGTGATACCGAGTGTGAAGAAAGTGATAATGAATATGCAAATCTATGTCGATGGCACGATCGACTCGGACTGGATCGACTGGGATCGACTCGCACAGTGAATTTGAGGCAAGTAATTTTAAGATTCCTGTCAAAGTTTCTAAATATATTGATGAACTATGCTTAAGTCTTAAGACTTCTCTCAAAAGTATTTCCAAATTAAAAAGGGAAAACTTAGCTCTAAAACAAAAGGAAAATGTTTTAACGAAAGAGTTAAAAGCTTAGACTTGTCTGCATTTCTAATCTTAAAGAAAAAGAAGGAAATCTTTTAAAAGAAAATGCTTTCTTGAAAACAGACTTATCAAATATATCAAAGAAATTTTCAATAGGGTCTGAAAAACTTGAGAAAATTCTTTCAAAGCACAAAGACCTTACTTCAATAAATCTGGTCTAGGTATGACAGAAGAAACAATTCCATTGATTGATTTTCCTAAAGTAAAAGAAAGAATTAAGAAAAGGCTTTCGAGTGAAGTTTGCAAAAATCATTTTAAGAAAGTCTTTGTAAAACCCGTAGGAAGAACTTCTCTCAGATGTTCTAAGTGCGACAGTAAGGAACACTTTGAAAAAGAGTGTCCTTTGGTATGGAAACCTATTAAAAGAGTATGGGCTAATACCTTTTTTTATCTTACTAACACCAAAGGACCCAAGAAAGTTTGGGTACCAAAGAAAGCTTGAGACTCTTTATTAAATACAGGTCTCCGTCAAGAAACAGTAAAGTGGTATCTTGACAGCGGTTGCTCAAGACACATGATTTGGAGACTCAAATTTCTTTATAAAGCTTGCTCAAGTAAATGGTGGAAAAGTTTCATTTGGAGGAAACAACAAAGGAAGTATTGTGGGATTTGGAACCGTGAAAATTGGGACTCTCACAATAAGTTATGTTTCCTTGGTGGAAGGACTCAATTACAATCTTCTCAGCATTAGTCAATTGTGTGATACTGGTTTCAAGATCTTCTTTCAAGAAGGAACATGTTTTGGAGTCAATAAAGACTCTACTCAATCTTTTCTGGGTCGAAGACATGGAAACATCTATCTTCTGGATGTGAAACCAAATGAATCGCAATGTCTTATCTCAATTCAAGACGAAGCAAGCTTATGGCACAAAAACTTGGTCATGTCAACATGAAGCAATTAGCCAAAATCTCATCAAAACAGCTTGTTCGAGGTCTACCCAAATTGCCATACCAAAAGACTCGATTCATGCACTCCATGTATTCTCGGGAAAGCAGGTAAGAAATTCTTTTAAGCCAATAAATCATGTCTCTACTAATCATGTTCTGCAGTTGCTGCATATGGATCTCTTCGGACCAACCAGAACTCAGAGTATTGGGGGTAAGAAGTATTGCCTAGTAATTGTTGATGATTACTCCCGTTTTACTTGGGTATATTTCCTTTCAAGTAAGTCCGAAACCTTTTCGTATTTTGAAAAATTTGCTAAAAAGGTTCAAAATGAAAAAGGATGTGTAATCTCTTGTATAAAATCAGATCACGGAGGAGAATTTGAAAATCAAGATTTTACAAAATTCTGTGATGAATCTGGATGTAAACATGTGTTTTCTTCTCCATATACTCCTCAGCAAAATGGGGTTATGGAAAGAAAGAACTGATCTCTTCAAGAAATGGCTAGAACTCTTCTAATTGAAAGTAAAATTTCTTCTCGATTTTGGGCTGAAGTCAAGCTTCAACAAGCTTGCTATATCATAAATAGAGTCTTCTTAAGATCTATTCTTCAGAAAACCCCTTATGAGTTATTCAAAGAAAAGAAGCCTATTGTTTCATACTTTCATGTATTTGGTTGCAAATGTTTCATATTGAAAAATGCAAAAGATCGTGTTGGTAAGTTTGAAGAAAGATCAGATGAAGGTATCTTCCTTGGATATTCTACTTCAAGCAAAGCTTACAGTCTATAACAAGAAGAGTCGCCCGTAGAGGAGTCAATGAATGTCAAATTTCAAGACTCAACTCAAGATGAATCAAGTCGACTCATCAAGAAGAGTCTGAACCCGCCTGCACCCTCCAAAGTCTACAACTCAAGAAGCATCTCAGACTGGAAAACCAGCATCAGGTTGTTAGTGAAGATCCGAATAAAGAAAGAGATCATCAACCGAGACAAATCAACAAGTAACTGGAAGCATAAATCCAGTCATCCCAAAGATCTTATAATTGGCGAAATGAATGAAGGAATTCGCACAGATCCAAAAGGCGAGAAGAGTCTAGTGCCGTGGCTCTTGTTTTGTGGCTCTTGTTTCTGAAATTGAACCAAAAGAGCACAGCATAGAAGAAGCTTTATCCGATGAAAGCTGGATTGAAGCTATGCAAGAAGAGCTCAGACAATTCAGCATAAATGATGTCTGGGAATTGACATCCAAACCAAAAGGTTATTCCAAATGGACGTCAAAAGCGCATTTCTGAATGGATTTATCCATGAGGAAGTTTATGTGGAACAACCGCCGGGGTTTGAAGACCCAAAGAAGCCGACTCCGTCTTCGGCGAAAAAAAGGCTTTGTATGGTTTAAAGCAAGCACCTCGAGCTTGGTACGACGAGGTTAAGTAATTTCCTTTTACAAAATGGTTTTGTCAAAGGTAAAGTAGATACGACTTTATTTATCAAGAAGGAAAACAAAAGTTTCTTACTTGTTCAAATATATGTAGATGATATTATTTTTGGATCATCTAATGAAAGTCTCAGGCAAGAAATTTTCAAAGTCTATGCGGGAGGAGTTTGAAATGAGTATGATGGGAGAATTAACATTCTTTCTTGGTCTTCAAATAAAGCAATTGAAAGAAGGAACTTTTATTTTTCAAGAAAAATATGTTAATGATCTTGTCAAAAGGTTTGACCGGAGAATTGCAAAAAGGTCGACATACCAATGTCAAGTTCTTTAAAGATAGACAAAGATGAAGAAGGAAAGAAAGTTGATCAAAAGCTGTACGGGAGCATTATCGGATCACTTCTTTATCTTACTGCTTCTAGACCTGATATTTTGTTAAGTGTTTGCATCCGTGAAAGGTTTCAATCAGATCCTAAAGAATCTCATCTCAGTGCTGCGAAATGCATCATCAAATACGTCGCTTCATCATCAAGCATCGGTCTTTGGTATCCTAAGAATGGAGACTTTAATCTTCTGGGTTATTCAAACGCAGATCTGGCCGGTTGCAGAGTTAATAGAAAGAGCACTTCAGGAACTTGCCGTTGCTTGGAAGCGAACGGTGTCTTGGTTTTCTAGGAAGCAAAGTACTGTGTCCCTTTCAACAACTGAAGTAGAGTATGTAGCTCTTGGAAGCTGCTGTTCGCAAATTCTATGGATAAAACAACAGCTAAGAGATTTTGAAATTGAAGACTCATGCACGGAGATTAATTGCGACAACACCAGCGCTATCAACCTCACCAAAAATCCAATTCTCCACTCAAGAGCAAAGCATATAGAGATTCGACATCACTTCATTAGAGATCATGTTCAAAATGGAGATGTCTCAATTCAATTTGTTGACTCAAAGAATCAACTCCGGCTGATATACTCACAAAGCCTTTGGACAAAAATCAATTTGAGTCTATACGGACCGAGACTCAACATTTTGAGGTATGAGGATATCAAAGTCTAAAGACCTTCGGACTCGAGGCTTATAAGACCTTATCTACAGTCTTGTCTCAACCTTCGATCGTAAGTCTTTTTCTCTCCAATCTTATCTTGAAAAGGTACGATCATCGACTCGTTTAAATTGTTGCTATATTTTTAACCGTAAATTTTGCAATGATTCATTTTCAAAAGGAAGTTATTTTGAAATAGCTATTTTACCGGATAAAGGCAGTTATTTTGAAAAGGCATATTTTATTTCCTTTGTGACGATTCGTTTACTTCTCTTTTTAACCGAACGAACACTATCGATTACTCTTCACCTTTCTATTCACTTTACTCTCAAAACCCTAGAAAACATCGATCCTCCACTTCCGTTTGTCTCCTTCGTTCAATCTTAAAAAGTTGTGATCTTTTCTCGGGAAAGTCAAGCGAGGAATCTTCCAATCACTGTTAAAGATGTCTTCTTCACGAAAATCGACAAGAATCGCAAGCAAGGGACCACGAGAATGAGTAAGGGGCCTACTCACTTTGATCTTACGGAAGATGAAGTTTCTCCGGATCAAGCATCCGAGCCCACAACATTCTCAGCAGCGTCACTCTCCATCATCTAGTCCTCAAGACATTGTTCAACAGGAAGAAATCATCAAGGAAGCGGCACCCAGTAAGAACTCAAAAGCCTGCTTTTATCTACAAGTTATATCGTGCTTTAAAAGGAATTCGTACTCCTTTGAACTATATTGATAGTTTTGTTAAAGAAAAAGGATATAGGAACGAATATATCTTTCGAAAAGAATGGAAAGTTTGGGAATTGCTCAAAAGAGTGGCTGAGGAAACCCTTGCGAATATCCCAAGTGATCCTCGTGACTGGGGGCCAAATCCTGTAGATGGGAATGATGATGACAATATGTTCAGTTTATTTCAACCGAAAATGGGTATTGCGGCTGAAATTCAAGGAAAAAGGGGAGATTTGTTCAGATCTAAGAAACAAAAGGATCTGTACTCGAAATTGCTTAAGCGAGGGGTAATAAACCCTAGGAGTGTGGACTTTGATTTTCTCGGATCGTGAAAGTGAACTTGAGGGAAAAGTTCAATTATCTTCAATTGGAAAAGTTCTGTTCGACTCAACGAGAGGCTTATGCTGAACCGACCGCGTATTTCTATTCAAATCTTAGCTTTTAGATGCGAATAGATTTTCCTTCGTGTCAAAGAACAAGACTATGTTGTCGATATGGATATCTTTGGCTGATGTGTTAGAAATTGAGAGAGGGAGATATCAACCGATTAAAGTTTCCATTGCTCGGGCCACTCTTGAACTGGTGAAGGACAGGAGAACAGAAGAGAAGATTACCTACTCAAGGATGAATGCATTCAACATCCTCGCTTCACAAAACCGTGATTAATTGCCTTCGGCCAAAATCAACTTCCAAAACCGATGTTTCTAGCTCCGAGGCAAAGTTGATGTATGCTATCCTCTCGTGGAAAGAAGTTTTCTCTCCCTCATACTATCATGTTTCACATGTATAGAGCAGTGATGAAGGACGAGGTCAACTCCCTTATCCAAGCCTTGTTACGAAGTTATTCAAGACATCTGAATATTCAGCCTCCACAAATCCTTTGTGTTCGATCATGCGATCAAATGGTGGTAGGACTGAAAATGGTGACTAAAATGCGTCCGAAAGAACCGAGCAAGGAATTGGAGAAATTCAAGGAGAAGACTCGCCAAGTCTCATCAACTCTCTTCTCGTGCTAAGAGAAAAGGGAAGGAGCCCATGGCTGCTCCATCAAAGAAAAGAAGAGTTCTCCTCGTTGAGGATGAAGATGATGATGATGACATCACGATCTCTGCAATGGCTTTAAAGAACTTAAGTCGTCCTGTTCCACAGAAAGAATCGGAACAAAAGACGAAAGAAGCAGAGAAAGAGGAAGAAGAAAGAGAAGCAAAGGAGAAGGAGGAAGGAGAAAGAGAAACAGAACAAGAAGCAGAGCAAGAAAGACCTGAAGAAGAAGGAAGAGAAGGAGAAACTGAGGAAATCTCTTCTCCACCTGTAGGCATGAAAACAGGGGGAGTTCAGGAGAAAGGAGTGACATCTTCATTTCCAGATGAAAGTGAAGGAGTCAGTCGTTTGCCTGCAGACCTAGAAGATGTTTATGCATCTCAATTTCCAGAGGAAGGTCATGAAGCTTTATCGCCAAACCTGCGAGATTATGCCGATCCACCATCGTCGCTTTTACTCCATCGAACGAGCGAAGCAAGTACTCGGGCCCGATAATGGAGCAGATTTTCGCAAAATTATGGATATTCTATTGGAGATGAAAGGTCAGATATATGCCTTGGGATGCGAAGTTCAAAGCTTGAAGAATGAAGGTCAAGCTTCTTCCTATTCATTAAATGAAAAGATGCAAGCCCTCTCTATTCAGAATCAGGCCAATGCCAAGAGTGAGGAGGTTGTACAGCTGAAGGAAGACTTTAAGAGGCTGGAAGGCATTGTTCAGTCTATGGAAGATTTCCAGCTTGTCCGCGTTCCCAAGCAATCTTGATTTCATCTCATCCTTTTTCAATGATGACAAAAAGGGGGAGAGATGCAAGATTTTGATTCAAAAACTCTTTACTTTCATTAAACTTTTTGGACAAATTTGAGGTTTATGGTTTGAACTGTTTGACTGGTTTTTGTGCTGGATGCCTAGACTTGGATTTAACTTGACTGCTTCTATTTATCAATATTGATATCTTATGAATGGCTTAATCATATATTGGACTAACTTATTTTCTGTGGTTGCAGAATCTAGTGTTATTCTATTAGCCATTTATTTCAATAAGATATGCATATGTGTTTGAGAAATGTTTTGCAGTCAAAGTTATCCAAATCAAGCAGGAAGGTTTTGTCACCATCAAAAAGGGGGAGATTGTTGGAGAAATCCTCATGAAGAGTTTTGAAGTTGACAAAACGTATCCTTCGGTCTAGTCTGAAAGTCTGCAGACTCGTCGGTTTAAAGTCGAAGACAGGACAGCCGACTCAAGACTCAAAGTCTATCCTCATTGAGTCTCGAATCCGTTGAAGAAAGGTTATCCGAACTAAGTGGTTTGTTCAGGATTTAACCTTATCATCTGGAGAAGATCTCGTGGTTGGAGAAGACATATCAGAATCCTTTTATTGATCAAGATTGATTCAATGACTGAAGATTCGATGATTATCTATATATTATTGGAAGGTTCTACTTATGGAAACCGAGATCCCGATTGTATGGGCGAACATGATTGATGGGCTATCAACATGTTCCTTTAATAACCTCGAACAATCTTCCTAATTGATTCTGTCCAACGGTTAGATTGGAGGAATTCCTTTGGTAAGTGCCAACGGGTATGATGGCATAAAGGAGTATATAAGGAAGACGTTCTTAGTTGTTTAAGAGAGGGTGCGCGATAGAAAAATTCCAAAGTCTGACGCTTCCATTTGTTTAGATAAATCTCTTGAGCAAATACTTGTATACAAAAGAGAGTCTATATTTGTGAGAGACCTTGAGGAGGTGTGGTAGAACATCTACACTTGTGGAATCAAGGCAAAGCTGTGCTGTAACTTCTCTTTTGATTATAGTGAAATCCAGCCGGTGGGCTGTCGGTGCGGAAGAGTGGACGTAGGATTGGAATAATCCGAACCACTATAAATCCCTGTGTTTAATTTTCTCTTCCTTACTCTCTTTACTTCAAACGTATTTCAATCTGTTAAGAATTGCTTCCGTATTCAAGAAATATTGTTTGTGCGCCTATTCACCCCCCTCTAGGTGTTTATACTAGCAATATCAAATGGGACCTGGGATTTGGTCAATCTACCACCAAATAGGAAACCCATCGGATGCAAATGGGTTTACAAGATTAAATACCGCGCTGATGGATCCATTGAACGTTACAAAGCTTGGTTGGTGGCCAAAGGAATTACTCAACGGGAATGGTTTGACAATCATGAGACCCTTTCCTTGGTCGCTAAAGACGTAACCATAAGATCATTCTTATCTGTTGCAACTATTAATGATTGGCCATTACATCAAATGGACGTGGATAATGCCTTTCTGCATGGAGATCTAGAAGAGGAAATCTACATGGATATTCCTCAAGGATTATGGAGACAGGGGGAGAATAGAGTATGTCGTCTCCATAAATCTCTTTATGGTCTTAAGCAAGCTTCCAAGCAATGGTATGCCAAATTTGCCGATGCTCTCACTTCTACAGGTTTCAAGCAGTCCATATATGATTACGCCTTATTCACATGGAATCAAGGTGCGTCATTTATTTATCTAATGATATATGTTGACGATATCCTCATTATAGGAAATGATAGAACTACGATAGAGAGATTCAAAAAGTATTTACACTTTACTTTTCACATTAAAGACTTGGGAGCACCCAAATACTTCATTGGGATAGAAATTGCTAGATCTGATCGTGGGATTTCCCTTAGTCAACGGAAATTTGCGCTAGAGATTATATCAGAGGCAGGTTTGTCGGGATGCAAACCATCAATCATTCCAATTGAGCAAAATGTGAAATTGACCACCAAGGATTATGATGCTGGGACATCTAAGAATCATGATCCCATCCTCAATGATCCTTCAAGTTATCATAAACTCGTTGGGAAACTTATATACTTGACTATGACTAGACCCGACATATCATATGAAGTACAAACTCTCAATCAGTTCATGCATAGTCCAAAGTTGTCTCACTTAAATGCTGCTTTGAAGGTCGTGAAATATTTGAAGAAGTGTCTAGGACTAGGGATTCTTTTATCCAGAGATTGCTACATGGAAATGTTGGCATACCGTGATGCGGATTATGCGACCTGTCCTATGAGTCAACGATCCATTACAGGTTTTTGTATTAAACTTGGAAATTCTCCTTTCATGGAAAACCAAGAAGCAGGCTACCATATCATTGTCTTCAGCTGAAGCAAAGTATCGAGCTATGGCAAAGACTACCTGTGAGATCATATGGATACGGGGACTACTTGGGGATCTTAGGATAAAATTGAAGGGTCTGACTAAGTTGTTCTGTGACAATGATGCTGCACTCAAACTTGCAGCGAATCCTATAATACATGAAAGAATGAAGCATATAGAAGTGGATTGTCATTTCACTCGAGACAAGATTCAAGAAGGGGTAATCAAGATCAGAGGAATTGGAACGGCAAAGCAACCGGCTGATATCTTCACCAAGCCTCTATGTCAAAGATAGCATGCATATCTACTAAGCAAGCTAGGTGTCTTGGATATCTACCAGCCACCAACTTGAGGGGGAGTGTTGGAAGATATGCATCAATCTAGAAGATACGCTCGGATTCTCGACCAATTTTGTTTGTACATAAATTAGCTAGGAATCTTAGATTGAGATTAGATTCTGATTTCTAAATATTTCTTTGCCTTTATTATTTCATCTCTGTACTATAATTACAGAAGCATTGTACATCAGAAGATACAATTGAATACATAAAATTTATAGATCTCTTTAGTCTTCTTCATCTTCTTTCACCCGGGAAGGCGCGCTCCTACATATAGAGCTATACATGGCTTCAGTTGCCTTCTTGCTTCTCTTCCTTGCGGCTTTCGGCTCATTGAGGCGTCGGAGAAAAAATACCATGCTCAATGTCATGTTATGGGCGGCATACACTCTCTCGAGCTACTTGATAACGTACACACTCGGGCTAATGCGCAATTCCCCGTTTAGCAACCCACTTTTCCCGCTGTAGACGACTTTCTTGATGATCTTTCTTGGAAGCTCAAACTCTTTCTCTGCATATAGTTTGGAGGATAACAAGCAATGGAAGAAATATGTTTGCTTTGGATACTAAGTTCTCATAGTTTTGTTCTTCTCAGGGCAATCCATATTACCCCAAGAAAACGCATATATACAGTTAGAAAGCCCATTGCCTTATAAGGCAGCCCAGAACTCCCTCCCTAGGCGATGTGGGATGAGAGAGAGACCCCTTTCTTGTGCACGTTCGGGGACCGAGGCACGGACGCACCGTCATCCCTCCTCCCCGTGCACTACCACTTGGGCCGTCACACTCTCCTCTCCTGCGTACTGCCGAGGCGATCTTAGTCCATCCCTCCATACTGCTCCGGGTCTGGGTTGTCACACTAACATTGTGGACACTCTATTTGACCACCTTGCCGTTAAGATTGGCGGTTTTCTTGCTTTATTTCGTCATCCTAGCACTTAAGACCGTAGAGAGAGCACTATCGCTCGTGTCAATGAGCGTGTTTGGCCGGGATCGAATGACAAAATGCATCACGGATCATATGAGCTCCAAGCAATCTGGTTCCCTGGATCAGGTGAGCTCCAAGCATTGTTGTTGCCCGGGTCATATGAGCTCCAAGCATTGTTACTGGGACTGCGAAGTTGATCCCATCACTATGAAAGGATACAAATATGCGGTGAAAGTGAGTCGGACCGCACTTGAGAAAGCCTTTGCGAAGTCGCAGCACCAAAGGCAAGTTCCAAGACGGTTTCAAGATACCACGGGGAGGAATTCATCACCATAGAAAGGGTGTGGGCGTGCAAAGGGCCTCTTTTGAGCTCAAGCGGGGGAGACCGGGATGGCAAGTTCAAGGAAATATGTCTCTCTTACGTGCTCTACCTCCTTCTCCGTTGGAAATTTTTGAAGTACTGATTGCCAAAAGTGTTGGAGAAATCTTCTTGAAGTGTTTTGAAGTTGACAAAACGTTTCTATCGGGCCTAGTCCGAAGGCTTGCAGACTTTGCTATTTAAAGTCTCGAAGACCTCCCGGACAGCGAGACTCAAGACTCAAAGTCTATCCTCATTGACAGTCTCTAATCCGTTGAAGAAATGTTATCTAGAACTGGATGTTTCGTTAAGCATTTAACCTTATCAACTGGAGAAGATCTTGTGGCTGGAGAAGACATAACGGAGTCCTTTGATTGATCGAAGATTGACTCGATAATTGAAGATCCGGTGATTGCCTAAATATTATTGGAATGTTTTGCTTATGCAAACCGAGATCCTGATTGTATGGACGAACATGATTGATGGGCTATCAACATGTTCCTTTAATAGCTTGAACAATCTTCCTAATTAATTCCGTCCAACAGGTAGATTGGAGGAATTCCTTTGGTAAGTGCCAACGGGTATGATGGCATAAAGGAGTATATAAGGAAGACTGTCTTAGTTGTTCAAGGTGTGCGCGATAGAAGAATTCCAAAGTCTGAAGCTCCTTTCTTTTTAGACAATTCATTTGAGCGAATACTTGTATACAAAAGAGAGTCTATATTTGTGAGAAAGCTTGAGGAGGTGTGGTAGAACATCTACTTTGTGGAATCAAGGCAAAGCCTGTGCTGTAACTTCTCTTTTGTTCATAGTGGAATCCAGCCAATAGGTGTCGGTGAAGAAGAGTGGACGTAGGCTTGATATAAGCCGAACCACTATAAACTGCGTGTTCAATTTTCTCTTCTCTCAGTCTTACTTTGATTATTGTTTCCTTCAACTGTCTAGTATTGTGCAATTGTTGAAGAAAAATCTTTTATATACCTATTTACCCCCCTCTAGGTACTCATACTAGTAATATCAATTGGTATCAGAGCCTGTGTACTTACTTTATTTGAAGTGTTTTACTTCGTAGTAAAATATCCATGGCTAGTATGCTAGCACCAAGGCTGATGGAAGGGCAAAGCAATACCAGACCACCCTACTTTGATGGAAAGGATTACAACATCGGAAGAACAAGATGAAAGCTTTCCTACGATCAAAAGATCCTCCGGAATGGGACGTTGTAGAAAAAGGAATTACTCCTACCACTGCATCAGTCTGTGAAAGAGGAAAAGAAACTGATGAAACCAGCGGAATGTCTCAGGAAAAAATAATCAAGAGACAAGCACTCGATGCAAAAGCAATTTACACCTTATATTGTGCTTTCACCAACTGAATATAATAGAATATCTTCTTGTGGTACAGCAAAAGAAGTTTGGGACAGATTGCATATCACCTATGAAGGAACAGATCGAGTGAAGGAAACAAGAATCAACATTATTCTCGGTCAATACGAAGCCTTGAGAATGAAACCGGAGAATCTATATCGACATGTTTAGTCGTTTTACAGATATTGTGAATGGTCTTGATAATCAAGGTCAACCAACTTCTGATCCCATGAAGGTAAACAAGCTACTGCGTGGACTCTTGAGGGATTGGAATCACATAAAGACTTCGATAAGAGAGACGCAAAGAATTATGCCACTATCTGTCGACGAGCTAATTGGAACTCTTCAATCTTATGAAGTGGAACGGATCAATGAAGATGAAGATCCAAAAGGTAAGAAATCCATTGCATTAAAATCAAATGATGATTATGATGATACAGATTCTAAAGATGATATGGACGATGAGGAGCTTGCTCTCATGATAAGAAGATTCAGAAAACTGAATAGAATAGGAAGAAGGTTCAACCCAAAGAAACAAACCTTTTAAAGACAGCAGACCAAGTCTGGTGATGATGAGGAACCAAACAAAGACGTAGTACGCTTTGAATGTAAGAAAAGGGACACATCAAACCCAACTGCCCTCTTCAAGAAGAAGAGAGGAAAAGCTGAAAAATTTCGAAAAGCTCTCAAAGCCGAAACCCGGAGTGATACAGAGTGTGAAGAAAGTGATAATGAATATGTCAATCTATGCCTGATGGCACAATCAGACTCAGACTCTAGATCAGACTCAGAGAGTGAATTTGAGGCAAGTAATTTTAAAATTCCTGTCAAAGTTTCTAAATACATTGATGAATTATGTTTTAGTCTTAAGACTTCTCTCAAAAGAATTTCCGAACTGAAAAAGGAAAACTCAGTTCTAAAACAAAAGGAAAATGTTTTAGTAGAAAGAGTTAAAAGTCTAGACTTGACTGTTTCCAATCTTAAAGAAAATGAAGATAACCTTTTAAAAGAAAATGTTTTTTTAAAAACAGACTTATCAAATATATCAAAGAAATTTTCTATAGGGTCTGAAAAACTTGAGAAAATTCTTTCAGCTCAAAGACCTTACTTCAATAAGTCCGGTCTAGGTATGTCAGAATAAACAATTCCCTTGATTGATTTTCCTAAAGTAAAAGAAAGAATTAAGAAAAGACTCTCGAGAGAGGTTTACAAAAATCACTTCAAGAAAGTTTTTGTAAAATCTGTAGGTAGAAATAGGGGTGAGCACGGTTCCCGGGTAAAACCGGGAACTGGAGAACCGAACCGAGGGTTCCGGTTCGGTTCCCGGTTCTGGGAAGACAAGTTCCGGTTCCCGGTTCCATTTTCTTTGGAACCGGGACCCTAAGTAATAAGCGTAGAAACCCTAATTTTTTCTTTCGTCTTCAGCCTTCTTCACTTTCACTTTCTTTACATTTCCTCTCTGCAACTCTCCATGCCCCCGACAACCCCACGCTGCTCACCGCCCTCCATGTCCTCCCCGCTCGTTGCCCTCGAAGCTACCCTCACGACCCACGATGTCGCCGTCGACGCTGCCGCTGCTCCGTTTGACAGCGCTGAAGAATCTTGCCGTCGTGTGTGCCGCCTCCCAACGACGATCTACTATTGGGCTACCACTGCGACGCTTTTGTTATTCCACCGTCGTTGTTTTTCTGTCGATGACGCGGCTGCTGTGCAGACTTCAATGACGAACGGCCCGCATGTTAATGAACCACCGCATCTCAGCCTCTCAAGTCGAACTTGCTCAACTCAGCCACTGATTTGAACCGAGTTCAGTTCATTTGAATCACTCTCTCTCTCTCTCTCTCTCGCCGTCTCCGATTTTGCAGAAAGTCGTCGCCGGAGAAGTGAATCGGAGGATGGTCTCTCTCTAGGAGCATAAGGCGTCATCCGTCCTAAACCTAGGTTCGTTTGCTCTGTCATCTTCCATCCTCTCTGTGCTCGTATCTCTTCAATTGATTGAGCCTGGTGGTGGTGGGGGTGGTGGTGATGGTGATGGTTCAGAGAGAGTGAAGAAGTGGAGAGACGCACTTCGCCAAGCGGTTAATTTATCGGGATGGCATTTAGGCAACGGGTAATTGTCTAATCACTCTCAGCTAAGTGACTGGATTCTCTTGATTGCTTTTTGTTTTGTAGAGAAGTTCTGTTAGATTAAAATATGATTATAACTCGCTAGAAATGGTAAAGATGAAACTTTGTTGCCTAACTTTAGCAGATTGTTTGAGAAATGGGATTTCAATTGAGTCTCCTTAGAAGAAGGAAGCGAACTACGGGTTTGGAATTGGAATTCCAACTTTCGGAGCCTCGATTCTTCCGATATATAAAGCGGATGAATTGAAGGACATCATTTCACCTTATGCTCCTGAAATTGCTGAATCCCTTCGCATGACAACAAATCAAACTTGTGGAGGAACAATGAGAACCCAAGAAGGTGCAGGAATAGAAACCTTAAGGATATGGAGAACACACCTTGAAGAAAACCAGGCATAAGTAGCATTGCATAAAGCCCAAGTGTTGGCTTAAGGGTTGGCTTCTTTTTTTTCTTTTTTGAGTCTTTCATCGTCTTGTTCCTTATTTGGCTTTTGTTAATAGAGATGCTACAATTATCTGGAATTCTCTGGTATTGGTCTTTTGAATTAGACCACAGAACTAGGAACAAGAATTTGCTAAGACTTGCATGTTGCGCTTGAAGAGGACATTTGATTTTGTGAAATGTTTGATAGCCAGAATGCATTATCTTAGTTTCTCTGTGTTGTAATGATTTATGATTGGTCTCAAGCTGATATTCCTATCTCCAAGTTATAGGGTTGAACCTTGCTTGCATCAGTAGTCTTATGACTTTGTTTGGTGAATGCTGAACATTTTATCATGGGTATGGGACCCTTATTGTTACCCTTATGAGGGTAGTCATGGCTGGTCATGCCACTATCGCTTTCTCTCTCCACGTCATGACTTAGTTTGTTGCATAGTTTATTTTGAAAATGAAATCAAAAAAAAAAAAAGAACCTGTTGAAACCTGGAACCGACCCCGGAACCTGTGACAGGGTAGGTTCTAGGTTCTTGGTTTTAACGGGTAGGTTCCAGGTTCCAAAAAATGAGGAACCTATACCCGAGGGTAGGTTCCAGGTTCCAGACGGAACCGAACCGGAACCGGGAACCGCTCACCCCTAGGTAGAAATGCTCTAAGATGTTCTAAATGCAACAGTCCGGATCACTTTGAAAAAGAGTGTCCTATGGTTTGGAAACCTGTTAAGAAAATATGGGCTAATACTGCTTATGTTACTAACACCAAAGGACCCAAGAAAGTTTGGGTACCAAAGAAAGCTTGAGACTCTTTTTTAAATGCAGGTCACCGTCAAGAAAAAGGTAAAGTGATATCTTGACAGTGGATGTTCAAGACACATGACAGGAGACTCAAATTGTTTTATAAAGCTTGCTCAAGTAAATGGTGGAAAAGTTTCATTTGGAGGAAACAACAAAGAAAGTATTGTGGGATTTGGAATTGTGAAAATTGGAAATCTCACAATAAGTAATGTTTCCTTAGTGGAAGGACTCAATTACAATCTTCTCAGCATTAGTCAATTGTGTGATACTGGTTTCAAGATCTTCTTTCAAGAAGGAATATGTTCGGAATCGTAAAGACTCTACTCAATCTTTCATGGGTCGTAGACATGGAAACATCTATCTTACGGATGTGAAACCAAATGAATCGCAATGTTTTATCTCAATTCAAGATGAAGCAAGCTTATGGCACAGAAAGCTTGGTCATGTCAACATGAAGCAATTAGCCAAAATCTCATCAAAGCAGCTTGTTCGAGGACTACCCAAATTACCTTATCAAAAGATTGATCCTTGCACTCCATGTATTCCGGGAAAGCAGGTAAGAAATTCATTTAAGCCAATAAATCATGTCTCTACTAATCATGTATTACGGTTGCTGCATATGGATCTCTTCGACCAACCAGAACACGAGTATTGGAGGTAAGAAATATTGCCTAGTAATTGTGGACAATTACTCCCGTTTTTACTTGGGTATATTTCCTTGCAAGTAAGTCCGAAACCTTCTCATATTTTGAAAAGTTTGCTAAAAAGGTTCAAAATGAAAAAGGATGTGTTATCTCAAGTATAAGAACATATCATGGAGGTGAATTTGAAAATCAAGATTTTACAAAATTTTGTGATGAATCTGGCTTTTAATCATGTGTTCTCCTCTCCATATACTCCTCAGCAAAATGGAGTTGTGGAAAGAAAGAACAGATCTCTTCAAGAAATGGCTAGAACTCTTTTAATTGAAAGCAAGATTTCCTCATGATTTTGGGCTGAAGCTGTTTCAACAGCATGCTATATGATCAATAGAGTCTTCTTAAGACCTATTCTAAAAAAAAAAAAAAAACCCCTTATGAGTTGTTCAAAGATAAGAAGCCTATTGTTTCATACTTTCATGTATTCGGTTGCAAATGTTTTATATTGAAAATGCAAAAGATCGAGTTGGTAAGTTTAAAGAAAGATCGATGAAGGTATCTTCCTTGGATATTCTACATCAAGCAAAGCCTTCAGAGTCTATAACAAGAAGAGCCAGTCTGTGGAGGAGTCAATGAATGTCAAATTTCAAGACTCAACGCAAGATGAATCAAGTCAAACTCATCAAGAAGAGTCTGAACCTGCTCAGGGACCTTCCAAAGCTTACAACTCAAGAAGCATCTCGGACTGAAAACCAGCATCGGGATGTTCGTGAAGATCCAATCAAAGAGAGAGATCATCAACTAGACAAATCAACAAGTAACCGGAAGCATAAGTCCAGTCATCCCAAAGATCTTATAATCGGAGAAATTAATGAAGGAATTTGCACCAGATCCAAAAGGCGAGAAGAGTTTAGTGATGTGGCTCTCGTTTATGAAATTGAACCAAAAAGCATAGAAGAAGCTTTAACTGATGAAAGCTGGATTGAAGCTATGCAAGAAGAGCTCGATGCAGTTCAACATTAATGATGTCCGGGAATTGACATCCAAACCAAAAGGTAAAACTGTTATTGGAGCTAAATGGGTGTTCAAAAACAAGATGAATGAGAAAGGAAAAGTCGTACGAAACAAAGCAAGACTCGTGGCCAAGGGATATACGCAAGAAGAAGGAATAGACTATGATGAGACTTACGCTCCAAAGTAGCAAGGTTAGAAGCTATTCGACTATTACTTGCATTTGCTTGTTATAAGAATTTAAGGTTATTCCAAATGGACGTCAAAAGCGCCTTCCTAAATGGATTTATCCATGAGGAAGTTTATGTGGAACAACCACCAGGGTTTGAAGACCCAAAGAAGCCAGACTCGATCTTCGACCGAAAAAGGCTTTGTATGGTTTAAAGCAAGCACCTCGAGCTTGGTACGACAGATTAAGTAAGTTTTTAATACAAAATGGTTTTGTCAAAGGTAAAGTAGATACGACTTTATTTATCAAAAAGGAAAACAAAAGTTTCTTACTTGTTCAAATATATGTGGATGACATTATTTTCGGATCCTCTAATGAAAATCTGTGCAAGAAATTTTCTAAGTCTATGCGGGATGAATTTGAAATGAGTATGATGGGAGAGTTAACATTCTTTTCTTGGTCTTCAAGTAAAACAATTGAAGGAAGGAACTTTTATTTATCAAGAAAAATATGTTAGTGATCTTGTCAAAAGGTTTGACTGGAAAAGTGCAAAAAGACCGACATACCAATGTCAAGTTCTTTGAAGATAGACAAAGATGAAGATGGGAAGAAAGTTGAACAAAAGTTGTACATGAAGCATCATTGGTTCACTCCTTTATCTTACTGCTTCTAGACCTGATATCTTGTTGAGTGTTTGCATCTGTGCTAGGTTTCAATCAGATCCTAGAGAATCCCATCTCAGTGCTGCGAAACGCATCATTAAATACGTTGCTTCATCATCAAGCATAGGTCTTTGGTATCCTAAGAAGGGAGACTTTAATCTTCCTGGGATATTCGAGACGCAGATCTGGCCGGTTGTAGAGTTGATAGAAAAAGCACGGGGAACCCGCCGTTGCTTGGAAGCAGGACGGTGTCTTGGTTTTCAAGGAAACAAAGCACTGTGTCTCTTTCAACAACAGAAGCAGAGTATGTAGCCCTTGGAAGCTGCTGTTCGCAAATTCTATGGATAAAACAGCAGCTAAGAGACTTTGAAATTGAAGACTTATGCACAGAGATTAATTGCGACAACACCAGCGCTATCAACCTCACCAAAAATCCAATTCTCCACTCAAGAGCAAAGCATATAGAGATTTGACATCACTTTATTAGAGACCATGTTCAAAATAGAGATGTTTCAATTCAATTTGTTGACTCAAAGAATCAACTGGCGGATATATTCACAAAGCCTTTGGAGAAAAATCAATTTGAGTCTATACGTTCCAGACTCAACATTTTGAGGTATGAGGATATCAAAGTCTAAAGACTTTCAAACTCAGACTTTCAAGACTTTATCTTAAAGACAGTCTTGGTACGTCCGTCAGACTGTAAGTCTTTCTCTCTTGAATCTCATCTTAAAAAGGTACGATCGTCAGACTGTGTTTAAATTATTGCTATATTTAATTGACGTAAATATTGCATCGTTTCATTTTCAAAAAAAGAAGAAGTTATTTTTGAAATGGCTATTTTGCGGAAAAAGACAGTTATTTTGAAAAGGCATTTTTTTTATTTCCTTTGTGACGGTTCGTTTATCCCTCTTTTAACCGATCGTGCACTGTCGATTCCTCTTCATTTTTCTCTCAAAACCCTAGAAAGCATCGATCCTCCATTCCCGTTTGTCTTCTTCGTTTAATCCTCAAAAAGTTGTCATCTTTCCTGGGAAAGTCAAGCGAGGAATCTTCCAAAAAAGAAGAAGTGACTCCAGTAGGGGACCACGGCGGATGAATGAGGGGCCTACGCACTTCGATCTTACTGAAGAAGAAGTGACTCCAGAACAGCAAGCAAGCCCACAACATTCTCAACAGCGTCATTCTCCTCCATCTAGTCCTAAAGGCGTTGATCAACAACAACAGGAAGAAATCATCGAGGAAGCAGACCCTGTAAGAGTTCAAAAGCCCGCTTATATTTACCAGTTATATCGTGCCTTAAAAGGAATTCGTACTCCTTTGAACTACATTGATGAGTTTCTTAAAGACAAAGGACATGGGAACAAATATATCTTTCTGCGAAAAATGGAAAGTTTGGGAATTGCTCGAAAAAAAGGGGTGGCCGAGGAAACCCTTGCAAATATCCCAAGTGATCCTCGTGATCGGGGGCCGAATCCCTGCAGATGGGAATGATGATGACAAATTATACAATCAATTTCAACCAAAAATGGGTGTTGCGGTTGAAAATCAAGGAAAAATGGGAGATTTGTTCAGATCGAATGAGCAAAAGGATCTCGTACTCGACATTGCTGAAGCGTGGGGTAATAAACCCTAGGAGTGTGGATTTTGATTTTCTGAATGCTATGAATATGAACTTGAGGGAAAAATTCAGTTATCTTCAACTTGAAAAGTTCTGCTCTGACTCTACAGAGGCCTATGCTGAATTAACTGCATATTTCTATTCAAATATAAGCTTTTTGGATGCGAATAGATTCTCTTTCAGTGTTAAAGACCAAGACTATGTTGTGGATATGAATATGCTGGCAGATGTGTTAGAAGTTGAAAGAGGAAGATATCAACCAATCAAAGTTTCCATTGCTCGGGCCACACTTGAACTGGTGAAGGACAGGAGAATAGATGAAAAGATCACCTACTTAAGGATGGGTGCATTCAACATCTTGCTTCACAAGATTGTGATTAATTGCCTCCGACCGAAATCAACTTCCAAGACTGATGTTTCAAGTTCAGAGGCCAAGCTAATGTATGCCATTCTCTTTGGAAAAAGGTTTTCTCTACCTCACACTGTGATGTTTCACATGTATAGAGCAATGATGAAGGACATAGGTCAACTCCCTTATCCAAGCCTTGTTACGAAGTTATTCAGACATCTGAATATTCAGCCTCCACAAATCTTTTGTGTTCGACCATGCGATCATATGGTGGTAGGATTGAAAATGGTGACCAAAATGCGTCCGAAGGAACCGAGCAAGGAGTTAGAGAAATTCAAGGAGAAGACTCTGCAAAATCTCATCAAATCTCTTCGCAGCTAAAAGAAAAGGGAAGGAGCCCATGGTTGCTCCATCCAAGAGAAGAAGAGCTCTCCTCGTTGAGGATGAAGATGATGAGGAAGACATCACCATCTCTGCATTGGCTTTGAAGAATTTAAGTCGTCCTGTTCCACAAAAAGAATCGGAACAAATGACAAAAGAAGCAGAGGAGAAGGATGAAGAAGAAATAGAAGCTGAAAAAGAAACAGAGGAGGAAAGACCAAGAAGAAAGAAGAGAAGAAGGAGAACCTGAGGAACACTCTTCTCCACCTGTAGGCATGGAAACAGGGGGAGATCAGGAGAAAGGAGTGAAGTCTTCATGTCCTGATGCAAGTGAAGGAGTCAGTCGCTCACCAGTAGACCCAGAGGATGTTTATGCATCTCAGTTTCCAGAAGAAGGTCATGAAGTTTCATCGCCAAACCTGCGAGATTATGATGATCTACCATCGTCTGCATTTACTCCATCAGATCGAGCCAAAGCAAGTACTCGACCGATAATGGAGCAGATTTTCGCAGAATCATGGATATTCTCTTGGAGATGCGAGGTCAAATTTATGCATTGGGATGCGAAGTTCAAAGCTTGAAGAATGAAGGTCAAGCTTCTTCCTGTTCATTGAATGATAAAATGCAAGCCCTCTCTCGTTCAGAATCGGCCAATGCCAAGAGTGAGGAGATTGCACAACTAAAGGAAGACATTAAAAGGCTGGAAGACATCGTTCGGTTTATGGAAGATTTCCAGCTTGTCCGCGTTCCCAAGCAATCTTGACTTCATCTCATCCTTTTTAATGATGACAAAAGGGGGAGAGATGCAAGATTTGAACAAAAAAATTTCATTCATTAATCTTTTAATTGTTTGTTGGATTGTTTTGTGGTTTGAACTCTGTTTGACTTTGTTTTGTGTTTGGATGAGAACTGAACTAGACTTGGATTTGACTGCTTCTATTAACTAATATTGATATCTATGAATGGCTTCATCATTTACTAAACTAACCTATTTTCTGTGGTTGCAGATTCTAGTGTTATCCTGTTAGCCATTTATCTCTATAAGATATGCATATGTGTTTAAGAAATGTTTTGTAGGTCAAAGATATCCAAATCTGCAGGAAAGTTTTGTCACCATCAAAAAGGGGGAGATTGTTGGAGAAATCTTCTTGAAGTGTTTTGAAGTTGACAAAACGTTTCTATCGTCTAGTCTCGAAGGCTTGCAGACTCGCTATTTAAAGTCGAAGACCTCCGGACAGCCAGACTCAAGACTCAAAGTCTATCCTCATTGACAATCTCTAATCCGTTGAAGAAAGGTTATCCAAAACTGGATGTTTCGTTAAAGATTTAACCTTATCAACTGGAGAAGATCTTGTGGCTGGAGAATACATAACGGAGTCCTTTGATTGATCGAAGATTGACTCGATAATTGAAGATCCGGTGATTGCCTAAATATTATTGGAAGGTTCTGCTTATGGAAACCGAGATCTTGATTGTATGGGCGAACAGGATTGATGGGCTATCAACACGTTCCTTTTATAGCTTGAACAATCTTCCTAATTGATTCTGTCCAACGGGTAGATTGGAGGAATTCCTTTGGTAAGTGCCAATAGGTACGATGGCATAAAGGAGTATATAAGGAAGACTGTCTTAGTTGTTCAAGGTGTGCGCGATAGAAGAATTCCAAAGTCTGAAGCTCCTTTCTTTTTAGACAATTCCTTTGAGCGAATACTTGTATACAAAAGATAGTCTATATTTGTGAGAAATCTTGAGGAGGTGTGGTAGAACATCTACACTGTGGAATCAAGGCAAAGCTATGCTGTAACTTCTCTTTTGTTCATAGTGGAATCCAGCCAATAGGTTGTCAGTGAAGAAGAGTGGACGTAGGCTTGATATAAGCCGAACCACTATAAACCGCGTGTTCAATTTTTTCTTCTCTCAGTCTTACTTTGATTATCATTTCCTTCAACTGTCTAATATTGTGCAATTGTTGAAGAAAAACTTTTATATACCTATTCACCCCCCCCCCCTCTAGGTACTCATACTAGTAATATCAAAAAAGAAGCTCATCAAAAGGCGTGGCGCTTGATTTGAGATGGAATTCTTGATAAAGAAAATGGACATGAGCGAGCGTTTCGAGTCGTCGAAGTTGAGCTTACCTTTTTTCACGATTTTCACTACACCAATTACCCGATCATTTTCCAAGCGCGCCTTTGGCAGCTGAAAGTGGTGGAGCTTTTGTGTTTGATCACAGGCACCCTGCTAACAATTGTATTCCTGATCCCCAAGACCACAAAGCCCCAAGATGTTGTTGTCCAATGGGTGACATCCAACGGGTTAAGCATCGATGACGGCGGTCGTTCTCATGGTATTCATATGTGTTGAGCTTGTTCAGCTCTTTCTGATGGCTTTCTCCGATTGGGCGAAAGTTACATGGCTTTGCAACTACGTGCAAAAGGGGTCGTGGCACGGGTGCAAGCCCATCGAGAAGCTGATAGGACTAATATGCCGGGTACATTTGAAGTCTTGGGAAAGGAAACTTCGCCAATACTCTTTTCTTGAATTGTACAATTACGTCCCTTCCAGATTTCTCTACATTTTCTGCAAAATCAGTGTCATCGATGTCGTTGGCAGAGGTCAAAAGCAGGGCGCTCCCGTTAGATTGTCCGCTGATATGAAGAAGGCTGTATTTAATTCTCTGATGTGGAGCAATGGGAAATTGGAGAATGGACGAGCTTCATTGAGACAAAACAATGTGTTGGATGATCTCTCTAGGGCGTGTGGGTTCGATACACAAACTGAAGTTATAATGGTTTGGCATATAGCTACGAGCTTCCTTGAGGAAGAGCGGCCGTTGCGTCGAGATCCAAACTTCAACGTAGCGACTAACTTGTCCAAAAATATTGCCTATTTGGTGGCATTTGCCCCGAGATTGTTACCTGATCACCTTTATAAAACGGAGAACATGTTCGACCAAGTCATCCTTGAAGCGCAGGAGGAGCTTAAGATATGCAAGACATATGGAGAAAGAATCCACAAACTGAAGGACATCGGGGAAACCCCAGAAGATATGGAAACACCGGAAAATACGGTTATACATCGGGGTGCCCGGTTGGGGGTTCAATTGCTGAAATAGAACAGGCAGTGCATTTGGAAGATCCTGGCCGAGTTTTGGGCAGAACTAATATTGTATGTGGCTCCTTCGGACAAAGCAAAAGCGCATGTTGAGCACTTGGCGGATTCAGGGGGAGTTTGTGACTCTTTTGTGGGCTTTGATATCTCATGCTGGCATAAAGCGACAGTGTCGTCACCAAACTAATAAAGCGATTCAAATATGATGTAGCTAGGGGAGCTCGTTCTCGGCAGCTGCGTTAAGTGTACTTTCAACCTACGCAACATTTCTTTGTTTACTCGCAATCAGGAAGAATTCTTGAGCAGATGGAAAACAATCCGAATACAGGATTACATCTTGTCTAGCTAACTTTGTTGTTTTCCTGGAGTTAGTTTCAGATAACCAGCTTCCAACGATCGTTTCCGAGATCTTGAGAATTAATTGCATCAGCAAATAGTAATAATATTGAGTGGTTCGAGAGAGCAGTTTATATTTGTTCAGGAGGGTCCATGTACTCTATGTAATTCAGATGACATGGCTTGCCAATATTTCATGGAGTGATATATCAACAAATTCTTCTTGTATATCTAATTTCCCTAGCTTGTCAGCCACTTCTTTTTCCTTTCAACTATGGTGTTTAGGTTTGAAAAAAAATAGGTGTTCCATGCCCTGTTCTTCTTTGTGAACTTAAAGTTCTTCATCGTGCAAAGTGAGAGAGCACATTAAAGAAAAACTTCCGCTTCAAAATCATGGTTAAAAAAAAAAAGAAAAAGATTGCCTTCTGGTGTTGGTGACGGTTGGCTGTCGCTTTAGCTTAAGCAAATGACACTCTCGGTGAATAGCGAGTACCAGAGACAGACAGGAGAACTTATTGGGTAGACAATGCCATAAGTGAGTGAAGCTACCCACTTCAGAGCTACTCGAGTTTGACTTGCAGATATCATTTGCATTCGGCTTTATTCTGTCGTGACCTTCCCTGAGATAAACCACCAAAGGAAAAGTTAATGAACTATTAAGTCAAAGACTGAGCACCAGCTCTCCCAAATCTTACCAATTGCAACTTAGTACTCAAATAAACATGCAATGTTCTTACCTTTTGGATCCGCCATTAATCAATTAGGGTCGATTAGACACCCAAGTGAAGTATGGGAAAACACTTTGCTTCTATGGACTAGAAATTCAATAGATTCGGAGACTTGATTATGCTAAATTAATTTAACACCCTTTCGGTACCATCTCTCTTTATTTTAAATAATATGTTGCAAGTAGTCTAGATTGATTTTAAGCCTAAACCATTAACAAACAAGTATGATTATACGGGTACGCAATCAATAATTTAACACTCAATAAATCAAAGCAATAAATAAATTGCTAAAATGGGGGAAAGGACTTAAATACCTCAAGAAAGAAAGCAAAAATAATTCTATTAATTGCCAAATATTTGTAGTTTGTTAATTAACAATGAATGCCTAAGCTAAACATGATTTCTAAATAATTCCTTTGGGGGGGGGTTCTTGTTTATAGAAGCTAAATTATATGCTATACTAATCTTAAGTTAATATGCATGAATTATTAGACTAATCACATGTGATAATGACCTAATTCTTATGACAGGAAAAATTATTGCATTGATCTAACATGATATGTAATCTAATTCATATAACTAAATATGTAGTCACTAAATATTATTTGCATTCGACTCGATTTTTCTCAATTCAAGTCAAGTTCCTAACCTAGAAAAGAAAAGAGGAAGAGTCACTAAGACAAGAGCTAGGTAAGCAAGCAAGAAGGAGAGGCTAGAAAAGGCGAGGCAAGGGGCTCTCCATCTCTAGGAAGATTGTGTCCAGGATCTTGTAATCTAAGCCTTCCTTCTTCTAATCGGCTCGAATTAGCTTGCACTCTCAACCAGCTAGTCATTCACTTCCATTCCTTTAGTCTTTCCAATCGTACTTGAATCTTAAGTCTCGACTATGACTGCCCTTGCCCCCCCTCTCTCCTGCCAAAGTATAATGAGTTGTTCCATCTGTTCCTCGAATTTCATTGGTTCCAAGCACGAGTGCCTGCTCATCTATCTTCATTCCAAAGGCGAACTTTTTCATCGAGTGACTATAATTGCTATGGCCAATAGCTCGAATATTTAATCAAGTCAAACTCGAGATTTAAAATATTTGACTTTAGTAATGGTATTCTATTTATTTTAATTACTGGCATATATTTACAATACTTAAATTTACTAGTTTTGTGTTATAGCGTATTTTCAAAATTCTCTTTGACTAAAATTTGAGCTCAAACTCGTTGGAAACTCATTTGAGTTAGACATAAACTTGAAAGATCAAAACTTAATCAAGCTCGATCAAGTATTTCAAGCCTTGCATATCCACGTTCGATTTGAGCTCTAGACTGGCGTTGGCTCAACTCTGTTACTCCCTTATCATTGAGTATGGCTCAATTTATCCCTATTTCTCGTAAAGTAACTTTTGAATTTCTCTTTTGAAGAAAAATCGTAATTATTGCACTTTCGAGATTTCAATTTTCAAAAGTTGCAATAAAAGAAAAAAAATTCACTTCAAAACCTATCTATTATACTAAGTCAATAATTTGCATGAAATAACGAAAGCCCACATTGAGACTTATACTACAGTGTTCGCAACATTGTGTCTGCAGGACATGCATGATGTGAACATTAAACTACACTACAGGGAAAAGCCACCTTGTATATTGCCACCTTCGCTATAGTGCTGTTATACTGTCCAAAGGGATGGTCACAAAAGAAAAAAGAAAAGTCATAAACCTATAATGTGATTGCAATTGAGTCATAAATTTTTCAATTTTACTATTTAAGTTATAAATCTCTTGACAATTTGGTAATGTAGTCATTTCAGCCAATTTTGATTGGCAATTACTAATGTTGATGTTAGCCATCTTATGTGAAATGGTTGGTGCTAACATAGATGATTTTTACACTTTTTCATTTTTTTTCCTACTAAGACCAAGACATTCTGCTGCAACATCACCGCAAATTGACAATAAGATAGATCATATTTTTCGTGTTGCATAATCTAGTGTTGTTGGGAGGATCATATATGTGACATTTGGAATTTCCGTATTTATAATTATATAATATTCAGAAATTCATGTTATGATAATGGTACTTAGATTTTAAGCTAAGTATTATTTGCCTCAATGTTCGGACAAGCACACGGAAACTTTAATCGAATTCATAACTTTTGTGAGACATGGCTGATAATTTTCATGAACGAAAATCGTTTCAGGTTTGACGTGTGAATTGAATTATGTGTGTGCTAATAGTATAACGATATTAATTAAATTACTATAGTCTTACTAATTAATGATTGTTATTAATTGCCTAAGTTTTAGTTAATTGATAATAATATTGTTGATTAATTTGTGTTAATAGTGCTAGAATGAGTATGTTTTGCTTGGTACATTTTTCATTATAAAATTTATTAGTTAAAATTAGAAGTGCCACATGTCATCGAACAAAATTTTGCATGGCCATGTATTCTTAGAACATAATATTTTGTGATTACATTCTGTTATATTAAACTATGTAATATTGCAAGATGACTCATTTTCTTCATGCATTTTCTTTGGCCATGTGCAAGGGTCTTGTTGCATTATTGCCACATCAAGCTAAAGGTTAACATGCAATTTTCCACCTAACATTACAAGGAATTAAATTATCTTAATTAGTTTTAACAAAACTCATCTCACTTTGCCAAAGACCCATTTATCGTTCCTTCCAAAAACCCAAATGGAAGCTACATGTGTAATCTCTCACCTTTCAATCCAAGAATTTGGGGAACAAACTTCATATTCAAGAGCTACTAGGGTGGTGAAGACAATTAGTGATTTGCGGTTTGCGTTCATTCGAGGTAAGTGAAATTTTTAGTGTTAAGTTAACTTAAATCTACTTAGTTACTTCTATCTTGGTTAGTTGGGTGAAAGGTGAAGCTTTCATGTGGGGGTATGGTAGTTATTAAGTGGCTTGATAATTTCGTACAAGTTCTTTATGCTTCGCTTTAGTTCGTTTTGATTCATTTTGAATGATTATAGGTAGTCAGAACATGTTCATTTTACTATATTTTTTATAATAATTTATTGCATATTCGTTCTACTTCTTTCTGCCTCATTTTGGATAGTTAAAATCTAGCAATTCTGCCATCTTTGTCTTAATGACTTATTTCACGCTCGTTCTACTTCTTTCTACATCATTCTAGGTAGTTAGACTCTGGTGATTTTGTCATCTTTGCCTTGATGACTTATTTCATGCTCGTTCTGCTTTTTTCTATCTCATTCTAGGTAGTTAGAATCTGGCAATTCTACCATCTTTGTCTTGATGACTTATTTCACACTCGTTCTACTTCTTTCTACCTCATTCTAGGTAGTTAGAATCTGATCATTCTGTCATCTTTGTCTTGATGACTTGTTCACGTTTCTTTTTCTTTTTCTTTTTTCTTTTTTTCTATCTACCTCATTCTAGGTAATTAAAATCTGGCAATTCTGCCATCTTGGTCTTGATGACTTATTTTACGTCCGTTCTGCTTCTTTTTGCCTCATTCTAGATAGTTAGATTCTGGCCATTTTTTCATCTTTGTCACGGTGGCCCATTGCATGTTTGTTTTAATTCTTTCTGCTGGAAATCTACCGGTCAGAATCTGTTTGTTTCACTTGTTTTCGCTAAAATTTCCTAAGACAAAATATGTCCATTTGTGAGTCTGCTTGAATCTGTTCATTGGTAAGTTTATTCACTTGCTGAATCTACCAACTTATGAATTTATTCATTGAACAGTTTGTTTATTGGTTTAGGCAGACTTTATTGAATTTGAATCTAATTCCCATTGAGTCCAGTCGTCTATTGATTTTGTCCATTGCTAAATCTGTCCATTTGTAAATCTGCTCATTGTTGGATCAACTCTTTTGTCCTATAAGCTTTTATCAAGCCAAAATTTACCCTTTTAATTGTATAGACTTTATGACCAGAATGTACTTGTTCGTCCAGACTCAGAACATATCCATTTGATTTGCCAAATTTTGATGTCCAAAACTTGCTCGATGTTTAGACACAGAAAAAAAAATCATTTAACTTACTAGATTTTGATGTCCAGAACCTACTCAAAATCCAAACTCGGAATGTACTCATTTGAATGTCCAGACTTTAGTAAACATAATATGTTTGTGTGTTATTTCACATATGGTTATTTGACAAATGCATTAAATTAAGTTGAGATATGTGTGTTATGCTTGAGAGTATACATATATCATGACTTGAATGAGATTAATGAGATTCTGTCACCCATAGAGTGTTTCGGGATGCCTCAGGAGTTGAGATACCCAGGGGGTAGGGATGCCCTGTGGTGGAAGTTTGCAGGATGCCTCGGAGTTGAGATGCCCCATCTGTCAGGATGCCTCGAGAGTGTTCGGAAGGATGAAACATTAATAAATAAAATGCATTATTATGTGTAGAACTAAATCATTAAATGAAATATGGTGTGCACATACCTGAGTCTATATGGACATTCTATTGGTTGACAATTTCTGTAGTAGATGAAAACGAAAGATAAAGTTTGTTTATATTTATATTATAGTTATCGGATGATTATGCCTTCATTTTGTATATATAAGGTGAAATGGTAAGATAATTTTTCTAACTTAAAACTAGAGATTTCATTTATTGGGTTTCGACTCATCCCTTTTATTTTTCAGACATGTAGGATGGACACACTTCAACCCTTGTACTATAGAGCCCCTGTGTATAATGAAGCTTTTTATAAAAGTGTGCTTGAATTACAGTCTAGAATAATATATACCAAGTGTAGTTCTACGATATAAGTTGATATAGGAGGCTTCGTGGAGTGTGTTCCTCTCTAGTTTGTTGCTTGATACTAGAATCTTGATGGAAAATTAGTCGGTCCGTTGAGTAGCTTCGATCTGGATGTTGGAAACGTAACAGAATGAGAAGTTATTAATCCATGACTTAGTCTAAAACGTTTATTTAGGCAGACTTTTGAAAGTATAGTATAGTCTGGAGATAGTTCCCCCTACCTCTACTTAAATTTTTGTCTTTTGCTCGAAATGTAATGAAGTTGTGAACTCAATGTAATATAAATAAATGAAGTAGTACATTTGTTATAATTGTGAGGCTGAAATCATTAAAAGAATATTCGTAGATGTTTGTTTTCGCTTCCACAGGATAAAAGAAAGCAATAATATAATAACACGTGTCGAGTGACGTCTCGGGATGTCACAATATATGCTATGATTTCATTGATTTGTACTCATCCTGATTTTGCATATGCTATTAGTGTTGTGAGTTGCCATATTGCAAACCCTAGAAAGTAGCATTTGGAAAGAATGTTGATACCTTCATTCATAGCAATAAGCGAGTAAGATTGAGTAAGCATGCTAACGTTTCCCAAGTTTCCTTAGCACGTTCACAAGTAGAAATTCTATTGAATTCTTGCATCTGAAGCTCAATATAGCAAATTCATAGCCTTAGCATTCAATTGGACTTGCTTAGTTTCATTTGCATTCCACTCTTCCTCACATTTTGGCATCTTTACCCTATCAGCATTCTTAGTTGGTACATGTGGACCATTCCCATTAACATGCCACAAATCATTAGCTTGAGATTGAATAAAAGCTCTCATCCTAGCATTCCACAATTTATAGTTCACAATCATTGACATCTAAATTTTGGTTAAACATTTAGCGATAAATTGCATAGAAAATTGGGGGCAGAAGTACGGCGCAAGTGCCATAACTTGGCACGCCGGGACACTTAAGTGCCATAACTTCCAAACGGTACACTTAAGTGCCACTTTTTTTTTTTTTCGAGTGGGACACTTAAGTGCCACCTCCGGCGACCCTTGCCGGAAATCCTACGTGGCAATTTTTTATTATTATTTTTTGCCTACGTGGCTCGCCGGAGCTCCAAATCAGCATAAAAATTTAAAAAATTTAAAAAAAAAAAAAAGAAAATTTTAAAAATTTTAATTTTAAAAAATTTTAAAATTTTAAAAAAAGAAAATTTTAAAAATTTTAATTTTACAAAATTTTAAAATTTTTTAAAAATAAGAAAATTAAAAAAAAAATTAAAAAAAAAAAAAAGAAGGGGGGTGGGGAGGTCGAACGGGCGGCCGAGGGCCGAGCCCTCGCCGCCGCCGCCTCCCCGCCGTCGCCGGAAGGGTCGGCCGGGGTCGCCGGTCGGCCGGCCTCACCGGCCCCCGGCCTGGCTCGCGACCCGGCCGACCCTTCCCGGCGGCGGCGGGGAGGCGGCGAGGGCCGCGAGCCCTCGCCGGATCCGGCGGGCGAGGGTCGCGGCCCGCGCCCTACCGCGACCCTCGCCCAGATCCGGCGAGGGCTCGCGGGCCCTCGCCGCCTCCCCCGCCCGGGAAGGGCCGGCGATGGAGTGGGGAGGGTCGGCCGGGGTCGCCGGGCCTCGGCCGGGGCGGCGGCGAGGCCGGCCGATGGCGGCGAGGGCCCGCGAGCCCTCGCCCAGATGGGGCGAGGGTCGCGGCCCCTCGCTGCGATCCGACGAGGGCTGCGAGCCCTCGCCGTCGGTCGGCCGGGGCCGGCGACCCCGGCCGACCCTCCCCCTCCGTCGCCAGCCCATCCCGGCGACGGCGGGAGGCGGCGGCGGCGAGGGCTCAGCCCTCGGCCGCCCGTTCGACCTCCCCCTTTTTTTTTTTTTTTTTTAATTTTCTTAATTTTTTAAAACTTTTAAATTTTTCTTAATTTTTTAAATTTTTTTAATTTTCTTTTTTTTTTTTTAATTTTTTGAATACTTTATAATTTAATTAATTTTTATATTATTATTTACACGTAGACACGAAACGGCGTCGTTTTTTGCGTTTTCTCCGCCACGTCGGCGTGCAAAACGACGCCGTTTTGGACTAAACTCGCCGGAAAATTGCCACGTCAGCCATTTGGCCGGATTTTCGCCGGAGTGGCACTTAAGTGTCCCATTTTGCTCCGATGATGGCACTTAAGTGTACCATTTTAAAGTTATGGCACTTAAGTGTCCCGGCGTGCCAAGATTATGGCACTCCAGGTGTCCTCACCTCGAAAATTGGGTATTGAACTTTAGCCTCTAAACAAAAATAGTGTAATTAAATTGCAGAGCACATAGACATTGGGAGCATTTGCATTACTAGTGATAGAATTTATTGAAACATATTTCCTTTAAATTAAAAACAAAAAACAAAAAACAAAAAGAGGGGGCGAGTAGGTTGGGCCGACGCGGCCCCTCCATCCTTCTTTCCTCTCCACCTCGGCCGGGTTCTTTCTTTTTCTTTCCTTTTTCTCTACAGCTCGGTCCTTTCTTTCTTCTCTCCTTCTAGGCCCAGGCCCCTCCCCACGTCTCTCCCTCCCTCCCTCCTCCCCCCTCTCCCTTGTACGAACAGAAGCTACAAAGCAGAAGAAGGATCTGCAATGAGGAGGGCGGCAGCCATGATTTTAGATCACACAAGACTTTTTCAAGGCTCCATAACCAATAGTTTGTTTCGATAACCAAATAAAGAAGCTCAAAATTCAACAATTTAGCAGAAATAACAAATAAGTAATTCATGGAACATGTGGTGTGCGTATGATAATTTGGAGTTATTACCAAAAAAGTCATAAATATGTTACACTTATGCAAATTCAATCACAAACTTTTAATTATACCAATTGGCTCTTAAACCTTTTAATTTTTTTTTCAATTGTGTTCATCTAGCTAATTTTGACTAGAAATCGGTAACGTGAATGGTAAATGTCCTACATCACACAGTTGACACCGACGTGGACAATGTTATAATTTTTTAAATAATTATTTTATTTTTATTTTTATTTTTATTCTTTTGCTCAATTATATCTCTCTAATACAATGTATTTCACTCTAATAATTTATTGCAAAATTATGACAAGAGGCTAGAACCAATGTTTGCTTTGGATGTGTGCTTCGGTCACTTTTACTAAAGCAAGAGAGTGTCTTATTTGTGATAACCAAGCTCAATTCAATGGCTATATTTTTCTACCGTTATCACTTGGGGGTGCCCGTTCAAGCTCCTCTAGTCATACGAACATTGGCCGGAATGGATTGATCTTTCATAGGCAAATATCCGATCACTTGGCAATGCTTATATATATATAGGAATGAGCACTGGCCCAATTCCCACCCAAGAACTGGATCAAACTGACTAGTTTTGGGTGGTTCCCAATCAGCGCTATTCAGTCCGATTCTTGGTACTAGGGTGGAACAAGATCGAACCCACGCTATTCAACATTTTCCGAATTTTGATAGAGAACGAAAGGTAGACAGTTTTGCTTAGTCCCAATTCTCGAGAACCAGATTGGACCGGTTGGTTCTAGAACGGTTCCAAAATTTTGTGAGGAAGAATGTGAGGCATTGACCGAACGTACTCCTTGGGTCTTAAGATTTGATTGTTAAAAAAATGATGAATAGCGCGGGGGCAGAAGTAGTCTTAGAAAACCACAACTCAAAAATACCAACAACCGAGCAGAATATCAGCCTGTGACATTAGGTGTCACGCCCCGGACCCCGAGCGTGTACCCATCCCTATCTGGTCGATAAAAATTTGTGACTTCCCAGGACGAGTCGCCGACCCTTTCCATTTTATTGCACATGCGGAAGTGAAAAGAAATCCCCTGACAGTAATCATCTCGAGATAGAAAAGCAAGATAATAGATTCACAAACAAACATGCTTTTATATATACACTGAGTCATGAACACAGGTCTATGGCCAAAGACTACAAAAGACTGGCCCTCCAAAAAGAAGCGGTCCTAACTGACCTACGCTTCCGATCACCTCCTCTCAGCTTCAGGTCCTCCACTCAACGACCCTGAAAATGTTGTCCCACAATGAGGTGAGATATCATCTCAGCGAGTCTAAGCTCTAAACCCCAATTAGGAGGGAAATACGCCAAGAAGCGTCCTAAGCACGCAATCACACAATCAAGAGACTTACCTCGTCTCAGACCCACCCTGCAGGTCAGTACAATTTATCTCAAAGACAACATGAGAGCATGAGCAACAAATAAGCTCCAATAATTGAAACGCCACACTCAATTAATCACGCGTTCCTAGTTTTGATCTCGGCATATAGCACGGCTTACTCTCAGTTCGGCGGTCTTCTGGCATTGCCAGGCATCGTCTCACCCCATTGAGCACGGCACGTCTCTTTATCAGACGGCTTTCCTGAAGGAGCATAGGGTCCAGAATCAACTGCGACCGGCTTCCCGTTGTCCAGGGGGTATCCCACATTGGGATAACGTCCAGCTCAACAGCCCGGGACGATTTCTATCACACGATCACTCAAATATGGCCGGGACACCGTGCATTGCACTCAAATGCTTCAATTAAAATGGTGAGCCCGGCCTTTTCTTCATATTAGAAATTCACATGAAATTACTCGTGTGTGGGTACACGGTCAACTTGATCCAGAAAAATTGATATTCCTCCTTTTTGAAATCCCACTATTTCATATAGTACTAAACACCATTTTCGGTATCAAAACCCGACACCTGGGATTTTCTGAATAAATATTGGAAATTCACAATTTTGGAATTAAATACCAAAAATCCAATCAGCACTCAATTTGCATAATTTAACACTCAATTGCAGAAATTAACCACACCATTGCAATCAGCACGAAATTCCGGTCACCGGCTATCCCGGCCTAATTTCCGGAAAAATAATTAATAATTAAATAATTACTGAAATTAATTAAATAAATCAATTTAAATTCTAAAAATACTAACCTAGGCCAGAATCATTAAATTAATAACCAATACGGACTCGGAGAAATTCCTGAACCCTACTAGATAAATAGTACAATATATTTAGGCCTTAGCTAAACCATGCTAACCATCTAACATGCTCAATTAAATAATTCAATTTCTAATTTAATCTAACTAACCACCTAATTCCTAATAAAATAAATCTAACACCCCTTAAACGTCATTAACCTACTAAGCAGAGTTTAGAGTATAAACTCACCGGTGTATCGCGAAAACCGGTTCACCGCGACAACGACTCGACGGCGGCCGAAATCGAAATTTTTGGCGGCGTCGACGAACTTGGGGCGGGCCTAAGGCTTGGCCCAACAAATCTCAGCCCAATTGAGATTTGTTCTTGCACTGGAATGGGCTTGCTCTTGGACTTGGCCTAGCTGCGATTGGGCTTCAAAAACTGGGCTTGAAGACTACAATTGCTGAAAATGGGCTTGAAATAAAACTGAATTGGGCCTGTCTTTGCTGGGCCCGAAAGACTGAAATTGCTGGGCTTCCAATCCAATTGATGCTGGGCTGGAAATGCCTCTGCAGATGGGCTGACGCAAGCTCAACTGGAGATGAGCTTTGCTGGGCGTGGAACCTAGTCTTGGGCTGAAGATACACGGACGACTGGGCTTGGAATTCGCTGGGCTGCTGGAGATGGCATCACGAAAATGGAACAGCAGGCGTGAGCTGCTGGGTCAACACGGAGGCGTCCAGCTGAGAACTCGCTGCTTCGTTGACCGAGTGAAGGGCGCCTGGCAGCTGGATTCGAGCGCGGCTTCAGCTGAAGACGTGAGCTGAGCGAGCAGCAGCTTTGGTCTTCGTGCACTGGAGTTTCTTCAATGTTTCGGCAGTCCAAGACTTCGTGGCTTCGCTGGGTCGACGGGCTGGAGAAGATTGAAGACGGAAGCTGCTCGCGGACGCTGCTTCGCTGGACGCACGAAGCGGTGAGGAGCTTCAGTCAACAAAATGGTTTCGGTGCTTGCTGTGGTCTTCGATGGTTGACCGGGGAAGCAGAATCGCGGACAGCTGGCCGCGGATGGAGAGAAGGTGGCGTTCGGTGGAGTCTTCGTGAGTGGAGGGGCGATCAGCAACTGGGTTGCTCGGTCTTCATGGACTCCACGAGATGCACAGGCTGAAGACGTTGGACTCGTGGCGGCATGAAGAAAGATCAGTAGATGGCTTCGGTGGACGCTGGGTTGCAGCCGTTTACGGGGCAGAGAAGTGGAGTAGCTGGGTTCCTTTTTTCTCTGCTGGTGCTGGTGTCGCACGAAGGAATCGGGAGAGAGAGGATGGTCGTGGATGGGAGAAGGCAAGAAGATAAAGATGAGGAGTGAGGTGGGGCCATACGATATTTTGCGAGAATATCCTCCATGAATCACTCTTAGCCAAGTAAAAACACTTGGCCTTCACTAGACCATCCAAATGACCCCCATAACCTCTCAACTAGTCCAATAATGTTAGGGTGAGGGGATGTTACGAATTCTTCAAGGTCTTGCCTCAATTGCTCTTCCATTCTCTCTTGATTCATTATCAATTGGTCACCATAATTTCAATTGATATATCAATGCTTCACTTGCTATTTTTCCTCATCCAATAACCCATCTTGCATCTCAATTTTGCGACTGAAAACCATCTCCGGCATTTTCTGCACTAAAATAATCCTGCGACGATTTTTTCCCAAAAAGTGTCGAGTGTCAGAAAAATCTTCTGAGACTGAGTCGACACTCCTAGAATTTATTGTGACATGGCCAAAACTTCAATTTCTGAAATCGGACTCGAATTGACGATTAATTTCCATTCGATGCGTTTTTAGCGTGACCTAGGCTACTGGGTAACTTTCAGATATTTTTAAGTGCAAATGACCCGTGGTCGATTTTCTTCGAGCCACTATGAACCCACTCGACTCAATGGCGACTCTTGATTGTCGTGAAAATCTCGAGGATTGATTACGGACACAGGGTACCAAAACAATAAGAAAATCAGTCTAGTGTTGGCCGACGAGAATTTTCTAATTCAATGGTGTCACCCACGATTAGCCACACATCTCCGTCGATCCAATCTATCTTTGATTTCAAATCGATTTTTTTAACTGCGCCGTAATGACTTCTAAAGATGGACACGGTCGAAGCTCGATTCTTGATCGAGTTCTCAAGTCTATTGCCTTAAAATTCCTTAATAATTTTCCCCAGATAGTCTAGTTATCTCGAGAGTGATCGGCTCTGAGAATAACCCTATAGACGTGTCAATGAAATGCTTGATTTATTCAGTAGAAGACAGTGTTGAAAATTTGGGATGTCACATTAGGGCTTGAAAATTTGATGTTTTCGTAGGATATGCCCCTCGAAATGAATATGTAGAGGCAAATCGACTTGCTCAAGTAGCATCGATATGTTCGTGTTAGGCTTTGAGCGGCAAGTAATTTGAGAAATTCCTACCTTCTTAAAACCTATCGAGGGCGGAACATATCATGGCCATTGATTATGAATAACATTGGCCTGAATAATCTCATTCATTCCCCTAATTTTCATCTCTTGGTGTTGGTGTTAGAGAGCAACAATGCATCCATTGTCTTAATAATTTTGCTTGTTGACCATGTCACCACTAAGATATGTTAAAAGGCTAATCTATTCCAAAAACATTTCGAGTTGAGAGGAACGAGATTTGCTTATTAGTACTTTCAGAGAGTCAATCAATCCCTTTTTTTTTTGCACTTGAAAACAGCTTGTTCACAAATTATTAAATGCTGGCCATTGTCGTAAGCGAAAGTAATCTATGGTGAAAAAGCATTTCGAGAATAGAATTATCGAACAAAACGGAAGTAGCAAGCGAAATGTCTTGCTAAGTATTGAGAATATTTTAGAATTTTCAATCTTTCATTTAGTTTATTGTATAGGAAAATTCATACGCTAAAGTTCAAAGCCTTCGCAATTCGCATCCCTTTTTTCTGCCTTATTTTCAGGCGGTTTTCTGAATTTGTTGTCGACTTTCTGAATTACGAAGCAATTGCAATGTGGATTGGCACAAAACCTCATCAAGTCAATGAAACTTGAGCAAGAAAATATGCTTTTGAAACATGCAAAATCAAAACGATGAAGGTATAACTTCTCTCAATGAATGTAAAAAAAAAAAAATTGTCATCTCTATAGGCATCGATCTCGAATTATTCCTAAACAAGGGATATTATTCTTGCGTTTGTTACACTATATTCTTCATTCTATTTTCACCATCTTGATGGTGATAACTCTTGAATTATTCCTAAAAGAGAAATTATTCTCGTGCTAATTACAATGTATTCTTCATTCTAGTTCCTTTTGTCTTTTTACCTCTAAAACACGATAATTCAATAGACTAATAAGACCTCAGATCCCACATGCCACAGTTTTCCGAATTTTTTAATAATTGTTACTGGGTCTTTCAAGCCCAAAATAGAAAAAAAATAAAAAGTGGAAAGGTTGTTCCCACACGCTAAGGTATATTATAAAATGTTCAGATTTACCAACCCACCCTTGAAATTATGAATAAAACGTGATTATTAATTTATTTTGACGCCCTTATGAGAAAATTTGGCCTCATCATTAGAGGTGAATAGTTCCAAATTTTGTATAATTATAGGTTATTCCACTTAAAACTTGGAACATACCTGCTCCGACAGGTTTCTAATTTTTAAAAACCTGGAACTTGGAATCTACCTAGCATTCCTTGAAACCTAGAACCTACTCCGTAACAAGTTCCAAGGTTGGTTTCAAGGTTTACAAAATTTCTATCTATATTATTAATTATGAATCATTACCTATAATGACCACCATTTGTTGCAATAATCTGTTGATCACAACTTATATTTAGACATACGGAAAATACGAAACATTAATAAATTAAAAGTCTCATCCATAAAATGGAAGCTTAAATTAGTAGTTCTAAATTATGCACTTACTTTCGAATGTCATGAAATACCACAAGATCATGCAAAAACATTAATCAAGAAAAACACAAAAAGTTATTTCAAGTTCTAGGTTCCATGATCCACCTACATATAATGTGGAACCTGTCAGATTCTAAATTCTAAGATATGCAAAGTGAGTTCTAACCTGCAATTACAGGTTGAGAACTTTTGGTGGCACGATTCTCCGTTTTGTGGTTGTAATGATGAGACAAAACTCATTAGAATGACGTCTTTGTTTATGATTGTTGCTGGTATTGATTATTTTAAGACGACAAAAAGAGCTGTTTTTCCACAAGATGAATGAGCCTCCTCCTCCTCCATTTTTCTTATGTACTTCCTTGTGAGTCTACTACAACAATGTCAAGTTGATGTTTCTGAGCTACACCTGCTGAAAATTCTCCTGCAGAAACATTTCAAGTTGAAAGGAGCAGGATTGGCTTGCTAGTACTTTCAGAGAATCGATTAATTCTTTTTTCAATTGAAACGTATCGTTTGCAAATTATTAAATGCTGGCCATCGCAAGTAAAGTAATCTTTACTGGAACATTTCCAGAGTAGAATTATCGAAGAAAACAGATATAGCAAGCCGGGAAAAAAAAAAAAATAGTAACACTGAAGTGTCCTGCTAATTATTGAGTGTAGTTTTGAATTTTGCATTTAGTTGATTGTATGATAAATGTAATTCATACAGCCTTCGCAATTCGCATCCGTTTTTTCTGCCTTATTTCTAGGTGGTTTTCTGAAATTGTTGTCGACTCTGAGTAAGAAGCAGTTGTAACGTGTATTGGCACATCATGCCATTCGTGTGATGGAACTTAAAAGCAAGAAAAGATGCTTTTTGAAACATGCAACGTGAAAATGACAACGTACAACTTATCATATTGATATTATTTTCTCTAGGAATAATTCTCGAGTTATTCCCAAATGAAAGATTTTATTCTTGCGTTTGTTACACTATATTCTTTATTCTAGCTAAATCATCTTTATGGAAATAAATTTCGAATTATTCCTAAACGAAAGAATTTATTCTCTCATTAGTCACACTATGTTCTTCATTCTTGTTCTTTTTGCCTTTTTTTGTCTTTCAAACCAAACACAAAAGAAAAAGGGGGAAAAAAAAAGGTTGTGTCCACTCACAAAGGTAAAGAAGAATGACAAAAAAAAAAAAAGGAGTAAAAAGTCGTGGTATAGAGAATTCAGTCCGCCAGGCCATGGCGGACTGACTAACACCGGGCCAGTATCCTTGCACTGCCGGGAGCGGCAAGTTTGCTTGGAGTGTAACCGGTTTGGTTTTGAGTTTTAGAAAATCCAAATCAAATCATTTTTGTGTGCATTAATTTTGAATCGAATTGCTATCCAAATTGAAGACACAATTCGGTTCAGTTTTTCAGTTTTCTTTTTTGTAATATTAGATAGAAATTTAATGAAAAAGAAAAGAGATTGTGTAAATTGTAATATTAAGAAGAAAAATGATTTTTAGTTCAGTTTGGTTAACTAAACCGAATCGAAACTATCCAAATTGGCAAAAACAAATTTATTATCCAAACTTAATGAAATTTTTGGTTTGTTTTTTGACACCTCTAATTTTGGAGGCTCTGTGAAGCTGGCCTTCCGCTAAGGCCTCCAATCTAGAAAGCACACGGTCCTGCGAGAATTGAACCCCCGTCCCTCCACATCGGGGCCCCATCTTAGGTGACAAACCTGTGCGACCCCGCTTGGCGAGCGACGTCAACAGCTATGCCTTTAATATAACTGTGGGTTACCCTGATATATACCCAATGTGGAACTTCTATGCACATTGCATTGTTCCCTTTGTCACACTTCATCTCTCTCCGCACAATACAGAACTCACTGAATTTCTTATTTTCTTGAATGTCCACTATTCTTTGGATCGAGAAGTGGCCAATCCAAAGCAGAAAACGAAATCCCAACTAAAATCATGGTCAAAAAGCACCGCAATAAATGGATCGAGCATGTTCTTAAAGGCACTTACTTATCAATCAAAGTTCAAGAATTTGAATATGTCAATCAAAATGACAAGCGGATTATTGAAGAAATTAAAATCAAGGAATTGATAGCTCTTATAATATAATGATCTTTTTATTTGTTATTTCTATTGTTGTATTATTTTCTTATGAAGTGTAACACTTCGTAAAATCCTTATACAATGGATGTTATCCAAGAAATTGTACATTGAGATAAACAATCAAACACATTTGTTCTTTTTATTATATCGGAACAAGATTCGTGAGTTCAAATCTTTTTAGGTCTCTATTTACATCCCTAATTATATTTATATGCCTAAGGCTTAGGACAAAGTCTAGTTTACGTGTGATTGAGAGTTTTAGAGTAAATAAATATTATATCACGTCTTCATTTACGGTTTAACTTTTGAGAGGAGTTGATAGCAGTATCATAAAATATAATAGAATGATATTGAAGAAAACCATTACAATAATTTAATTTAATAGTTTAAAAGTAGAGATAATAAATGCATCTTAATTATATTTCCCTAGTAAATGAATACGAAAAAGCAAGAAGACAAACGGGAGAAATTGATGTAAATCCTCCAAAAATCATGTAAAAATATAAGAATTTTGAAAAAAAAAAAAAAAAAAAAAAAAACAAAACAGGCTACCAAGAAGAGATCGCTATTCATTATGCCTGTGAAAAAAAAAAATCTCAAATTATTCCAAAAAAGTTAAAGATAGTATTCTTGCCCGCGTTAGTCACGCTATATTCTTCGTTTTAGTTCTTTTTGACTTTCATCACATGGTCATGAATCAATTCTCAGCTTGGCACGGGCGGTCTAAGTGAACTTGACCTGCAAGGATTGAACCCATGTCCCATCAAGGATGCCCCCACCTGGGCTACAAGCCTCCGCATCCACGCTCGGCTGCCGGATATGTGCCTACTATAAAGTGTGTATTGATGTGATAAAGGCCGGGAATCCTATGCACAGGATTGCCTGCGTTCTTCCCCTTCGTCACACTTCATATATCTCTGCGCATGATTCAAAAATCAATGGATATTTTCTTTAATATCCACTATTTTTTGGATTGAGAAGCAGCCAATCCATGGTAGAAAGTGAAATTCAACGTAAAATCATGATCAAAAAGCACCATTCTTAAAAGCACTGATTTAATCAATCAAGGGAGAAGAATAAGGATAATCAAGATCACAAATAGATTTTCGAAGATACCAAAATTAAGGGATTGACAACTCTTGTGATATAATGATCTTTTCATTTAATATATCTATTGTTGTATTGTTTTCTTGTGAAGTGTAATAATAGTAGTGGGTAGCATCTCCACAAATTGTGCATTGAGATCAATATTCAAACACCATTATTCTTTTATATTCAGAGTATGAGTCTTGAGTTGAAATCTTTCAAGATCCTTATTTACCTCCCAATTATATTTCTATGCTTTAGGTTTAATAATTTTAAATTTTAAAATAGTTAACAGTTGTCTCACAAAATCTCATAATAAAATGATGTCTTAAAAAATCAATATAATAATTCAATTTAATAACTTCAAAGTAGAGATAGTGCATACCCTTTCATTGCAAGGAGAGAAATGGGAGAAGAGATTGTTGTAAATCCTATAAAAATCATGGAGAAATATAAGAGTTTTGAAAAAAATAAAAATAAAAAGTCAACAAGAAAAGATTGCAAGAGAAAAGAGAGCGCGGGAGTAGAAAACCTGAAACTGGGCCAGATGCCTCGCTGGCACTTTCGTCAGTCTTTTAATAACCAAGATAAGATAAGTGTGCTTTCTTTTTTAACTTTTTTGTGAAATGTCTTCTCGAACAAAGAATTGGGCAATATTGTGGATGGAACTTCTCTTTTTAGGGTCGATACTGTTAAAAATCGTAAACTGATAGCCTATCATAAATTCTAACCAAAATTAATTTTCCTTTCATTAAAAATAACTCAAATTGATACACATAACATATTTATCCTAAAATAATTTTCATATAACGAAAAATCTCAAATCAGTACCATTGACTATAATCTATCCCCACTAACATTTTAGGATTTAAGATGTAAGTTAAATTTGAGTGAGAGGTACAATTTGATAAATTGCGTGCGATAAAAATTAATTTGGTATAAAAATGGAAAAATTAGTTTTGAATAAATATATTATGAATACCAATTTAAGATTTTTAACAATATTAACTTTTTTCATTGATATTTTAATTATGGGCGCAAGTAATTTTCGTGGCCCTAAAGGACGGAGGGAAAGGCAAATTCCCTATGCGGGCGGCAATTACGGGTCCGCATGAGAACATTTCTTGGCTGGGGAACAATTTTTTTTCAGAAATAGTTCTTTTCTATTTCTATTATGGGGAACAATTTCTATGTAAAAAAACCCGTTTGATAACTACACAAAATTTTTACTCTAGAAATAGAAAAAGAATAGAAATGCGTTTGGTAAAAAACAGTTTATTTTTTATATTTATTTGTGTTTTATTTTTTCCGGTATACCGCGGCGACGTGCGGCGGCGGCGGTGTCCGGCGGTGATCGCGGTCGACCGGCGGTGGCGGCAGCGGTCGGTCGGCCTCCGGCGATCGGCGGTGGCCGCGGCGTAACGGCCAGCCCGGCCGACGACGGTCGGTCGGCCTCCGGCCGTCGCTGGGCGTCTGGCATCGTCCAGCGGTGACCGGCAGCGACGGTCGGTCAGCGACTGGCGGCGTCCGGCGGTGACCAGTAGCAACGATCGATCGGCGACCGACGGTGGCGGCGGCGATCGACGGTGGCGACGGTCGGTCGGCTCGGGCGACCGGCGGCAGCCGGTAGCGTCCGGCAGTGACCGGCGGTGACCGGCGACGGTCGATCGGCCTCCGGCGACCGGCGGCGGCGGCAGCGGTCGGCCGGCGGCGGCGGACGACGGCGGGTGGTGGTCAATGGTGGTCAATGGCGGTTAGCAAGAGAAGAATAAAAGAAAAAAAAAATCACTTATTTCTTAAACTTGTTCTCGGGAACAAGAAGCAACTTTTTTTTACTTCTCATTTCTATTTCAAAACTATTCCTGGGCTAACTTTTTGTTCCTGGGAATAAAAAACTAACTTGCCATTATCAAACAGGTTTCTATTCTTTTTTTGTTCTGGGGAAGAGAATAATAGAAATTTTTGGGCTGGGGAAGGTTACCATGCAGACCCAAGTCCTTTGACGCTGTGTCGGGTGGAATCAAAATTAATGCCTGGACCCGCTCCGTGCATCAGTAGAGGTAACGTCAATAAATACAGGTTTCCCCTTTCACCTCCGCACAGAGGAAACGAACTCTCGAAGCTTTTAAACTTCTTGGCTCTCTTACACTCACCAAGAACACAATCTGCCTTTATTCTCATAGGGAGAGGGAGAGGGAGAGAGAGAGAGAGAGAGACATGAGGGACTTGCAGGGAAGCCGAATGGTGGCGGCGAGCCAAACCATCGCCGAGGCCAGCGGGGTTCTGAAGAGGCTCCAAACCCCGGGGGGCATGCTCGCGCAGATAGAGCTCTACGTGGTCTCAGTCGCCTTCCTGCTTCTCTTCCTCGTGGCATTCGGCTCATTGAGGCGTCGGACCAACAATCCGATGCTCAATGTCGTGTTGTGGGCGGCGTACACTCTCTCGGGCCACTTGATAACGTACACGCTCGGGCTAATGCGCGAATCCCGGTCCCGCAGCCCACTGTTCCCGCTGTGGGCAACTTTCTTGATGATCTTTCTTGGAAGCTCAAACTCTTTCTCTGCATATAGTCTTGAGGACAACGAGCAGTGGAAGAAATATGCTTGGCAACACTTAGTCGCGTTCATAGGGTTACTAACATTGTGGCCACTCTATCTGACCACCTTGCCGTCGCTGGCGGTTTTCCTGCTCCATTTCGTCCTCATAATGCTTAAGACCACAGAGAGAGGACTATCGCTCATGTCGGTGAGCGCGTTTGGCCGGCACCGAATGACAAAATTGGTCGCAGATTATATAAGCTCCAAGCATCGTTGCCTGGATTCCTCCAAAGTTGATCCCATCACTATGAAAGGATATAAATATGTGGTGAAAGTGCATCGGACCATACTCGAGAAAGTCTTTGGCGAAGTCGCAGCATTAAAGGCAAATTCCAAAACGATTTCAGGAGAAGGCGACGAGAAGGAAGTCATCACCATAGAAAAGGTGTGGGAGTGCAAAGGGTGGCTTTTGAGATCAAACGGGGAGACAAGGATTGCAGGGTCAAGGATATTTGTCTCTCTTATTCGCTCTACCTGCTTCTCCGTTTGAAATTTTCACACTACTCGTTGCCGGACGAAGCTTATCAGAAGGCATGGCGCTTGATTCGAGAAGGAATTCTTCAGGAAAAATATGGGTATAAGCGAGCATTTCGAGTCGCCGAAGTCGAGCTTGCCTTCCTTCACGATTTTTTCTACACCAATTACCCCATCATTTTCCAAGCGCGCCTTTGGCAGCTGAAAGTGGTGGAGCTTTTGTATTTGATCACTGGCACCATGCTAACAGTTGTATTCCTGATGCCCAAGGCCAAAGAGCCCCACCATGTTGTTGTCCCATTAGTGACATCCAATGGATTGAGCATCGACGTTCTTGTTACTGCGGTCGTTCTCATGGTATTCACGTGTGTTGCGCTCGTTCAGCTCTTTCTGATGGCTATCTCCGATTGGGCGAAAGTTACATGGCTTTGCAACTACGTGGAAAAGCCGTCGTGGCATGACTGCAGGCCCATGGAGAAGCTGATAGGATTAATATGCCGGGTAAATTTGAAGCCTTGGGAAAGGAAACTTCGCCAATACTCTTTTCTCGAATCGTACAATTACGTCCCTTCCAGATTGCTCTACAATTTCTGCACAAACAATTTCATCGATGTCGTTAGGAGAGGTCAAAAACAAGGCGCTCCCGTTAGATTGTCAGATAAAGTGAAGGAGGCCGTGTTTGATTCTCTGAAGAACTGGGATGGGAAATTGGAGAATGGACAAGCTTCTTTGAGACTAAACGGATTGACTAAGCTCTCTTGGGCGTGTAGGCTCAAAACACAAACTGAAGTTATAATGGTTTGGCATATAGCTACGAGCTTTCTTGAGCACGAGGTTAAGGTTTCAGGTAGAAACTTCCTTGTAGCAACTAGCTTGTCCAAATATCTTGCCTATTTGGTGGCATTTGCCCCGAGATTGTTACCTGATCACCTTTACGACGCGGAGAACCAATTCGACCAAGTCATCCTTGACGCGCGGCAGGTGCTTGACGAGTGCAAGACAGATCAAAATAGAATCAACAAACTAAAGGATATCGCGAAAAAACGAGAAAAAACGGTTCTGAATCGGGGCGCGCGGTTGGGGGTTCAATTGCTGAAAGAGGACACACAGCGCATTTGGAAGATCCTGGCTGAGTTTTGGGCCGAACTAATGTTGTATGTGGCGCCATCGGACAAAGCAAAAGCGCACGTCGAGCACTTGACAAAGGGAGGGGAGTTTGTGACTCTCTTGTGGGCTTTGGTCTCTCATGCCGGTATAGAGCGAGGGCCTCGTAAGCCGCAAACTCTCAAGCGAAGCCAAAGCTGGACCATTAATATTAGCGATGCAAATATGGTATAGCTAGGGAGCTCATTCTTGGCAGCTACTTAAGTGTACTTTCGACCTACACAACATTTCTTCGTTCACTTGCATTCAGGAAGATTTAAGGAGCAGATGGAAAACAATTCGAACGCAGGATTACATCTTGTGTAGCTGGCTTTGTTGTTTTCCTGCAGTTAATTTTAGATAACTAGCTTGCAATGTCATATTGAATGGTTCTAGAGAGCAGTTTGAATCTGGTCAGGAGGATGCAGGTACTCTATGGAATTCAGGTGATATGGCTTGCCAATATTTCATGGAGTGATATATCAATATATTTTTATTGTATATCTTAATTCCCTAGCTTGTCAGCCACTTTTTCTTTTTCCTTTCAACTATGGTGTTTAGGGTTGAAAAAAATAGGTGTTGCGTGCCCTGTTCTTCTTTGTGAACTTAAGTTCTTCAATGTGCTAAGGGAGAGAGAACGGTAACGAAAAACTTCCACTTCAACATCAAGGAAAAAAGAAATCTTGACTTCTAGGTGTGATAGTTGGATGTCTCTTTAGGTTAAGCAAAACGAGACTCCTAGGGCCTATTTGGTAATCATCCAAACAGTGCCAAATTCTGATTCTTTGTTCCCGGAATCAGTTTCGGCCTAGAATCGCGTTTGGTAAATTTTTTGTTCCCGGGAACAGATTGGGAACATAATCAAGAATAAAAAAAAAGTTGATTCTTGTTCCGGGAACGAATTTGAGAATCAAAATCAATAAATTTTCTTCTTCCCTTCGGCCATCTCGCGACCGCCATCCACCATCGCCCGCCACCGTCCGCCGTCCGCCACCACCGTCCACCGCCACCGCCACCACTGCCAGCCACCGCCGCCGGCTGCCGGTCCGGGCGAGCTCGCCGAAGGCAAGCCCGATACCACCGGCAAGGCTCAACCTCCTAGATCCGGCGAGGCCGAGCCTCGCCAGGGATCGGGGTGGGCCGGGCGAGCCTTGCGACGCCCAGCCCCACCGGTGGCCGGCGAGGCTCACCTAGCCCGCCGGTGGCGGGTCGGGCAGGCCTTGCCCAACCCCGACGAGGTCGGCCCGGCCACCAGTGGGGCTCGGCCTCGCTAGATCCGGCTCGGCCGAGCCTCGGCGGGGCTAGGCGAGCCTCGCCCTGCCGGTGAGGCTCGGCCGATGAGGGCCCGCCTCGCCGAGGGCCGGCGACGCTCCGGTGAGGTCACCGGCCAGAAGAAGAAGAAGAAGAAGATGACAAAAAGAAAAGAAAAAGGAAAAAAAAAAAGAAAAAAAAAAAAAAAAAAAAAAGGAAAATGAAAAGAAAAAAATGAAAAAATGAAAAAAAGAAAAGAAAAAAAAGGAAAAAAAGTAAAAAAATTATTTAAAAATTAAAATAAATTGATTTGGAACAGAATTAATGAACACGGTACCAAACGCAATTCTATTCCAGAATCAGAAATTTTGGACAATTATCAAACGGCTTAAAATGTTTAGAATCAGTTCCCGGGAACAGAATAAAAAAGAATCAATTCTGATCAGAATCAGCTCCCGGGAACAGAATCGTTACCAAACGCACCCCTAGTGTATGGTGAATACCAGTCACAGAAAAGAAAAATTATTATGTAGACAACAGCCTATGTGAGTCAAGCTAGCCACTTTAGAACTACTCGAGTTCAACTAACAAATATTATTTGCATTCAGCTCGATTCTTTTCGATTCAAGTCAAGTTCTAAACCTAGAAAAAGAAGAAGAAGAAGGAAGAGCAACTAATACAAGTGCTAGGTAAGCAAGCAAGAAGGAAAGGCTGGAAAAGGGGAGGCAAGGGGCTCTCCATGTCTAGAAAGACTATGTCCAAGATCTTGTAATCTAAGTCTTCATTTTTCTAATTGACTTGAATTAGCCTATGCTTTCAACCAGGTAGTCATTCCCTCGTTCCTCCAATCTTTCCAATTTTACTTGAATATTAAGTCGCGGCCATGTCTACCCCAACAAAAAAGAGGAAGAGTCACTAAGACAAGAGCTAGGTAAGCAAGCAAGAAGGAGAGGCTATAAAATGTAAGGCAAGGGTCTCTCCATCTCTAGGAATATTGTGTCCAAGATATTATAATCTAAGCCTTCCTTCTTTTGGTTGGCTTGAATTAGCCTGTGCTTTCAACAAAGTAGTCATTTCCTCCTTCCTTTAGTCTTTTCAATGGTACATGATTGTTAAGTCGAGGCCATGTCTACCCCAAAAGAAAAGAATGAGAGTCACTAAGACAAGAGCTAAGTAAGCAAGTAAGAAGAAGAGGCAATAAAAGGCAAGGCAAGGGCTCTCCATCTCGGGAAGATTGTGTCTACTATCTAGGATCTTGTCATCTAAGCCTTCCTTCTTCTGGTTGGCTCGAATTAGCTTGTGCTTTCAACCACATAGCCATTTGTCGATTCCTTTAATCTTTTCGGATAGTATTTGAATCTTAAGTCATGACCTTCTTCCCTCCCCCAGGAAAAAAAAAACCTTCTTCTCTCCCCCCCTCAGGAAAAAAAAAAAAAAAAAACCAGTGTAGAGATTGATTCCATCTTTCCCCCTAATTTCATCAGTTCCAGGCTCAAGTGCCTGCTCATCTATCTTCATTCCAAAGGCGAACATTTCCATTGAGTGACTGTAACTGCTATAGCCAATAGCTCGAATACTTAATCCAGTCAAACTCAAGCTTGAGTAATGGTATTCTATTTATTTTAATTACTTGCATACATTTATGATATATAAAATTACTATTTTTTTGTTATAATGTATTTTCAAAAATTTGTGCTAGAGCATGACCTTGAATTCGCTTTGACTAATATTTATTGGTTAATCGAGTCAAGCTCAAACTTGTTGAGAACCCACTTGAGTCGAACACAAGCTTGAAAGATCAAAGCTTAATCAAGCTCTAGTCGAATATTTCAGGCCTTGCATATCCATGTTGATTTGAGCTCTAGACCTATGTTCGCTCAACTCGGTCTCTCCCGTATCGTAGAGTATGGCTCAATTTATCCTACCTCTTATTAAAAAAAAATTGAATTTCCATTCTGAAGAAAAATCATAATTATTGCATTTGTGAGATTTCAATTTTCAAAAGTTGCAATAAAAAAAAATGGTTAATACCACAAAAAAACCCCTAAACTAGTAAACCTTTTATAAATTTAGCCCAAACTAATATTTTAGCTGCCAAAAAATCCAAAAGTGTACATTTGTGACAAATTTATCCTCTGTTGATTTTTATTATATTTTACTGTTAAATTACTAAGTTAGATGACATATGACAGTTTACAGCTATACCAATTTGAGGTTTTACCCCTCTGTTTGTCACATGTGTACAAGTTTATAATTTTTCATGATATTAATCCAATTTAATAGTAACTAACAAAGGATAAAGTTGTTATAAATGTATCGGTTTGGGGTTTTTGAAGGTCAAAAAATTAGTTTAAGATAAAATTATCACAAATTTATCAGTTTTTGGTCTTTTGTGATCCAAAAATTAGTTTGGGGTAATTTTTCTACAAATGTACCATTTTAATGTTTTTTTTGTGGTATTAACCCTAAAAAAATAATAGTAAATTCACTACAAAACTTGTCTCATATACTAAGTCAATAATTTGCATGAAATAATGAGACCCACATTGAGACTCATACTACAATGTTAACTACATTGTCTTTGCAATACATGCATGACGTGAACAGTATGTTCCACTACGGTGAAAGCCGCCTTTGCACAGTGCCACCACCACTATAATGCTGCTATAGTGCATTCCAAAGGGATAATTAACAAAAAAAAAAAAATGTAATAAACCTATAATACGTAAGGGTGAGAATGTTCTAGGGTAAATTCAAGAAGTGGAAAATAGCACCTGTGGGAACCTATATAATTTCAAGTTTTAGGGAGAGATGGTCCTGTCGTGGTTTCTAGTTTCTATGGGAACCGAACCCAGACCCAAAACTAGGAAGGGAACTGAAACCAGGAGCCTTAATAATAGTTTTAAGTTTAAAATTACTATTAACTAAACTAAAATAATTATTAGAATGGCCTCATCACATATATTAATTGTGCTTCAACTGGTAAACTCTTTTTCGTCGATCATAATCTTCACATTAAAACGATCCATATCTAAGTGATTAACTACAATTGTTGTTTTTTTTTTCAAGTAGTTAGAATTTGAAACAATTTTTCGTAGATGATTGAAAATTGAAGTTCTATAATTCAAGTTTCATGTTACGTGTTTTGAACTTATTATTGTATATTTTACAGATTGTTCCTATTGACCAAATGACAATATTTCATTTTTGTTGTTGTGTTTATTTTCATTTTGGTTAATTTAAAAATAAAAAAAAAAAAAAAGGAACCTTTGACAATGCAAGTTCCAGGTTCAAAAATGAGGAACCTGAATCGGTGAGTAAACTCCAAATTATGGGTGAAACCTATAAGGAATCTAGAACTACTCACTCCTAAGAGTACGAATGCCAATTCAATCATAAATTTTTCAATTTTGCTATTAAGTCATAAATCTTTTAACAATTTGGTGATATAGTCCTTTAGGCCAATTATGATAGGCAATAGATAATGTTAATGCTGATTGTATAATGTGGGATGGTTGGCGCTAACAAGGATAGTATTTACTTTTTTTAATTTTCTAAGTTTTTGTATTTTTTTTTTCTTTTCTTTTTTCTTCTTCTTTCTTTCTTTTCCTTATTTTTTCCTCCTAAGACCAAGATATTCTGCAACAACATCACCGCAAATTGACAATGAGATAGATCGTATTTCCCATGGTCCATAATCTTATGTTGTTGGTAGAATCATGTATGCTATAATTTCATTGATCTGTACTTGTCCTGATTTTGCGCATGCTATTAATGTTGTGAGTTGCTATAATGCAAACCCTAGAAAACAACATTTGGGAGGGTTGTTGATACCTTCATTCGTAGTAATGAGCGAATAAGAGTGAGTAAGAATGCTAACTTTTCCCAAGTTTCCTTATCACATTCACAAGTATAAATTTGATTGAATTCATTTGCATCTAAAGCATAATATAGCAAATTCATAGCCTTAGCATTCAATGGGACTTGCTTAGTATCATTTGTATTCCACTCACTCTTCTTCACATTTTGGCATTGAAGCTCTTCGGTCAATACAACAAGGAAGATTTGGAATTACCCCATCTACATTCTTAGTTGGTCCATGCGGACCATTCCTATTAACATGGCACAAATCATTATCTTGAGATTTGAGACCGGATTGAGTGTAGAGAAGGAGACAACACGAGTGAGAACTAAAATTGATAGGTTGTTTGCCACTTGTAAAAAGTCATCTAAGAGATAAAAGGGGATAAGTACACCATTAGTGCCAAAAGTTGTGTGGCGCTCACTTTAGTGCAAAAGTTTCCGTCAGATCACTTAAGTGCCAAATCGGAGGAAAAACGAGCACTTTGGTGCCACTAGTGAGAGATTCCGGCTAAAATGATTATGTGGTTTTTATATTTAAAAAAAAATTGACATGGCTTTTAAACGATGTCGTTTTCCGTCCTCCTTAAGAAAATGACCTTAAAAAAATAACGTCGTTTTGCCATCATATGTGGATGGCCTCACAAAAACAACACCGCACAACTCATATGGGAATTGAAATTAGGGTTTTTTTGTCCAATCCTTGCCCAACACCGACCTAGCTTGCTTGGTCACCGTTACTCGACCACCATCGCTCAACCTCCATCATAGTTGCTCGACTAGGTGAGCGAGGAGAGGCTGAGGTTGTTCTCGGGCAAGAAGTGATGGGAAGAATAGGAGGCGAGGGCGGAGGAGGAGGAGGAAGAAGGGGAGTCGAAGGTGGAGAGAGCGAAGATGAGGAGGGCAAGGGAAACAAGGAGGGCACAAATGGAGATGGTGGATTGGGCTCTGCTCAGGGAGCGACTGAAGTGGGTCCTTTTGAAAGGGGAAAGAGAAGGAGGAGGAGAGGAGGAGGAGGACAAGAGCTTGGGCTTGTTGACAATGTCGCACGAACCGGAAGCGGAGTTGTGCCGGTGCTAGTGCCGATGCTGGTGCTGGTGCCGATGCCGGTGCTGGTGCTAGTATTATTCTTTAGGGAAGAAGACGATGGGGAAGCCCATGCCATGCCTTCTCTCTCTCTCTCTCTCTCTCTCTCTCTCTCTCTCTCTCTCTCTCTCTCGCTCTCTCTCTCTCTGAATTTGGGGATTTAGGAAAGACGCCAAACAATGCCGTTTTGTAGTTTAGATGCTCACTGTACTCTCCGGCAAGCCACATTAGTTTCAAAAATTAATAAAAAAAAAGTGCCACGTCGGATTTTCGGTCAATCAGATTGGCATTCACACTAAATGATCGTTTCTCAAACTTGTTGGAACTTAAGTGATCCAAAATAAAGTTTTAGTACCAAAGTGAGCGCCGTACACAATTTTTGACACTAATAATGTACTTATCCCGAGATAAAAGTAAAACGAGAAATCCTTCTTGTGCTCAAGCCAAGGGCTAAATGAATTATCGCTTAAAACAAGTCTACCTTCTTATTCACCATAGTATGCTTATATAGATGAGCTTGGAACAACCCTCCAAGCAATGAGTGATTAGTAAGACTCTGAAAAGACAAAAGGACTCATAGAGAAGACAAACTAGAAAACAACGACAATTAAATAGGGAATCTAAAAACTTTAAACAATATTTACTCGACCTTGAAAATATAAGAAATAAATGTTGTTTATTGCATATATCCAAGATTTGCTCGTTCCAATGTTACTAAGTTAATGGCCTTCAAAGAATGTAAATAGCCTTCACATACAAAGTGATCGAAGTAGACTCGGAACTAACATTTTGCCTAATTGATCGATTCCCTTATAGAATCAATAACTTCTAGGAATGTTTTGCATCAAATGCTTTTGCTACATGTAAACTCGTCTTGGAGTTTTCATTGTCTTCATCTTTGTGGTAAGGAGAAAGATTGGCTACATTGAACGTTGTCGAAACAGCATACTCATCAAGGAGTTCAATCTTGCAGGTGTTGTCTCAAATCCTTTGCAGCACTTTAAAAGGACCATCAGCCCTAGCCTTCAACTTCCCATGACGACCTTGAAGAAATCTTTCCTTTTCTAAAATGTAGGAAAACCAAATTTCCTTCCTTAAAAGCTGTAGGCTGTCGATGTTTGTTGGTTCTTTCTTGATACTTCGCACCGTGCTTTATGATTCTTTCTTGGATTTACTCCTGAAGCTTCTTTAGATAGTTAGCATGATCCTTAGTATTTACACTAAAATGTTGAGAGATGGGAAGTGAAGCTAAGTCCAAAGGACTAGTAGGATTTTTCCCATATACAACCTAGAAAGGACTTTTTCCGGTTATTTGGCTTGAAGACCAATTGTAAGCAAATTCAGCTTGAGCCAAAGGGAGATCCCATTGACACAATTTACTTCCAATTAAGCTCATTAACAGATTTTCCAAACTCTGATTAACAACTTCAATTTGCCCATTGGTTTGGGTATAGTGAGAAGAGTTAAATTGAAGTATTGTACCTAGCCTTTTCCAAAGTGTGCGCCAAAAATGATTGATAGAATTTGAATCCCAATTGGAAGTCATTGTCTTTGGAATGCCTTGTAGTTTCACGATCTCCTGAAAGTAAAGATTCACCACATGAGTAGTATCCAAGGTCATGTGACATGATAGAAAATGCGCCATTTTGGAGAATCAATCAATGACCACCATAATCGAGCTTTTACCCCTTTGTGTTCGAGGTGAACTAACCACAAAATCTAGGCTCACATCTTCCTAAGGGGGCGATTGGTACCAGGAATGGAGTATACAAGCCAGTGTTCTGAGTTTGAGTATGGCTTTTAACAATGTGACAAGTTCTGCATCGCTCCACATGTCTATTAACATATTTATCCATTCAAGGCCCAAAAAAGTTTTCTTTGACAAGAGAGAGTGTCATGTCTCTTCTAAAATGATCGACTAATCTTCCACCATGGGCTCCACTAATAATGGCTTCCCTTAAAGAACTTTTTGGTATGCATAAACAATTGTTCTTGAAAGACCCCATTTTGCAACTAGAATTGCTTATTTGAACCCCTTGAACAATCTTTTCAAATCTGCCCAAGGTCTAGATCAAAGCCTATGACCTTCACTTGCATTGTGGATAGGAAAGAGAGCCTACGGCTTAATGCATCCGCTACTCAATTAAGAGTTCCAACTTTATGCTTGATAAAAAAATTGAAAGAATAGAGAAACTCTACCCACTTGGCATGTTGATTATTGAGCTTATATTAAGTATTTATGTACTTCGAGGTTTCATGATCGAATAGAGAACAAACTCTTGAACAATAGATAATGTTGCCAATGATTTAGAGCTCTAACAATAGCATAAGTTTCTTTATCATAAGTAGAGTAATTCTTATGGGAATTATTCAACTTCTAACTAAAGAATGCAATAGGCTTTCTTTCTTGGCTAAGAACCGTACCAATTCCCACATTAGAAGTGTCACAATGAACTTAAAAATATATATACTAAAATCTGAGAGTGCAAGAATAGGAGCCTCGGTTATCTTTTTTTTTTTCTAAGGAGTTCGAAGCTTTATTGTGCATTTTTAGTCCACTTGGAATTCCCCCCCCCTTCAAGCATTCAATGATATGAGAAATGATGTTAAAATGCTTGATAAAGCTGCAATAGAATGATGCCAAACCACGGAAACTCCAAATATCATGCATAGATGTTAGAATGGGCCAACTTATGACCGTGTCCACCTTGCTAGAATTCATCTTGATGCCTTCTTTAGAAACAACATAGCCTAGAAAGACAAAGCTATTGGTAAAGAAGGGACATTTTTCTAAATGGCTTATAATTTTTGCTCCCGAAGAACCCTAAAAACTTTGAAAAGATGGTCCAAGTGTTGCTCTTAAGTAGAGCTATAAACAAGAATATCATCAAAATAAACAACAACAAAGCTACTTATAAATGGTTTAAAGATATGATTCATAAGGCGCATAAATGTACTAAGAGCATTAGAGAGGTCGAAAGGCATGACCATCCATTCTTAGAGGCAATCTCTTATTTTGAAGGCAGTATTCCATTCATCTCCAACTCTCATTTGAATTTGATGATATTCACTTCGAAGATCAATCTTAGCACCATGGAATTGGTCAAGAAGATCATTGAGTTGAGGAATAGGAAAACGGTAGTTGATGGCAATCTTGTTCGTCGTTCTAGTATCGATGCACCTACGCCACGACCCATCTTTCTTTGGTACAAGAAGAACAGGGACAACATAATGTTTTTCATTCTCTTCTAACACCACAAGGACATATGCCTCCAAGGATTCTTTAGAAGTCTTGCCGACTTCAATTTTAGAGAGTACATATTTCCCTCCCTGTTAATTTGCCTTATCGATTGGCAACTAGGTTGTCAATCAATAATGCGATCGGCAATTTGCCCACTTAATAGACAACTCCCTTGTAGAATCAATAACTTTTAGGAATGCACGATTGAACCAAAGCTTCATCCTAGCTTTCCACTATTCATAGTTCACATTTGTTGACACCTAAATTTTGGCTAAACATTGTGTCTTGACCTACCCCTTCGGGCTTTTGATCCCAAGGAATAGATTTAGAGATACTTGTTCAAGAGATAGTCTTCAAGGCGCATCACATAAAGAAGGCTTGAAAGATAATGGATTCTCCCAAATCAATATCTCATGTGACAGTAGTTTATTTTAAGTATTTAGGCAACCTAAAAATATTATCTAAAAGTCGCCACTAGCTTCTTTGTTGGGGATTGACTAGAAACCCAATCAAGGGTCAGGAGGCTTTCCTTGATTTCCATGGAATAAGAGATTTCGTGGGTTTGGGGACTTGGGTTATGCCAATAGATGTCTATTAGCGCCTTTCAGCACCTATAAGTTAGATTGTTACCTAAGGTGGTCATGTGGTCTTTTCACAATTTGGTGCAAGTTTAAGTCTAAACACTAAGCGATCACACATAGATTATTCGTTCATGTCATTCTATACAAACTATCAAAATGAAGAGATAAATCAATCAAGTAATTGAAATTACAATATGAGAAATAAACACCCGATAAAAAGCAAGATATAAAGAAGTAAGGATGAACTATTCAAAGTATAAGAAAATAAACTCACTACCCATCGGGTATTTATACAATTGAACTGAAAGCCCGAGACATATGCTAGGGAAATGAATGATTACAAACTATCAAAGCCGGATTGGACATTGGCTATTCAACCGTCTTCAAGTCCTTGTAGCCACCTCCTCAGGGTCACCTTTGGAACTATTCTAATCTTAACTAATGCTAAACTAACATTCAAAGATGCAATTGCAAATATTTGAACAAGTTCAAACATTTCAAAGCAATTCATGACACAAGACGCGGCCTCGGGATCGGCCTTTGATATTCATGCATTTCAAGCCATCCTATACCCGCTAATTGATTAATTTTAGCAGTCAATACTTGACCATCCATTATATTCATAAGTGGTGGACAAGATCGAATGACTCCTAGGATTTAGGTCTAAGTGTGTCACTTTGGTTTACCCCCGTGTTCATGCATTGTTCCTAAACCATTTGTCTAAAATATGCATGCAATAAGAACATAAGTTCATGCACTTAGGCTATAAGATCTTGATTCTCAATGAATCATCCAAAGAAAGTGAACTAGAGTGGGTCTTCTAGTTCACTTTCTCATTCAAGGCAATTGCAATCATTCAAATATGCACACAATATGATCATAAAGAAAGAAACCCAAAAGGTTGAACTTTCAAAGATTTACAATTAAGGACACAAGTTTTGAAAAATTGAAATTAAGTCCTTCAAAGAATATTTGCAAGTTTCAAATGATGCCAAATAAGATATAAACTATGTTGGAATTTTGAGACAAGTTTGATGTTCTTGGGAAATAAATTCTAGATACCAGGTGCAGATAATGTTGGCACATTAATTGGGTTCTTTGAAGAATCAAACATGACTCGATTCCGAAAAATTTTATATAAAAAGAAAGCTTAGATCGACGTCTACAACTTTTGGGTTTTAAGAATTTTCAAAAAATCTCACCAATTTCTTGACCAAAAAAAAATCTCACCAATTTTATGTGAAACACTTTTAGATGTTCAATAGGAACTGGGTGCATAATTAATGACACTTTGATCAGGTCCCTTTTGAACACCCTTAAGAAGTTTCAAAATTAATGAAAATAATGCCAAATCAAAGGTTGAAAGTCTATTAAAAATTTTATGAAGAAAGAATCCAAAGATTTGCTTCACGTGAATTTATAAAAATTGAAAAATGCCCAAAGGTCATTTTTGGAAAAAAAAAAAAAAAACTTCAGCAAGCCTTGCAACTTTGGAGCATGCATGAAAAATAGTAAACATTGTTTTTATTTCCCAAAACTTTTTTAAAACAAATTTTACTATGTCTCAAGCATTTTTAATGAGGACCACAACATCAATTTGTCAACATATGAATTTACAAAAATCAATGAACAGACAACGTTCATTTAGCAAAATCAGTATTACAGAAGTACACACATTCAGTTCAAGGCATGTTTCACCAACCTAGTGAATCTCAATTGATCTAAAAATTGCACATATCGAAGATTGTATAATGGTGAACAAAATTCAATGAGACCTTGACCTCTAATTGTCAACACATAAATTACCACAGTAGTTCAATAACAACAAACCTGTAGACAGGATATTGCACAATGCAAGCATGCCCATGCCTATCTAATGATATGAGTTTTTTATGCAAATTTTATGGCATACGGAACATGCAAACACCTGCACTTTTCATGAAGATTCTAACTTGAGATTCCAAATGCATGATTTAATCAAGATCAAAGAACCGAGACAATCTAATTAGTGAAATAGAATTTATAGAACAAAACATGATTGGTTTAAGGGAAATTGACCTAACCAAATCAATCTCAAAACTTTTGAAATTTATACATGTCATAGATCTTTAGTTTATGCACAACTTTCATGAAGAAATCTACTCTCAATTCTAATCCTATGATTTTATATAAAAAATGTCAAACAAGAGCAGGTCAGTTTGAAACGTGATTTTAGAGATTAGTGCATGAACGATTTATTAGTGTTTGACCCATCTAAATAAACTTCAATCATCACGAAATTTTTATATGTCGCAGATTTATGTGTTCCAAGCATTTTTTTTTTGTGAAGGCACCGACTTAAAACTATTCTCACAAAAAAATTAAAAAATTTGACAAATGGCAATCATCAATCAGAATTGAGTACTGAAGCAGAGCACACAACATTTCCTAATCTGACTTCAATTTTGCAAAAATCATCAAACATAGCAAATGACGACCAAATCGAATAGACTAGGTGTCTTATTCCAAACATATATGCCATGGTTCCTTACCTCAACAGGGTACAAATATCTAAATTGGATATTTTTAAATACTTTTTCAGACCTATTCCCGATAGGCGTTATTGGTCCATAAGAAGCAATAAATGGGGGTTTATCGGTACCAATGCTACAAGCCTCTGGAATCCAGTTGAATAGTCCAACATCATTTTATCTCTAATCCATCTCTTTTCGCCTTACCATTGAGGACGAAAACCTCATTAAGTTCTTTACAAATCATTAGATGGTATCAAAGATAATCGAATTCATTTATAAGTTCATTTGAAGATACGAAATAGATTAGTCAAATTACCCATTCGAATTTCTAGAATCAAACAATGATCTTGTAACAATCATTTGGCTGGGAAAACAACAACCAAATCAGGCTCATAATATGTCGTTGGAAAACTTATAAGATCTATTTTTAATCATATGAAGACATCAAAGCTAAAAAAATAATATCATTTACCAACTTGTTTCAAGACATCTATCAAGTTAGTTGGAACTATCCTACGAATTTACAAAACAAGCCAATATGCATCATCAAGCTATAATCTCATCATCAACCATCACAATATCACCAAAACTCATCCTAGATCATCCATATCATCCATCTAAACATGAGGTATCAACCTAAAGTTCAAATCCTAGCCTTGATCGCCTATTGCGATCTCCTCTCATTGGATTCACGTTTAAGAACATTACCTTGTATATCTTCGAACTTGAGCTCGATCGAGCTAGTTGGCCATTGCTAAACTTCAAGGAATGGTCGATGATAGCTCCTCACAAGATCTCGACAACGATTACAAGAAATATGAAGTAAGTAGGCAATCGATCAAGCTCAATCGAGTGAAAGAATGATCAACTAAAGTTTAGATAATCAAGTGAAGTTTGGCTAAGGTATAGTCGAACTCTAACCAAGGATAGCTTGAAAATGAGCTATGGACCACTGTCGCAAGATCCAAACTGCCAAGGGACGCCGCTTGACCGCTGGAATAGGCATTCAGAGTGATTGGATCAGTCACTGTCGAGGAGGATGTCTTCTCGGCCCGAGGAAAAAAGGCCACCGATCGTCGTGCTTCGGTGTGGGATAGGGATGCTAGCTCTGGCAATCAGAGAGGAGGCACCAAGGGGGAGATCAAAGCACTGGTAGATTGTTGGAAGGGCATCGTCCTGCGACGATAGGGCAGCGAGGAAGTGCGGCTGAGAGATAATGAGGGAGAGAGAGAGAATCAAATTTGCAAAATTAAAGCCCCCATTGAAAGATGGAGGAAAAAACCTTATATAGTCTACTTTAGATTGAATCTCAACCACTGATGTGATCAATGGTTGGGATTCAATCTCGAGGGGCAAGATAAAAAATGCTTAGGGCTTAAGTAAGTTTAGGATTGGCTAAAATTTTAATCATATGGATTAGTGACATGGCACATGTAATGGCCTAGATTAATCATCAAATGAACAGTCGGGATCAAATCCTCTTTTAAATAAATAAAAAAGGTCAAGGGCATTTTGGTGATTGTTGCCCCCAAAAGGGCAATTTCATAATTTCAATGAATCGAAGGCATGGGGAGGTCAGCCATAGGCTGGGCCAGCTAGGGGTGGTCACTAGCTGTAGAAAAGCCGTTGGAGGCTGGTCGAACTGTTTGAATCGATTCTATTGGCTTAGGCCGATTTTTGCTAGTTCTTTCCAAAACTTTATGCAATTAGGTTCTAATTTTAGATGGTCCAAATTTGACCAAATTAAAACAATTAAACCCTTTCGACAAAGATCTCGATTAATCAAATCAGTCTAATTATCTAAAAAATTATGCCCGAATTTAATGGGTACATGAATTCGGACGTTTCGAACAACTAATGCAATTTCCGCAATTCCCATTCCTAATTTTCAAATAGATTGAAATTGAATGCAATTAAAATTACGTAATATCAATTGATTTAATTAATTGTACTCAATGTGGCCTAACGCACTCAAATCAGTATCAATATGAGGACACGAACTAAATGTAAAAATGAAATTGAATTCAATTCATCAAATTAAACCTTAGTCTAGAATGGGTCAAGTTAAATTAGCTCAATCGGAACACATTAACTCTATTTCGCAACATTCGATGTGCCAAATTTGCTAAATTGAGAAGTTCCCGGGTGAATTTGCCAAAATTAACCCTAGATTTGAATTGACATGAAGAAAACATGTTGATTAGTCAACTTGATTAATTCATCAAATTAAACCTTACTTTTTGGTGAGAGGATAGACAAAAAAAGTCAACTTGAAAAGTCAACTTTTAGCTTTTTAACTTTTCGACAAAAATGACTAAGAAATCACTCATAAATGATAGGCTAATGAAAAAGAAATAAAAAATGATACTTTTTGTTGAGAAAATGATTCTATCATGATTGAAAACCTTAGTCTCGACATTTTACCTTTTGTTAACACATAGACTAAAAATATGAGTATCAACACATTTTAGCTACATTTAGTCAATAGGATTTTGATTGAGGTAGGACATGATAAAAAGGGATTTGAAATCCTCCATAAATCCTTCAAATTGTAGAAATATCTTATCAAATATTTGTGTAACTTATGATAGGATTTGAAATCTTTGAAAATCCACAACCTAAGATAAAATTGATTTTTTTTTTAAATTCTTGTTTGAAATTCTTTGAACCCATCTTTGATGGGATCCTCATGTAGGTGACCACTTGAACCCTCTCGATCACATCATCAATGAGCAATCTATGGGAAATCAACCTCGAGAGCTTAACAACTTTCAAAAATTGACATTGAGAGCTTGACAACTTTCAACCGACATGACTTCTTCTATTAAGAAAAATTTCGTATTGAAGGTGAGGAGGATCTCTCATTGGTATTTCATCAAACACCAGATGAAAGCCTAGTTCTAAGCCGAATGAGAGAGGGCATGGAATAGTGGAGGCCAAGTATGAGTAATCAAAGGTGAAGTAGAGAGAGGAATTGAAAGATGATTCGATGGTGATGGAAAAGCTGAAAAATTGATTGAGAAAGAGAGGAAGCTACGGATGAGGTGGTGAGCCCTAGCCTTCCAAGTGAGCCACGAGCGAGGGCGGTAGCAAGGATAGTTAAGGAAGTCGAAGTGAGTGAACGCCTAGTTCATATTCGACCAAGAAAGAGATCGTGAAGAATGGAGGTCAAGAATGAGTAATCAAAGGTGAAGTAGAGAAAGGAATTGAAAGATGATTTAGTGATGGTGGAAAAGCTCAAAAACCAACTAAAAAAGAGGAGTCATGGATGAGGCGGTGAGCCTTAACCTTCCAAGTGAGCAGTGAGCAAGAGCACTGATGAGGATCCTTGAGTACACTAGAGTGGGGGACTATCACAATGAATGGTTGTCAAAGTGGTGGTGGGGTTCCATTGGTGAGAAAAGCTAAAAATAGTGATTCTCATTTGAGATGAGGTTTTCTTGATGTGTGGGAGTTGTTAAGATAATTTTTAAAATTTTATATTCAATCCTCGTTTATCCCACCCCTTAGGTTGGTTTCTTATCCAACATTTTATCTAGATATATCTAGACTAATTTGGAGAACGTAACCAAACATGGAGTGGGATAATTTACTATCCTATCCAACTCAAATTCAAATCACTACACGCAACTTTAAATTGCATAGAAAATTAGGGATTGAACTTTGGCCTCTAAACAAAAATAGCATAATTAAATTGCATAACATATAGATATTAAGTGCATGAGCATTTGCATTAATAGTTGTAGAATTTATTAAAAAATATTTCCTTAAAAAAAAAAAAAAAGGAGGCGAGCGGGGCCAGGCCGACCCAGCCCCTCCTTCGTTCTTTCCTCCCCACCTGGGCCGGGCTCTGGTCTCCCTGCAACGTCCTCAGGCGACGCCTGCACTAGCCCCTACCCGGCGTTGAAGAAGTCTCACCACCACTTCCGCCAATTCTTGGTGTCGGTGTCTAGCAGCCTCAGGTCTAGATCCAACGTCATCCATACACGTGAGAGAAAAAGGAAACTGTTCATCGTTCTTGAAATTCTCCGGCTCGAGATCGCTTGTTCTCCTCCGCCAGTGTGGTTTAACTTCTTGACACCGTTGCTGCTCTTGTCCAGTGGTCTGGTTCGCCTTCTCGATATTGTCGAGGCCTTATTGCTGTTGTTGATCTCTGGCTCCTGTCCTTCTACGAACGCCGGCACGGCTGTCCCTCACCAGTCACTACGCTTGCTGCCAGCTTGTCCATCGTGCACCTCTACCTCTCCTGCTGGCACGTCCCGTCACTTGGCGTCACTGCCCATCACCAACGACTTGCCGCCACCCCTCATTGTCTGACGGTCGCGTGCGCGTGGCCAACCCAGCAAAAACAGCTGCGATCAGTCCTCCGCATTCTTGGCATCCCTGTTGCAGCATCCAGCAGTTCCGCTGTCATTGTTCCCAACAGTCCCGGAAATCTCTGGACCTCTTCCTGTTGTCGCTGCCCGAAGTTTCCAGTTCAGAACCACCGTCGTCACTCTCTACCATAATCAATATTATATTTCCAGTCATTGGTGTCCGTCACTTATGCGCAGAAGTCTTCCTTCACCGCACTAGAGGAGCCCGTCGGTGGCCCAAAAGAAGCACTTAGTCAAAAGGGCAAAAAGAGCAAAGTGGGTGTGATTGGACCGAGTGGAAAATTCAGTGTGCAGCTGGTTCCTTGGGATCTTGTGTAGCCTGATCAACAAAGCAGGATTCAATGTGAAGAGTAAAGAACATTCCAACGTGAAGCCAAGGAAGCGACAGATTAATAACAAGAAACGATGACTCGGTGAAAGAGGGATTGGTCCAGCCGAGAGCACAAGTTCTCACGGTGAACTACTTGCTTTGACGTTGTCGCTCACCGACGGTCACACTGAGAACTTGCAGCCGTGCCCCCTCGACGATGCCTACTTGCCTCGGCCATGACTGAACCTCCCTGTTTTTCTCTACCATCTCAGTTCTGTAGGTTTACCGGTGAGGCATCGCCGCAGGTCACTCAAGAGCCCATCACCAACGTGCCCTCATGGTCGAGTCAAGACGTTACCGAGCACCATAGTGAGCGGCCTTGTCCATCATTCGACACAAGTCCATTCTGGATAACTTGCATCCAAATTAGGAAAGGATCTAATCCAAGTTGATTTGAATATCTAATTGATAATTTTGGAATGATCTCGTTATCCAATTGTAATTTTTAAGATTTTAGGCATTATCCAATTAGGGATTATTGATAATAGTCAATTTAATTATTAATTTGATCGGTAAAGATTTCGAATCAATTTTTTAATTACTTTGACTTAGTATTGGATAATTATTTTTTCTAAACATTGTGATAATCTTTAATTTGACCAGTGAGATGATGAATTATTTTTTAGATTATCATAATCTTTAATTTAGATAAAATTACATACTAAAATAGGTTTCCAAGATAAGATATGATTTAGGTAGGTTTCAAGATAAGATATGATTTAGGTAGGTTTATTTCCTAACTTAAATTAGATAATATTTTATTTGAAATAAATTTTTATTTGTATTACTTCTTGTCGCGACCTACCCTCGGTGGAGGGAACATGTTTAGGGGTATTACCTAAATGATGGGCTTAAGGCCCATGATTAGACGCGGACTCTTCCAAGCCCATAACCCCACGTGACATTGAGATATTTTTCAGAATTTTGCAATAAAGAGTCGCTACTAGCCTATTGGGGTTGGCTAGAAACCAAGTAGGGCATGGGAGCGTACCTCACTTCCTACGCAATCAGAGAGTCTAGGATCGGGGACTTGATTACACTAATTAATCAATTAGTGTCATTTCGGTACCTAATCTTGTTCATTTTAAGAGAAATTATTTTTTGTCAAGCAATCTGGATTGATTTTATACCTATCCACTAACACTAACATGTGAGGTGATCGTGCACAATCATTAAAATGACAATTAGCAACTAAGGAAAGCGATTAAATAAATTGCATGAAAGAGCAAAAAATCAACACTAAAGAAAAGAGAAATACTAATCCAAACTAAATTAAAGAGAAGCCAAAATCAACATATCAATATTATGCATTCAAAGGCATTTGTTCCCAAGGACAATCAAAACCTTAAGGTAAAGCCCTAAAGGCTTAATCAAACTTAAACACAATTCCAAATTGAAAGGTATCATATTTTTAGGAGAAAATTGCTCTAAAGATTAATTTCAACTTTTTCAAGGAAAATTAAATTTTTTTAGATTTTTCTATTCATTAAAAAAAAAGAATTTTCGAATTTTTCCCAAAAAAAAAATGGATTTTTGCGATTTTTTTAATTTTAGTTTTAAATTTTTTAATTTAAAAAAGGTCAAATTTTTTAATGTTTCTGAGTTTTCAAATTTTCAGAAATTTCTTTTCAAATTTTCTTCTTTTTCCTTTTTTTTTTAATTTTTGATTTTCTCCTTCTTTTTTTTGAAAATTTTTGAATTGTTAATATATTTGTAATATTTAATATTTTTATATTTCACGAAAATGGGTTCGGACCGGGTGAACCCAATTCGGCCCGTGGACCCAACCCAAAACCGGATCCAACCCAGCCGGATTATAAAAAAAAAAAAAACATTTTTTTTTCATTTTTCTTTTACAGCCTTTTTTAATGATTCTTTTTTTTTTTTTTTTTTTTTTTATCTTTTCTTCGCTTCATCCTTTCCCCTGCACGTTCTGGCCGACTATCCTTCTCAAGGCCAGCTTTTGCCGTTTTATAGTTTTCTTTTGTTTTCTTTTGCTTTTAATCTTCTTCTTCTTCGTGCATTCACTGCACGCCCGAAGCCACCTTCTCTCCTACGCTCTTTTTACCGAAGCTCATCAACAAAACCAATGCCCTTTTAAACAAGCCTCACTACCCAACCTCACCGGCGCCGACACCGCTCGCGCTCAGGCCGCCGCCGATCCGACACCCACTCTCTCACTTATACGGACAGGGAGGGAGACGAGACCCAATTTGTATGAAAATAAGCCCGAATCACAACATATGTCTATGTAAACTCGAAATGGACGAAACAAAAACGTGCGGAACAGCAACAAAACGCATCTATCAACGGCGGGCGCGTATAATGGACGAAGGTTCAAGAATAGTCATGCTAGCTTCAGTCAGGCATTTATACAAACAGTTCGCGAGCATTACCAAATGTTTGGATTTCCGACTCAACCGAGACTCGAAATGGGACCAGGGTTCTCGGAAAACGACCAGCAACACACAGAGGTTTGGCTAAAGATTTACAAGCGCCGAACAAACCAAAACTCATGCGAACAGGTTGTCCACGAGCTCCGGTCTGACGCCCTACAAAAACGGAACATACATGAGTAGAGTAGAGAAGACCTGCTTGGTTCAACGAGAAGAGCCGCGACGGACAGCAACTCACGAACGAACCACCGATGGCAGCCAAAACTCCCCTTCGACTTCTCTCTCTCGGATATCTCTCTTCCCGGTTCTCTGTCTCTTCCTCGCTTTTGTGCTGGTGTTTTCTCTGTTCCTCTCTCTCCTCTTTTCCTGTTTGTTTTTGTAGGTCGTCATCCTGCCATGCCAGCTGCCGACCAGGCTGATCCCGATCCGCGGATCACGCTAGCCGCCTGCCATCCCGATCCACCTGCTCCTCCATCGCTGCTTCCCTGCCTCTGTTGCACCTCTGCTACTGCGTTTTTCTTTTGCAGGTCTAGGCGTGGAGACAGGCTGGAGGGGGACGACCAGCCGTGGTGGGCCGGGCTAGTGGGCCGTGCGAGTAAGAAAGAGGCCGGGCCTAGGCCGAAGGGAAGAAGGGCCAGGCCAGATCCGGCCTAATCTGATCCTATGCATTTTTCTTTTCTCTCTCTTTTTTGTTTTTGATTTCGTCTTCTTTTTTGTTTGCTTTGTTTTTTCTTGTCTTTTTGTTTTTGTTTTTGTTTTAGTGACTAATTCATAATCTTGTACATAATAAAATTGTGAAATTTAGGTGTCAACACTTCTCAATTTCAAATTCTTATAGAAAATACTATATATATATATATATATATATATATATATATATATATATATATATATATATATATATCATGTGCATATCATATAGATTAATCACATTACACCCATGTCATATGCCATATCATTTAGGTTAAGTCATGCCATTAGCACATGTCATATATGCACGTCATTTAATGTTTGTGTTTTAGGTTAATTTAATTTAAATCGCATGACATGTTAGGGTAATCATATTCCATCATTAGAATTAGGATACGGTTAAATGTCCTCCTTTTTTAATGTCATTACATTTAGAATCATTGTATTGCATGTATTGTATGAAGTATAGTTTCCATTAAACAAGAGAAAACCCAAACATAACAAGTTGAAATCGTGTGCTAATTTGAAACCACATATAAGTTGAATACATGCTTTCTCTAATTAATCTTGCATATGCTTACATTGTTTTAAGGTAAGTACCATTCTTTTCCTTGCGATTTACTTACTACTTTAATTATTTGGTATTTCATTAATGTTTGTACATCCGCATGATCACCTCACATATTAGTAGATGGATTAAAACAAATTCAAGTTGCTTGCTAAATATTTTTTGATAAGGACAATACTAAAATGGCATTAGAAAAATCTAGTATAATCAAGTCATCTTATCCAAAATTTCTTGTTCGTAAGAATAAAGTAATTCTCTTATTACAGTTTCTAATTGACCCTCCAAAAATATATTAGAGGCAACTCCCCATTTAAAAACTCTCATAGTGTCAATTTGACTTAAAATAGAATATCCTAATATCATGTAAGGAAAGGGACTAGAAGAGCCACACCTAATCAAGTGCTTTAGGTAATCTTCATTAGGCAATAACTAAACCTATGCCTTTTTTTCCTCCAAATGGAAAAGGTAGGTTGCTACAATAGTCCAAAATAAAGGAAGCCTAACACTCAATTGACCCTCGCTTAGAGCAGTACCAAGAACATTTGCAACCATGATCTTTAATATGAACAATTCAATCAATCCCAAGCAAATCACTCAAGAATTTTTCAAGTACCAATTGCTTTCCTAGATAAACAGATAAAGAAGCCCAATATTTAACAATTTAGTAGAAACAACAAATAAGTTATCCATGGAATGCATGGTTGTCACGACCCGATCTCACGACCCTCGATCCCTCACCATGAGGAGAGGAAATGGGGAAAAGTCGGATTTAAGGGTACTTAATCATGAGAGTTCCCTCACGGCTTGTGTTCTGAAAGACGTCATCACCTCGTCTTTCAAGTTAAACTTCTTGTGAGTTCCCTCAACGAGATCGTGAGTTCTCCTAAACTCGTACCCACATGACAGCAGAATATCGCAACTTGTACCCACGTGGGCAACACACCTCGAGAAAGGAGGTCGGATGTGAATATTAGATTTAAGGGTACTTTTACCATGATAACTCTCTCGATAATACCCTTCACCCATAAAAGATGTCATCACTTCATCCTTTGGGGTATTGCCACATCGAATATGCTAAACTATTGTGAGTTTCATCGAAACTCGCACCCGTGCAATGGGTTCATTTATATGATCTAGTTGTTTATGACAACCTAAAAATAAAATGGGAGTTACACTAGTCTCGTTTTAGGGGTTGGCTAAAAAACCCAATCGATGGTCAAGAATGTTTCCTCAATTCCTAGGTAACCAAATATCTAGATTCAGGGACTTAGGTTATGCTAATATTTCTATTAGTGCCATTTCAGTACCTAAACAATATGTTGTGTTTACCTAATGTGCCCATGCATTTCTTCTTACATTTTCGAGATCATTAGTCCTAAACTAATTGATCACGCGTGGTTAGTCATTTTCATACTATCCAATTTCTAGAAAACAAGAAAAGAAAGCAATGAATGAAATTGAAATTACAAGATAAATAATAAACAATTAAGGAAAGCAATAAATCTACCATGCAATCCTAGAAAACGTAAAAGAGAAACACAATTGAAAAAAGATAAGAGAAAGAGAGAAAGCCCGCAACTCGTCGAGCTTTATACAACAAATGGAACCTGAGACATATGTCGGGAAAATGAATAGTACATGATAATGGTCATAATGGACATTGACCTCCACCATCTTCGTGCTTTCTTCATCTTTGAGGTCCTAATCTAAGCCTAATCTAGAAACCTATAACTAGATAAATACAATGGAAAAAAAACAAAAGAAGCATACACATCAAAACAATTAAAAACACGACTTCATGTTAAGATCAATCATTTAAAGAAAGTTCAATGCGAAATTCAAATTTTGGGACCTTAGGATCGGCCTTTGTCTTTCATGCGAGAGGTCCCACTAAGACACATACCCAATCCATTTTTGTAACTTTTAGCAATAATTGACCAATTGTGTTCTTTCATGGCCAATAACACTCATAAGTCTCCGAACTAAGTAATCTATGTGATCTTAGGGTTTTCCATTGATATCATGCATCGATCCTACCATTCATCCAAAAATCACATGCCTTGCAAGAATTAAACATACATGCAGGTTTTTTGGACCATGTTTCTCAATCAATCAAATAGATGAGTGAGCCGTCAGTGGATCACTTATCACTAAAGTCATACACCAATTACAAACACATACTTTTCTAATGAATAGTGTGATTATATGTATGAGGGGTATAAGTGATATTTCAAAGTCATCCATAAAAAAAAAAAAAAAATTGAGACAAAGTGATATCTCGGCTATGAAAGGCACTTAATTGCCAAGGCTAGCTCAGGGCTCGCATAAATGCACTCACAAGCATTGCAAGTATTTTGAATACAATTCAAACGATGACTTTCACGATGTCAAATCAAGATTTTCAAAATGTTTGAAAATATTTAAGATTAAGGAATATTTTGGCTATGGAATACATTAAATTTCCAAGGCTAGCCCGGGGCTCCCATAAATGCACTCATAAGCGTCGTAGGCATTTTGAATATGGTCCAAATCACAACTTTTCCTTAAGCTAAATCGAGTTTTGGAGAATAACTTTCTAACCAATTGTTTTAGGGAAACATCACATGTACTAAAGTATTTTCTTTTAAATATGCAATTTGAAAAGCCAATTATTTAATAATAAAGATCAAAGCATTTAGAACAACTTTCATGAAGATGACATAGCCTAATTTCATGCACAAACTAACTTAAAAGCTAAAACTAAAAATCACAATCATATTCATATCAGAAAAATTTCTGATCAAGCAGGATGTTGCAACATAATTGAATAATGTCCATCAACAATCTAGTTATGAAAAAAATTCTCTAATATCTACGACATAATAACGAACAACTTTCGTGAATAAATTTTTCTTAAACGAGATACACATGATTTTACAGAAATCAGACAACAAGTAATAACATGTCAGAAAGTTGTCAAAACAGTAGGACACTTAGCCAATGTTATAAGGATTTGTCCTATCAAAACAAGTCTAAAAATCATCAAATTTTCACACAACATAGCAATATGTTGACAAACAAGTTTCGTCAAGAGACCAAATATAAAATCCTAAAAGAAAAATGGAACAAAAATATCAAAGGTCTGTCCAAACAGATGTTAGAACAGGGGTTCGAATTTGATCCCATGTTTAGATTTTGATTTAGTTTTGAAAATATAGAAAATGGTCCAAACAATGAGCAATTTGCAAAAATCAACGGCATTGGAAACCTCCAAGTGTGCCTTATGACTTCCTAGAAGGGCTTGAGTTCAAAGTAGATCAATTAGGTGCTCTAAGATCAAGATCTCAAAGGATGCACATGTCAGTAACTAAAAACTAAAATACAATCATGCATTAATAAATCTCAAAATCGTTCAAGTAATGCACAAATGGTATGAAAAGATCACACATGACTTAAAATTGGATGCGACAAATAATTTGGATAATCATCTAACCCTAAATCGGCATGAGAAGATGTCATACAATTTGATCACAACACAAGATGACTCAAGATTCATGATGAAATGCTTGAGAGTTTTTTGAATAATCAATTCCTTCCTATTGATTATATAATTTCACCACATTATGAGCCTTATATCTTTCTGAATCCGAGGTTTCAAATAAAGAGTAGTTCTCACATATTTCGCCATTCTTAGAAGATTCATTCTCTAAGAATGTCACATCCCATAATTGAAATTTAGTTATGCTCTCATTTTCTTGCTCACCTATAAACATGTATATTTTTTAAAGCTTTGAGTATCTTATGAAAATATTCTTCTTAACTTTGTAACCTGATTTTCCATACTTGTTAGAGGGTTTGTGAGTATAGATAGCATAACCTCATGATTTAAGAAATTTTAAGTTAGGTTTCCCACTTATCCATAACTCATATGGAGTAAAAGTAACTGATTTGGAAAGCACACGGTTAAGTGTATAGACAACAATTAACAAAACACCATCCCAAAAAGTGATAGGAAAGTTAGCATACACCATCATAAATCTAACCATTTTCAATAAGGTTTTATTTTTCCTTTCTATATAACCATTTCGTTGAGAAGTATAAGGAATAAATAATGTCTTTCTATTCCTTTTTCATTACATAAATTTCTAAATTCATCATATAGATATTCTCAATCTCGATCAAATATTAATGCTATTATTTTCTTATATAGTTGATTTTCCACTAGGCTCAAAAATTTCTTAAAATAACTTAATGCCTCAAAATTTATGAAAAATTAAATAGACATGTCTAGATTGAATATACTCATCTACAAATGTAATGAAATATATAGCCCATGCTTTGCTATCACATTTATTGGAACATAGATATCAAAATGGATTAAATGCAAAAGGAATTCAACTCTTATCCATTTTCCAAATGATTTCTTTATTATTTTCCCTATTAGGCAATGCTCGCATATGGATAAATTGAATTTTTCAGTATTGCTTAATAAATTCTCTTTGACTAATCTATTCATTCGTTGTTGGCCAATATAACCAAATCTAGTATGTCATATATTCACATAATTATCATATGAATTATAAGATGTGAAGAGGGCATAACAAAAAATAACATTAAAACAGATAGTAAGTTCAGACAAATTTCCAAAGGATATAATACATCATGGAGGAACAAAGTGGGCCTGTTTGGTTCGGCTTTGGGGAAATGCCTTTGGCCAAATGCAAATACCTTTAGGGTAAAAAGGTTTTCAGGAATGTTTGAACGTTTGGCAAATTATAATTTAAAGGGGATTGGAAAGTAACTTTGGTGCAAATACCGTTTGGTAAACCCAACATTTGCAAAGGGCTTTATTATTTTGTTTAAAAATAAAAATCAAATTCGATGAAACTCCGTCGCCGATCAATAGTGACCAAATCTGGCCATCGACAAGGCTGGCTGAGGTCGCATGAACCAAGATCTCACTGCCGGCGAGGCTGCCTGAGGTCACGCGACCTCAAGCGGCGCCACCTAGGCCTTGCTAATGGCCAGATCTGGGTCCGTGTGACCCAAGCAAGGCCGCCTGGGTCGTGCGACCTCAGGCGACGCCACTTGAGGTCGAACGGCATGCAACCCAAGCAAGCATCGCTTGGGTGCCCCCAACCTCAAGCGATGTCACTTGGGTCATGCGAACCCAGGCAACGCCTGCCTAGGTTGCACGACCTCAGGCGACGCCTGCTTGGTCATGCAAGCCTAGATCTGGCCACTAGCGAGGCCCAAGCGGCGGCACCTGAGGTTGCGTGACCACAGGCAGCCTAACCAGCAGCCAAATCTAGGTTCCCTAGACCTTAGGCAGCTTCGCCAGCGGCCAGATATGGCCGCCGGTGGTTGGGGTATAATAATAATAATAATAATAATAATAATAATAATAATAATAATAATAATAATACAATGGATGAATGGTAAAGGTAGACTTGCATTTCGAAAATGCTGAAAGCTCAAAATAGGTGGGGACCTGCTTTGAGCTTTCAACATTTCAAAGGTAAGCATTTGGCCAAGGAGACCTCCAAATGCTAAACTAAACACCTAATATTTTTCCCAATGGGGCTTTGGGGGTTCAAAGTCCATTGGAAATGCTGAACCAAACATGGCCTAACTATCGGGTGCTAATTCAATTAACTCCAGCTTTCGAGTTGTTCTCTACATAGATCCAACTTGTTCTAATTAGTATTTTTTGGAATTTCATGAAGGCTTCTCTATCATTCGTTATATGGTCTGTTGCTTCCAAATCTACAATCCATAAAGGATTAGATTTAGTTAAAAGTACATAACTTAATACTTAAGCAAAGCTCTCAAGAATATAATGGGTGTTTACCTTCTTTGGCTCACCACAATTACAAGCATAGTAACCATCTTGAGACAATTATAATACCATAACCTTGACATTCTCTTCACTCGAGGATATTTTCCTCTTTTATGTTGATCAACTCTTGGTTTCTTGTTTGAAGAGCTTGCTCCCTTACCTTTCTACTTTTTGAATGAATCAAGATGCTTGCACTTGGAGCTCGAAGCCTCTTGTGAGATAGAACTAGCATAATAAACATCGGTTTCCAACTTAGCCATAGGAGATGGTTCTCTTCTAACTCAAGGTGGTGCACTGTATTCTCATTGATTTTGATATTTTTATTATGGATCAAGTGCACCTTCACATGCTCCCAACTTTAAGGTAAGAAATAGATCGTTGCTTGTACTTACTACTCTTCCGTTAGAATAGGGTTAGCATCCTTCAGTTCATTGATCATGTTTAACATATTTCTCAAGTGTTGTATCATGATTTGACCGTGAGCCTTCTTGTATGAGTCAACGCTTCCAATGAGCCATTTTAGCTTGGTCGCTAATGTATGACCAGATCTCGTTGTTAATGCTTCCCACATTTCTTTGACATTCTTAAAATGCCCGAAATCTCGCATGACATCATTTTTCATGCTACTCAGAATGTGATGTGAGTAACCGAAAGCTATTTTTTTCCATGCAACAAATGTATCCTTATCTCTTTTGTGTTGTGCAAAATTTCCATCTTTTGGCTCCTCATAACTAGGTTTAGAGCTTCTAATGCTTCTTGCTCTTCCAAAGTATATATTGGATTTTCATATGCAATATTTTGTAATTATCACTGTTCAATTTTTCTTCTTTATTCAATTTGGTGACTATCCTCTTAGTTCTCAAAGCCATTAAATCTGAACATATCACATACACACATGCATGAATTATTAATTTCTATTATTTATGCATCCATTTTATATAAAATAATCATATTGATGAATAATTTCAAATAAAATTTCAAAATCAAAAGATCACGATTATTTCCAATCATCATCTAAAATCTTAAATTGAAATTGTCATTAATATAATATTCTATGCAAAATAATTTCTTTGAAGCTATTAAAATTTCCTTGAACTACCCACAAGAATTGATAATAACATGAGCAATTGCCACTGAACAAGCGGAGGCCGTGGCACTCATCCGAACCCTAGATTTTTCTTCCTCAAGTTTCCCCGAATGTAACTCAACTGAAGCTGCAAGTACAATCGACTACTGGAGGCTCATGCAAAGCATTTTCAGTTCAAAGGAGTTTAACTGGAATGCACAACCGCTAGTGGACCGGGCCAAGACAAAGATGCAAGCATTACCGGGTCTAATACTAGCCCATTGCAGCAGAGAGACTAATAAAGTAGTGGATTGGCTAGCGAAAGCACATGACATGAAATTTCTTCTCACAAATTAGGTTTCTCAACACCCATTTGCTCTTTTAGATCTACTATGTGCTGATGCTCTTGATGTATTTACCAAGCACTCGGTTAATTAATATATATCATCCGTATTTTCGACAAAAAAAAAAATTCTTTGGAAATAGATGTAATATGCTCATAAGAGGCATCTTATGTACTAAATATGCAAATAGGCTAATCAATTCCTAAGAGGTATAAACTCAACTTCGATCCACATCACATTTATGCACAATTCGTGATCAATTCAAGGCCTTATTTAGCTTCTTAACTTGGTACCATTTCCTAAAATTGGTTAGTATATCCCCCCACAATTTTTAAGAAATTTACCTTGTTTTGAAGCTTTTTTTGTCATCTCTCATGTTCCAACCTAGAAAAAGCAATAAAATTCCATCTTTTGCTGAAAAGTAAAAGAACTAGGTACATAATTTGAGCGATATTGGATACATGGTTGAAGTATAAGCTCGATTTCGATCATGGTCCAGTTTATTAACAATTTAAGATCAATTCGAGACCTTTCTTAGTTTCTTAACTTGAAATTATGTGTGCACTCTAATTTACATAACAAAAATTGAAGGATGATATTGATGTTTTATATTGAGTGGATAGATGAAATCTATTTAAGGGTATTTTAGGAAACTTAGACTCTATCTATTTTGCAAAAAATATTATTCAAGAACACTTTTTTTTTTCTGACTTTGGATCACTTGGAAAAATAAGTTAACGGAAAATATTTTATTGGTCGATAGAAAATCTATCCTAAAATTCAGGAAAATGATTTCCTTTCTAAAATTCAAAAATCACCTTATGAAATATATTTAAATATCAATGCTTGGATCATAAAATTTACGATTGGGCATGGGAATCCTAACACTCATTCCGAACATCTCAGCATCAAGGAATGAATCCATTATGGCCGACTTCTTGGCACTTATGCTTGGGTCTATTGAGATCAAGCTCAAGACCTCAATGTAGATGCTTGGGTCTCTAACACTCAAGCTCGATTCCATTGAAGCTGGGCACGATGCCTTGACAATAAGGCCACATCTATAAAGGTTGAGTGCAAGACCGCTACACCTATGCCTAGATCCCCTACACCCAAGCCCAAGTCTACAAAGGTGATGTCTAAGTCCTTGATGCTTGAGCCCCAAGTCCATCAAGGCTAAGATTGGGGACCCTAGTGCCCATACCTAAGTCTCTAGTCCATTGAGGTTGGGCTTGGGACCCCCGATCCCTATGCTCGAATCCCCACGTTCAAGCTTAGGTCAAATGAGTCCAAGGTCTAAGATTATGATGTTCATGCCTAGGTCCATGAAGGTTAGGCTTAGGATCCTTGTGCTTGGATCCCCCATGCTTGAGCCCATGTTCATTAAGGCCAAGGCTCAAGACCCTAGTGCCTGTGCTTGAGTCCATAAAGGTTCAAGCCTTAATGAATTTAGGAGCCTGATGTCCTTGCTTTGGGTCCTTAGCACCGAAGCTCAAATCCACAGAGGCCAAGGCCGAGTTCATTGAGGCTTGGCCTAGGACCTAGTGCTTGTACTCAAATCCCTTATGTATAAGCCTAAGACTATTAAGGCCAAGACTCGAAACCTTGGTACCTATGTTGGGGCCCAAGATCATCAAGGCCGAAGCCCAAGACCTATGTTCATGCCTTGTTCCGTGGCTCGGCTACTCATAGAGGAAATCAAATTAGCTTTTTCTTTCTAAATGACATAAAATATTTTCAAGTGCTTTTTTTAGATTTTAGCCAAATACAAGAAAATATTATTATTTTGAAAAATGACTTCTTAATTTTATTTTTTTGAGAAATATAATATATTGCATAAAACACATGGAGTTATGATGTAAAAATTTGTTTGACAAAAATTTTGATAAGAATTGTTTTAATGGATAGGTAGGTTTGTTAAAAGAAAAAAAAAAGGAGAAAAAGGATTAAAATCAAGACCTCCGCTTTCGCACGTGTGGGTTAGCGGCGGAAACGTATGTGCACAAAACCTCAACTCGTGGAGACTGGGGTTGGGTTTTACAGTCCCCCTTCCTCCTCCTCCTCCTCCTCCTCCTCCTCCTCCTCCTTCCGCCTCGTCGATTCCTGCAAATTTTTTTTCCCTTCTGGGTTGGAATCTCTTGAGTCCGAGTCAACCCATTCTTCTGAAAACCCTAATTCGATCGAGAAGAAGGTCGTGGCAGAAGGAAGCGACGAGCGAGCGACTGATATCCGTAGTTACGATGCAGCGTGTGAAGAGATCGGCCGCGTCTCTCAACGTTCGATGGACCGGTTTGATGGGACTGCGGAATGGGTTCTCTTCTCTCGCGGAGCTCAAGCGTTCGAGTTCGGTCTCCGAGGCGGGCCTGTCTTCGGCCTCCTCGGCGGTCGCCGCGAGCAACCGCAGCAATCCGGCGGAATCCGTGAGAACCCTTTTGCTTTTCAAGTTCATTACGCATAATGCTCACTTATTTTTATAAATTTTTGGGGCCGAGGTGTTCAGTTCGCGTTTCTGATTCTCCAGTCTTGTTAGTTGAGAATATTGCATGTTGCTTTCCTGCTGCTTGTTGATGATTCGACCAGAGAATGTAAAGTTTCAGTTTGGGTTTTGTGTTAGGTGTGGAAGAGGATCTCTGTTTTCATTCAATTTTGGGTCATAAGCCCGTTGGAGCGGATAAGATATATGTTGTGGGAGATTCCCGTTATGTTCGAATTGAAAGCATCGCTTATCGTTTCTGTAAATTGCTCAGCCTCCTTGGAAGTACTGGTTGATTTGGAAAGTTGCTAGTATGATAACATATGCTTGTTAGTAACAGTGTCGAATTTTTTTGACATTCCAGGTAAAATTCATGCTCTTCCTCGTTGACCATTCGAATTTACTAGCTTGATGTTTCGTGGATCTATCTGGACGGGTTATTTTCCTTTGCTCTTGAGTGTATTCCAGCAATGTAAATAAATTAGTAGCTTGTAGGTGAAAACTGTGCTGATGCTTTGTCCCTGATGCAATTTTTTGCTGGACATTCAGTACGATTGTTGAGTACCGTCATTCTGCAAACCCTGTACGGGTTGATCCTCGTGGCATCCTTTGTCTATCTGGCTGTTTTCGAGGACTATACGCTCTGATTTGTCTAAGATAGTTACTTGTCATGATATCAAAGATAGTTACTTGTCATGATATCAGGTTCATAGAAAGCTTGATCATTGTTGGGATCTTTTTATTGCTCATTGGAAGTTCCAATTTACTCGCACACTTCCGGGGCCTTCACTTCAATTGTCCTTCCTTGTTTATAAAGGGAAGAAATTGTGTAGGATTTTATCTAACAATTGAGTCAAGGGAATTATTTCGTTTCCGTGATAATATTGATTTGGTTAAATATAGTTCAGCAAGTTTCTGAAAACCATTGTTTGTTTAGATCCACGAATTGAAGGTACCATATCTCTAATTTTGCCATCCTCATGGTGTCTATTTTCATGGTATAAATTGTGGATAATCAAAACTATGATTCTTATGTTCAGTTCTTTCACCAACGAAGTTAAATCTTTTAAGCACAGGTAGATACTATAACTCTTACATGACCTAAAAAATAAACATGCCAACCATCATCTGCAAGGCATATAGACCAAGAAGAGCGAGAAGCTTTTCAGCTGATCCGCTGTCCTGTTAAACTTAAACCGTTAAATGAAGAATCTGACAAGATATTACATCAAATAATTTCATGATTATGTATCACTGACCACCTTCTGATGAACAGTTTGCATCAAATTAGCAACTTTTATACCCCTGCTAAACAGATCCTCAAGATCCAAATCCTTCTCATCTGCATCTGTAGACACTTTCTCCCAAACACGAAGGATTGCAAGAACTACCTCCTTTATTTGCTCGAAGTGATGCCTTTTAATCATAAGGAGACTGCGATACTGAAAACGTGGAGTAGCATTTTCTGCCACAAACGTGGAGCAATGAGTCTGCAGAATTCAAAAGTATTTTCTGCAAAAAGCATTTTCTATCTTAGGTGCTGCAAATATGACATACACGGTCCTAAAGCATAAATAAAAGAAATGGAGATCGTGCTCTGCTTTCAATGTATAAACGGATGACCATCCAAGGCCCAAAGAGGAGATCAATGATAAACGAATAGAATCATTCGATATTTCTCTAATTTTCTCTAATTTTGCCCCAACTTGGAAAAAAAAATTATAAATTCGCACCTTCTCGAGGAAGGCTCACAAACATGCTTAATCGACTTTGAGCCAAGCAAAACATGGAGAGCAGAGCGGTCGCTTCTCGATTTTGCAAGAGGGAGGGACGGAGGGAGGGACGGAGAGACAGAGACAGAGAGACAGAGGCAGAGGCAGAGAGAGAGAGAGAAGGGAGGGAGAGAGAGAGAGAGAGAAGGGAGAGACAGAGAGACAGAGAGACAGAGACAGAGAGAGAGCACGCAAGAGCAAGAGCGAGAGAGAGAGGGAGGGAGGGAGGGAGGGAGAGAGAGAGAGAGCGAGAGAGAGCGACCACTTTACCCTCCGCCCACACATTGGATTTGAACAGAGATGATGTGAACCTATATGGATAGCTGTCAACTTCTAAATACTTCAAAGCATAGATGACTTCTAAATACTTCAAAGCATAGATGACGTTGATTCTTTTAAGGGACCTAACTAAAACAACTGCCATCTGACACCAAAGGCCATGTTGTACTACGCATCAGTGTGTACATCTTCAATTACCATTGCCAAACTTTAACTAAGAAAAAATGATACAAGAAAAAGCAGCAATCCCCTCGTAGTGGGGGAGGGGGAGAGAGATTAAAGCTGTTAGTAAAAATTTGATAATTCTTTTGTCGTGCCAAAAGGGTAGTTGTCGAAGAAAATTGCCACGTTCATTTCACTGATAGTTCTATCCGCATCTTCTAATTAAGGATGATGTTTCAAGATAAATATATTTCATACCAAGACCACGGTACTTACCCTATCAAAGCCATTATCCTTAACTTGAAATCGGGATATGAACTTATGGACCCTAACACCAGCCTAGAACCCCATCGACAAGTTCCAAGGTCAACCCATAAACTAACCTACCTTTCTTTTTTCTATTTCATTTTATTATTAAATTGCTCTTTCATATTCAATATTTTTGCAAAATTTATCGATTGGAACACCATAAAAGACTTATTATTGAATATCAACAATATTATAAATTTATGTTAGCATTGTCATTTAAAAAAAATTACAGAATGCAAAATACACATTATTTACAATAAAAGTATTATGCTTACTTGACCCAAAAAAATAGTGTAATTGATTTGGATGTTAGGAATTTCTAGATTATGAACTAGAAGTCACCTCTTTGAATCCTATAAATTACGTGAAAACTGTTTTGATTTAAAGCCACCTTCACTAGCTAAAAGCCTCATTTCAAGCGGTTCATGGGTTTGTGGGATATTTCGTGAGTTATTAGGTAGATGACTTTCCATGCTTGTGTCCTTGGATTATAAAAAAATACAGTTACTTTATTTGGTGAATTTTTTATAGGCATTATTCCCTATAAATTAATTAGTTATTATGTGTGTCTTATACGAAGACCAGACTCCTCTGAGTGTATATCTCTGAGATTTCCCTTTTTATGATGAGGCGTGAATAGAGGGATTCTTATTTCCCTTTCAATATTCTTTTTTGAGGAAAGGAATATTAGGCTGCGTTTGTTATTGTTTTCTTTTTTTTTTTTTTTTTAAACAACTTTTTTGTTTTTGTTCCCCGGGAACAAAATGACAAAACGTTTGGGTGCGTTTTGTTCCAAAATTATTTTTTTTTCCAGTAAAAACACGAATGTAAACAAGAAACAAAAAAGTTGTTTCTTGTTTCTGAAACAAAATTTAAGAACACTTTTCTTCTTCTCTCTTTTTTATTCTTCTTTTTTCTTTGGCCGGCGACCTCGCCGGAGCATCGCCGGCCGCTAGGCGAGTTCAGCCTCGCCGAATCTGGGCGAGCTCGAGCTCGCCCAACCAAGGCGAGGCGGAGCCTCGCCCATAAGCGAGGCTCGGCCTGGCCTCGGGGCCGGTCGCCGCCATGGTGAGGCGGTGGACCGCCAAAAGAAGAAAAAAAGAAAAAAAAAAAAAGGAAAAACAAATAAGAAAATAAGAAAGAAATTTAAAAAAAATTTAAAAAAATTTAAAATTAAAAAGAAAGAAAAAAAAATTATACAAATTTACCAAACGTGTTTTGTTCATTTTTTAATTTCCGGAACAAGTTTACCAAACGCATTTTTTTTGTTCAAAATTGTTCTCCGGAAGAAATACTTTTTTCTATTTATGTTTCTTGGAACAATTTTTAAATAAAAATGTTACCAAACGAGCCCTTAGTTTCCTTTTGCTTCTTCAACCTACCCTTTTATCTGTCCTTCCTTAGATATTCCGCAGCAATGCTTTCCTGCCTTTCCTCATAACCATAAGAATTGGCCTCGCTCTTTCTTTACATATTTGTTCCCTCAAATGGTGGATCATGCACAAATATCATGGGATCATGCCGATTGCCTCTTTTATTTGCTATATGACCAAAAATTTGATAATATAAAGCTCCATCATTTCAAATTTTGATCAATAAATATCAATTTTTCCAAACTTAACACACATAATTTTGGCCACTTGAACTCGACCAAATTGTTAATTTACACAAGCTTAGTCCAATAAATTCACTTAAGCTTAGAACCTCCCTACAGCAGTCCAATTAGAATGCAATTATATGAGCCTAGTATTATAATGACAACCGCCGCTATTGTGCAATTTAATAATATTTTTGGTTAGGGTCGGGACCAACCAATAGTGTTATATATAGTGAATGCTTAAATGGTCATCAAAATTTAGGTGTCAACACTTACATAGGGTACGTGTTGATTCCTTGATCAAGACAATCCTCAATTTACATCCTTTTAAAATTGAAATCCTTGCCATCAAACTTGTTGATCTTCATTTTTCCTTCTTTTGTAACAATCGATTCACTTCAACTCAATTAAGCCAAGCGCTAATATCAATTGTTATGAAAATAAGTGATTAAACAATAAAGTAAATAGAACAAGAAAATAAATTGGAAAACATATTTATGTGGTTTGGTTGGTGTGACTTACATCTAGGGGGGAGAACAGCAAAAGATACCATTATAGATCAAGTGATATAATAGAAATTACAACATATTCGAGTCGCTCAAACATCCTTGATATTTCCCAACACTATACAATAAAACTGACAGTGTATAGCCTCACAATTCCCATACTACATTATTATAAGATACAATGACTTTGTAGTGTTGTACAGAAGCAACATCTTGGTCGCCAACTACAAAGTGAACGCCACAAATTCTGGATGTTGTTTAAGAAGAATCATCTCATCTTTTTTTATGGTTATACATGCATTGATTCCTCCCCCTGCTTCGTCGTCGATAAGAACAATCAATCTGAAATTCACTGACGTGTTACTGATAAAAACAGGCTTTCCCCACCCGAAGTCATTCTCATATAGCCGGTACCTGCACCAGCTACTAAAAGCAATCACAAACTCTTCGTCTGTGGACACATTTTTTTATGAACTGGGTTTGAGAATTGACCACCATTGAGCATAACTTCTCCTTGTCTAAAATGGTTGCGTATTTCGTTTTGGCATCTGATATCATGTCGTGAATTACATTCACCATTCCACTGAACTCCAACTTGCCTTTGTCGGCTACGGGTTGACCTGATCGCGCAAACATCACGGCAGAGAGATTGCCAAAAGAATCCGCAGGAATAGCTAGATTGATTTTCTCGCGCAAGTTAACCATCATACAAACCACGAAAGCCGTTTGTTTGCCGTGTTTATTTCGATCAATATCAATGAGAGCCCTACTTATTAGCGCCGAAACAACCTCCACCCTTGAAGGCTGGGAAGTTTTTGACATCAAATTCTTTGTATCGTCCCTAGCTAGCGCTTTTAGCTTTAATATAGCATTGCTGCTGAACTTGAACCTACTCATGACGAATTCCTCATTGTCGATACGCGGTGGAGGTCGATACGTAGGCACCGACTCTTTTACCGGGAGTAGAGTTGACAACTCAAAACTTGGACAGACTACCGAATCGATGCTACCTTGGCAAGCAGTAGCCCACGAATTAATGAACATGGCCATGGTGCAGACATCACCGATCTTGCGCGTAAAGCGTACGCCAATCACTAATCCGTCACACTCAAATGTATTTACTTGAATCACAACTAACGGATTGCCTACTACGTTGGATGGGAATTTCGACAAACGATCGATCAAATCCATGTCAGGGTCTCCATGGAGAAGCTGATCGATCTGGCAATTCACTTTGGTGTGGACCAGCTCAACTCCAAGGTCATTACAGTCGATAAAACAACCATCGTCCTCGATATATCTTCCTGCCATAGGATAAAAGAGCGTTAGGGTTTCAGATAGTGACTTCTCCAACCGGTTATGCCTTTGAAGAGTATCAACCCCTCGTATCTTCGCGTCATCTTTATAGCAGAAGATGGTGCCTACATAAAAGGGAACTTGAATCTCATCAATTGGAGTCAGCTTCAGTTTTCGGCGTTGATGCGGCGTTGGAGCCGACGGTTGCACCAACTTCTTCCATTGTACTTCCACCTTCATGCTTGGATTGCTTCTCAAGATATGTGCGGAAGTACAACTAATTTGAAGTAATTATGATTGTATACTAAATCTGGCCAGTACAATGCTTGTTTTATAGAGCGCTCCGAGACAACATTTAAGCCTTGGAATTGATAGGCATCTGACTGAATGTGATAGGCCCTTCATGTTGGCAGGCGTACAATTTTCCATGTTGGAGGTCCCCTTCCTATACGTTGCAGATCCCTTCAAATGATGTAATTGGGAGTTGAATGACGCTTTCGTAGTAATGACATGATGGTAATTGTGATTTGAAGTTTCTTAATCAAAGTCGTCTGAAAAAAGGTCCATTATTTATTTGTTACAACCAACTAGGCATTTCCTCAACTGTACTATAACATGATATCATTAATGCATGTCGACACAAATAGGTAAAATCTATATCACAAACAGCTAATTATGGACCTTTCTCTCTTATTGGAATTAAGGTTTCGTTTCTTCCACGAAAAACGTTTTTTGATGAAATAATTTTTTTGTCATTTCCCGGCATTTGATTCGCTTAAAAAAATGAGTTAATAGAAAACGTTATCCTCATTAATAAAAAAAAAAAATTATGTTTAAATTCATGAAGATGATTTTTCTTTAAAAATTATAAGATATCGATGCTTGAATCGAAAACATTATGGATTAGCACGAAAAATCCCAACCGGGTCCTTAATATTCAAGATCATGTCTCTCACGTTTGGGCGTAGGCCCCTAACGCCCAGTTCCGATTTCATCGAGACAGGGCCTAAGCTTGGGTGTATAAAGGCCGCTCTTGGGTTCCAGTGCTTGCGCTTGGATCCTTAGTTAATGAAAGGTTGATTCTAATAAATGATTTTTTTTTTTTTTTTTGGGCTTCTAGGTTCAATCTCATTTGACTCTCTTGAAATCGAGCTCGCCGGAGGACCCACTTGGGTCACAAGGCCGCACGACCGAGGTCGGGGAGGAATGCGCATGACCGAGCCCCTTATAAACGCGGTCTAGTCCTCATGTGGGACTTCCATGCACAGGACCGCCCCAACGTTTCCCTTCACCCAACCTCATGTCTCTCTCTGCGCACGATTTTGAAACTGAGTGGACTTCGAATTTTCTTCAATGTCTGCTATTCTTTAACATCGAGGAGTGGCCAACCCAATGGCAGAAAGCTAGACCCCAAGTAAAATCATAATCGAAAGACGCCGCAAAAAGCTGGACCGCGCATATATTCTTGTATGGGGGAACACTTGTCGTTCTTGGCTTTTTTGTCCAGTCTTTTTAAGCCTCTTGTCATGAAATGTTAAATTTTTTAGATGGTATTTCTCTTTTTTCTTGGAAGGGAAGACCAAGAGCAACTCATCTCTTTTTCTCTGCGAGAAGCTGATACTAAAAGAGACGAAGATTAGGCCTGAACGCTTTTGATCTGTGCAGCTTCTGAGCACAATGTCGAGACTTATGAAAGCACAGATAAAACACAAGTTGGCAGTGGCAGCGGTGGCGGCGGCGGCGGCGGTAGTGGCCAGGTGAATCCACGGAACGAGCTCAGGCTGGCAGTCACGTCTTGATGGAGTTCTTATCTTGTCTCCTGTAGTTTGCATCGCTTGCTTTTTGAAGAACCTCCGCAAAATGACGAGTCTTCGGACGTGACCATCCATGCATCTTATCGGTGCCTATTCTAAGGGGACTGCGCTTAGGTCTCTCTGCAAGAACTCCGGATCTCCTGAAACTCGTGGAATGCCTCCAAATTGTTCATAAGAAGTTTCTTGTTGTACTGAATATGTAAATAAGCTAATATGTTCCAGGGAATCATAAACTCGATGTCGATCTGGGTTAGATGAATATGCAAAATTTGAGATCAATTCGAGGCCTTTCTTAGCTTCTTCATTCGGTGCAAACTTGTTTAGCACATCTCTGCAAGTTTTAAGTGAAAAGAAAAATTAAACTGAGAGAGATGAAGAGAAAGAAAAGATAAAAAAGAAGAAGAAGTAGAAGAAGAAAAACTGAGAGAGGGAGGCAGCCATGGCCGTTCGAGCTTCCAGCTCGCGATGGCTAGCTTAGGATTTGATTGGAAAATGCTTTGGAGTGTATTGCCACGTTTAGAGTTCAGATTCGATATGTCAGCCAATATCTTTCAAGAATGTGAATTGGGTTTACGGATTAACTTGCAATAGAACAAAATGATGGCGTCGCTCTCGCTTACTTATATCATACCCATCTTATCCCTCAAGCGAATTGCCCGGCACTGCTCTTGCGAGGCTTTCGGTGGCTTCACCCTCGCAAATATTGGCTCGTCGGTGAGATCTCACTTTTGAAGTCAACCAGTAATTCTAAGCTAGTGTCTTCCCATTCTCAGGTGACCTGTTGTTGATTGCGTGAATCAAGCTTGTGAGCTTTTAATGTTTGGTGCCATGTGGCCATCGTTGTCGTTGCTCCTCTCTACCCTCGCTAGTCCCCCATCTCTGTCCCCTCACACGCTTTGCTCAGTTATCAAATGCTTGCGGCAACCATGGCCATGGCCAGTTAGAACTTTGTGCTTGCTGAGGCCAGGAACTTGGAGATTGAGCAACTATAGCGGCAAGGAGCTCACAGCTTGAGCGGCCATTCCCCCTCCTCCTCTTTCTCTCTCTTAGTTCTTCTTTTCCTTTTCTTTACTTGCTCTATTCATCTCTCAATTTTTATTTTCGTTTCCATTTATGTTGTCTGATGTCTCAATACACATGGATGTCACATTGGATATCTAATAGTGATTTGGACGACGATAATAGTTTTGAGACTCAAATAAAATTTGAGAATTTATTTAAGGCAAAAAAAAAAATCAAGATAAATTTGAAATTAAATTTAAAGTTGGGAATTTTTCTTAGGGAATTAGACTTTCTATTTTCATCTATGTTGCATTTTGTACTTCTAACTTCATGCTCAAGTTGAAACATAAACAAGGTTTGGTTTTGATTGATCGAGTAGTGAGTAGGGCACCCAATCAAGTAAGAATACACCAAGCTCCTCCGTACTGTCGAGGTCACGTGTCAAATTTCATGATTTGATCCATATCTAGTACTGAATTAGAGGGTTCTTAGTATCCGCTTGGCTAATGAATATGCACTTAAAGTAATCGATTTATGATTCCCAAGATTAGGAACTAGGGAGCCAGTCCAATCCAATTTTGGTCCCATATAATAGAACTGATCACATTTTTTTCCCCACTAAAGAGTGTCCATGCATAACGAGAGAGTGACAAATCTTAATATACTGACGAAAGCAACGATGAATAAAGAGTCATTATGCTGTAACTTATGGTTCCACTAGATGAGATAGTGCATAGTTCACATTTTACTAATTTTTTCAGGATAAAAAAAAAGGATATGTAGTCATTCCAGATCGAACCAATTAGATATCAGTTCCACTTTTAGGAATTAAGAATCATATTGATACTCTCAATAACTCAACCCAACTAGCCAATTCGATTCAGTTTGGGCAATTCCTGATTTGGGCAACTGTTCAAGCACGCCCTAATATGCACAACCATTTGTTCGAAAAATTTTCAGGTAGTAGATTTTCTTTTTGTTAGGATTTAAGGTAGTATATTGAGAAATGTTTAACGTTTACAAATTTTTTATTTTGTGAAATATATTTTTTATTTTGTAAAATTCTGTCTGGGGTGAATGATTTCTCTTGGGTATGATTGACTCGCTTCGGGTATGATTTTAATCTTAGTTGCCTCACCCAAGTGCCGACAGCGAAGGGTGGTTTCTTTGCAACTAAGTTTAGAACATCAGAAAAGAGAAACCAGGTCAATTGAAATTATGCATGCGCTCTAATTTGCATAACGAAAATTAAAGGATGGTATCAATTTTTTTACTAAGTGGATAGGTAATTTCTATTTAAGGGTATTTTGGAAAATATAGGCTTCATTTATTTTGTAAATAAATTTTTTTGAGAAAATGCTTTCCTCACTTTTCGGCATCTAGATCACTTAGGAAAATGAATTAATAGAAGATATTTTCCTTATTAATAGAAAATTTATACTTAAAATCAGAAAAATAATTTCATATTTAGAAATTAAAAATCATTTTTTTCAAAATATGATTAAATATCAACGTGTGGATCGAAGCTATATGCTTAGGCAAGGGAACCTAATGCTCATTTTAGATCTCAGCATCTACGAGGAAAAGTACCAAAAAAGTCCTATATATTTTGTTTTTGTGCCGATTTAGTCCTAAACTTTTTTTTGGTGCCGATTTAATCCTAAACCTTCTTACGTTGTGCCAATTCAGTTATTTCCGGCCAATTTTGACCGGATTTTGCTGATTGGACACCGGCCGCTGGACGTGGCCTAATCGGCGCTAACGTTGATAAAATTTTAATATTTTAATATTTATATTTATATTTTCTTTTCTTTTCTTTTTTTCTTCTCCTCTTCTTCCTCCCGGCCCGGTCACGGACCTCAAAGAATCGGTCAAAGGCGACGGCCGGCAAGGTCGAGGTTGACCTCACCGGCCACCTCACCAGTGGCCATGAGGGCGGCCTTGCGTAGGGCGGGAGGCTCGCCCTCACCAAATCGGGCAAGAGCGAGCCTCGCCCCCTAGCTCAAGGCTGCCCTCAAGGCTTGGGCAGCGAGGCTCGCCCTCGCCATAATTGGCGAGGGTTAAGCCTCGCCCATGGCTAGCGAGGGCGAGTCCCGCTAGCTTGGTGCAAGGAGGCCAACTTGATTCGATCAACTCTCGAAGCTGATTCCCGATGGAGCTGACAGCTTTAACCCTAGCCGGATCCACTGATGCCGCGTTGGAGTTGGTGCTCCTCAAGGATATCCGACACCTGATGGCTCCACTCCAGAGAGCGCCAGTTCCTTCACGGCACTCCTCGGGCTCACCTCAACCCGAGCCATCGAGCTCCTCCACTTGCCTTGGCGGCGGCGGCGGCAGCTTCTCTTTCGCTTCGGATTTCGACCTCGCGGCAAGGTACCCCGCCTTCTTTGGAGAGAAGAACAACTCCCTAGAGATGAACTCGCAAAAGGTGAAGAGCAAGCTGCTGACAGAGTTTGACTCAAACCCCAACTCATTGCTAGATCCAGCGAGGGCAAGCCTCGCCACCTCGCGCGAGGCCGCCCTCACGGCCACTAGTGAGGTGGCGGTGAGGTTGACCTCAACCTCGCCAGCGGTTGCCTCTAGCTGGTCATCGAGATTCGGCGACCGACTGGAGGAAGAAGAGGAGAAAAATAAAAATAAAAATAAAAATAAAATATTATTAAAATATTATTAAAAGTTATCAACATCAGCGCCGATTAGGCCACATCAGTCGATCAGCGTCCGTTAGCAAAATCGGACTAAAATTGGCCGGAAAGAACTAAATCAGCACTAAAAAAAAGTTTTAGGACTAAATCTAGACAAAAACAAAAGGTTTAAGACTTTTTTGGCACTTTTCCTACATCTATGACAAGGTCCATTAAGGCCGAATCCTCAATGCTTGTGCCTGAGTCCATCAAGACTGAGCTCGATATCCTAATATAAATGCTCGAGTTCCAACACCCATGCCTAGTTCCAACACTTAGGCCTAGTTCCATCAAGGGCGGGCTCGATGCCTTGACACTAGGATAGGGTCCATAAAGGTCAAGTGTAAGATTGTGGTACCCATGCTTGGATTGACCACACCCACACCTTGGGTCTACAAAGGCAGTGTACGGGTCTTCAGTGATTGAGCCCAAATCCATTGAGGTTGAGACCTGGACCCTAGTGCCCATACTTGGGTCTTCGACACCTGTGCTCTAGTCCATCAAGGTTGGGCTTCTACTTGTGCCTGGATCCCCACGTTTGAGCCCTAGTCCAATGAGTCCAAGGCTTGAGATCCTAGTGTCCATGCTTGGGTCCACAAAGGCTAGGCTCAAGATCTTTGTGCTTGTGCCTAGATCCCCCTTGCTCAAGCCTGTGTTCATTGAGGCCGAGGCTAGGGACATTGGTGTCGGTGCTCATGCTTGGGTCCATTAAGATTTGAGCCTCTATGGACCTGGGAACCTTATGCCCTTGCTTGGATCCTTGGCACTTGAGCTTGAGTCCACAGAGGTGGGGCACAAGTTCTTAGAGGCCTAGCTTGGGACCTAGTGCTTTTGCTCATATTCCTTACACTAAGCTTGAGTCCATTAAGGTCAAGGCCCGAGACTTGATGCCTACTCATAGGTTTTTGGTGCTTGGGCTCGAGTCCATTTAGGTCGAAGCCTAGGATCTCGATGCATATGTCTTGTTCCCTATCCCTAGGTGCCTATGCCTTGTTTCTTAGTTGCATGTGCATAATTCACTAGCACCCAAATGGTGTATGTACATTTAAGAAAATTACATAAGATTTTTCTTTTCAAATGACAAAAAAACATTTTTCGTTTCTTTCTTAGATTTTAGCAAAATATAGGAAAATATTACTCTTTCTTTAAAAAAAAATGATTTCTTAAAACATTTTTCAAAGATGTAATATTTTCCTTAAAACAAACAAACGAAGTAAAAAATTTATTTGATGAAAAATTTGATAAGAATTCTTTCAATGAATAGGTAGTTTTTTTTTTTTTTTTTTTTATAGAAAAAGGAGAAATAGGCATGTTAACCCATTGGATTAGCAATAGTATCGTAAGGCATTTTAACTCAGCAGTGAGTCTTTCACTCACTCTTACCCACCCCAGACGCGTGTGGCTATTATATCAGCCTGCCCAACTGTAGCTAGAATTTTCGTCCTAACGTGATGTTTACTTTTACCACCGTGAGACTCCACAATTCCCCCTCTATCTTTGTCTCATTCATAGAGAAAGAATACAGGAATGACATTACAGGATCTCCTAACCCAGGGTAGATTTCCTGCCTGTTTCCCCTTAAAGCCTTTTAAGGATTTGCTTCTTAGGTCCAAGGTAGGTTTTTTTTTTTATAGAAAAAGGAGAAAAATGATTAAATCAAGACCTCCACTTTCGCACGTGTGGTTTAGCGGAAGAGTACGTGTACAAAACCTCAACCCGTGGGGACTGGGGTGGATTTCACAGTCTTCCTTCCTCCTCCTCCTTCTTCTTCCTCGTCGATCCTGCAAAAAAAATTCTTTCTGGGTCGGAATCTTTTCAGTCCGAGTCAAACCATTCGTATGAAAAACCCTTAATTCGATCGAGAAGAAGGTCGTGGCAGAAGAAAGCGACGAGGGAACGACTGCTAACCTTATTTACGATGCAGCATGTAAAGAGATCGGCCGCGTGTCTCAACGTTCGATGGACCAGTTTGATGAGATTGAGCGACCTTAGCCGCAGGAAGCTTAGAGCTTGAGGAGCCATCCCCCTCCCTCTCTCTTCAACTTCTTTTCCTTTTCTTTACTTTCTCTATCTCTCTCTCAAATTTTCTTTTCCTTTTCATTTATGTTGTCTGATGTGTCGGTACACGTGGATGAGGCATTTTGTCCTCCTAACTTCATGCTCAAGTCAGAACATAGCCAAGGCTTGGTTTTGATTGATAGGGCAGTGAGTAAAGCATCGGATCAATTAAGAGTACATCGAGTCCTCCGCAATGTCGAGGTCACATGTCAAATTTCATAATTTGATCCATATTTAGTATTGAATTAGCAGGATGTTCGTATTTGCTTCGCTAATGAATATGCGTAAACATTTGCTCGAATTTTTAAGGTATTTGTTTTTTTTTTTTTTTTTTGGTTAGGATTTAAGGTAGTACATTAATGGTTAAAATTTTTGAAATTTATATTTTCCTTTATAAAATCCTGATTTGGGGTGAATGACTCTCTCTTGGGCATGATTGATTCGCTTCAAGAATAATTTTGACCTTAGTTGGCCTCACCCAAGTTTTGACAGCGAAGGATAGCTTCTTTGCAACTAAGTTTATAATATCTAATAAGAGAGACTGGATTAACTGAAATTATGTGTGCGCTCTAACTTGCTTAACGAAAATTAAAGGACAGTATCGACTTTTTAATATTGAGTGGATAGATAAATTCTAAGGGGTATTTTGGAAAATATAGGTTTCGTTTGTTTTGTAAACAATATTTTTCGAAAAAATATTTTCTTAATTTTTGGAGTTCAGATCATTTATGTAAATGAGTTAATGAAAACTATTATCTTGATTATAGAAAATCTATGTTTAAATTCAAGAAATATAATTTTCTATTTAAAAAGTAAAAATTAATTTTAAAAATATGATTAAATATCGACGCTTGGATCGTAAACTCTATAATTTGGCATAGAATCTTAACAATCATTCCCACGTCCTCAACATCTAGGATTGTTGGCTTTAATGCCTAGGTCCATTGATATTGAGCTCTAGCCCTTGATGTAAATGTCTGGTTCTAGGACCTAATCTTAGGTAAGTTTGTAAAGGCTAAGTGCAGGATCGTGGTACTTGTGCGTGGATCTCATGCACTTAGGCTTGGGTCCACAAAGGTAGTGCCCTAGCCTTGGATGCTCGAGGCCAAGTCCATTAAGGCCATGATTTGAGACCTTAGTGTCTATACTTAGGAGTCTAACTCCCAAATAATGTATGCGCATTTATGAAAATCAAATTAAAATTTTCTTTCCAATCAGCAAAATATTTTTTCCAGTTCTATTTTAGATTTCAGCCAACATTTTTCTAAAAATCAATTCTCAATATATTTCTTAGAAATATAATATTTTCCGCAAAAACAGCCGGAATTAAGATGTAAAAATTTATTTGATAAGGACTCATTTAACGAATAGGCAGGTCTGTCGAGGAGAAAAAGGATGAAATCAAGACCTCCACTTTCGCACGTGTGGGTTAGCGGAAGCGTGTATGCACAAAACCTCAACTCGTGGGGACTGGGGTTGGGCTTTACAGTCCCCCTTCCTCCTCCTCCTCCTCCTCCTCCTCCTTCCCCCTCGTCGATTCCTGCAGAATTTTTTTTTTTTCTTTTTCCTTCTGGGTTGGAATCTCTTGAGTCGGAGTCAACCCATTCTTCTGAAAACCCTAATTCGATCGAGAAGAAGGTCGTGGCAGAAGAAAGCGACGAGCGAGCGACTGATAACCGTAGTTACGATGCAGCATGTGAAGAGATCGGCCGCGTCTCTCAACGTTCGATGGGCCGGTTTGATGGGACTGCGGAATGGGTTCTCTTCTCTCTCGGAGCTCAAGCGTTCGAGTTCGGTCTACGAGGCCGGCCTGTCTTCGGCCTCCTCGGCGGTCGCCGCGAGCAACCGCAGCAATCCGGCGGAATCCGTGAGAACCCTTTTGCTTTTTCAAGTTCATTACGCGTAATGCTCACTGTGATGAGAAATGCGGGTGCTGGAGACTGTAAATTTATTTATTTATTTATTTATAAGTTTCTGGGGCCGAGGTGTTCAGTTCGCGTTTCTGATTGTTCGGTCTTGTTAGTTGAGGATGTTGCATGTTGCTTTCCTGCTGCTTGTTGATGATTCGACCAGAGAATGTAAAGTTTCAGTTTTGGTTTTGTGTTAGCTGTGGAAGAGGATCTCTGTTTTCATTCAATTTTGGGTCATAAGGCCGTTAGAGCGGATAAGATGTATGTTCTGGGAGATTCCCGTTATGTTCGAATTGAAAGCATCACTTATCGTTTCTGTAAATTGCTCAGCTTCCTTGGAATTGATTTGGAAAGTTGCTAGTATGATAACCTATGCTTTGTTAGTAATAGTGTCGAGTTTTTTTGACATTCCAGGTAAAATTCATGCTCTTCCTAGTTGACCATTCGAATTTTACTAGCTTGATGTTTCGTGGATCTAACTCGAAGGGTTATTTTCCTTTACTCTTGAATATCCCGCAAATGCAGATAATGGCTGGTCATCTTTCGTTTTCTCTTCCTTTGTAGTGCTAAATAAATTATTAGCTTGTAGGTGAAAACCGTGCTGATGCTTTGTCTCTGATGCAATTTTTTGTGGGACATAGTCTTCGGAATGATTGTCGAGTACGGTCATTCTGCAAACTTTGTACAGGTTGATCCTCGTGGCATACTTTGTCTATCTGACTGTTTTCGAGGACTGTACACTCTGATTTGTCCAAGATAGTTACTTGTCATGGCGATGTCAGGTTCATAGAAAGCTTGATCATTGTTGGGATCTTTTCGTTGCTCATTAGGAGTTCCACTTTACTTGCCACTTATGGAGCCTTGACTTCAATTGTCCTTTCTTGTTTATAGAAGGAAGAAATTATGTAGGATTTTATCTAATAATTGAATCAAGGGAATTATTTCATTTTTGTGATAATACTGATTTGTTTAAATATGGTTCACTTGGTTTCTGAAAACATCGGTTATTTAGATCCACGAATTGAAGGTGCTATATTACTAGTTCTGCCATTCTCATGGTGTCTTTTTTTCATGGTATTAATTGTGGATGATCAAAACTATGGTACTTATGTCCAGTTCTTTCACCAAGAGGAAGCCTTGCTCATTATTAATGACTGGTTGAATTTCCTTGTATCCATCTTTCTCAGCTTATTTCCTTTATGTTTGGTATGTATCATCTGATGGGAAGTAAATTTAGATGTGTGACTGGGATTTGCTCTACTGTTCAATTTCAGGTTGTATTTAAGTCACGTTATGTGAGAAGTACGTCTCATGCTGAACCTATGACTAAGGTGATGTAGTGGTCTGGTCACTGTTGTAGTGTTTGTTTCAAAATTGAAAACTGAAGTACCTTTCTTTATTATGATGCAGGAGATACTCGGGGCCAAAGGTTAGCCACTGACATATGAATTTCTCATCATGCTGCTTCTGCTCAAAATATGTGTTGCTTGTTGCCAATTGAACTTGTTGAGCCATGCTATAATTTATTGTTGTATATGTGTGTGTTCAGTTTTGATGGCATGTGGGTGGCAGTTGTGCTTCCATGCTCGAATCTTTGGATGTGGAACCACAATACTAACTCATCGCTGTAATTTGAAAGTGGTATATGCAAATGTTAGGCTATATGCTGATAAATTTGGATAATTAACAGTTTGGAGCATGAACATTGAACTTGATTTAGAAATCGACAATGCTTATATTCCTAAATTCAGAGAAAAGAGATTATCCTCATGCTGCACAATTCAGTGAAACAAGGATTCATTCTTTCATTCAGAAACTAACAATTCTTTGGTTTTTATAGGTATTTGTGATTGCCTATAAGATGAATGCTTGTTTATCCAACAATAATGATTTCTTGTTCTAAATGTTATTTTCAGGATTGCATGTGCCCTTAAGAGTGCTCCACAATAGGAAAGGTATAAGGCTATCCCCATTACAGCTCCTGTATACAGGAGCCAATGTAGATAGTAGAATTTATTCGTTATCCAGATCCTTTGCTTCCAGATCTTCAGAGAAAAAGGGAGAGACTGCATCAGAGGTTTGGAACTTTCGAGCCGTTTCTTAATCAAAGTCTGCTTAGCATATTTATAGTAGTCCAAGCTGTTGTTTTTTTTTTTTTTTTTTCCAGAGAACATGCTTTATTTCCTAGTTGTTTTGCTATCTGCACCTGCATACCTATGCTCTCAATGGCATATTTGGCACTTTATACATTTTCAATTGAGTGGAAGTGAGTAATTATTTGACCAAACAAATAAGTCTGTAAATTTGACTTTGGATTATAATTGAGATACCAAAAACTTTTACTAAAGCTTGTTTACTAAGGGATGTGACAAAAATCTTGTTGGAGATTGAACATAGGCCCACCTGTTTAGATACTAGTTTAGAGTATCACATTCTCATATTGCTCTCTGACTTTGGTCCCATTAGAAGTAGGAACTACTTCTGATTCAGCTTCTCTGTTTTTGAGCTTTTTAAGTTTGTCAATCATTCCAGTTAGTCCCTCACTTTTGTTTGCTTAATAATTGTTGACTTAAATGCAACTGCATTATAGTAGGATGAGATCAAGTAGGTAAATCATTGAAAAGCTTAGCATTATGTGTGAGAATTTGGAGATTATGCTTACTATTATATCTGTAACTCGAGTTTAGATTGAGAAAGTATGGGTAATCAGCTCATGCTCTATTTGTTTTTGGTAATGGTTAGCCATGTTATAATATCACTGGATATTCTTGAGAGATCCATTCTAGTTGTAAACGACCATTGCAATTTTCCCTATTTTCTGTCTGGAAACTTTCCCGATCCATTTCACTTCTTATGCATGATGACTGAATCAGTAGACTTGGGAAGTCATGGCAAAGTGCTCATTCAATTTCTTTAAAGAAATTTGTTGTTGTTTTACAGACTAAGAAGGATGTATCTACAATTGAAGATCCCTTTGATGCTCCTACCTATAACATACCTGAAAAACCTGTCACGTTTGTAGAGGGGGCTTCATACAGTCTCATTATTCTTGCGGGGCTTGGCGTTGCAGCTGCTGCAGCATATGCTGTTTTCAATGAGCTCATATTCCAACCAAAAGAGTAGGAATTATATTCTCTTTCTGAATATGGATGTTGGGTTTGAAATTTAGAGAAATGACTTCTTACTACGTTGTTTGTGGCAATAATGCTCTCATCTGGCAGATACAAGATTTTCAACATGGCTCTGAAAAGGATTCAAGATGACAGTCAGGTTTGTACATAAATAGATGAGAGTAAAACCCTTCATGCCTTTACTGGTACCTGTTGTGGCAGGCCCAGAAGATGATTGGTTTTGGCTTTGGGGGGTATTACTCAAGTTGGTTAGTTGTGGCTATGCTGCCCCATGATCAATTATTAACCACTTAATGAGCTCAGGTAGCTCCTTTGAGCAGACTAATTGAAACAAGAGGATTTCAGGAAAATTCCTTTTATGAGTACCTTGCCTAAGATGTCATCTCTGCTTACGTCATCCGTTGAGAATATATGAAGTACAAAAATGATGATGAGATATGGATTTTCAAAAGATTAGCATTTTTAGTAGCTTTTACTTAGATTTGGAAAAGCAACGACCTAAAATGCATGGCTGTGGACAAGAATTTCTGAGGAAATAAATGAACCCTCGCATCATATTAAGACCTAAATTACTGGCACAATCTAGTCTATGTTTGCTTGGTGCAAAATTTAAGCTTAAAACCACCCTTGTGTTTTTGAGAGTTAACTTTTCATGTTAGCCTTGTGGTTTTAGTCACCTGAGCAGACTTATGATCTCACAGATTCTTTCTATCTAGCATTTTTTCTAAGAAATGTTTCTTGTGCTTTAATCATCTTGAATCAGGTTAGGATAAGGATTGGATCTCCAATTACTGGATATGGTCAAGAAAGTAGGAATCGAGCTGCACGCCAACGTATTCCACACAGGGCCTGGACTGATGAAGATGGTGTAGAGCATATTGAGGTGACTCAGAATTATGAAAAAAATGCGATCTTTGGTTATATTTTACCGTTTGTATCAATGAAATTAATGCTGAGATTTTTCCAATTTTTAATTTTAATGGTCACTAGCAGGCTATTTTATCTTCTGTTTGTCTCCTTTTTTTTTTACATTGTGGACTAGAAAAATTGCTCATGCTTTTCGTTTTGACCAACACCTCTTCTGAAAATCTCTGTGTTTTCTTGCCAACTATTCTTACACAGGTCAATTTCTATATTCGTGGGCCCCATGGAGCTGGAAAAGTTTTTTGTCGAATGTTTAAAGACAAAGTGGAGAAGCAGTGGAAGTTCACAAGTTTGATTGTCCAAATCTTGTCACCTTCCCTGCACAATTGTTATTGGAGTCCTATGTGCCAGCTTAAATAATCTGAAGGAGTCATCTGACCGAGATAAAGCTCTCTTCTGCCTTATTTATTGCGGAGTAGATCTCAGACCAAGTTAAGTTAAAGGTATTTTTTAGGATAGTAAAATTGTTGTTTCTTTTTCTTTCTCATTTTCATGTTTTGATATCATGGGCAAGAGCTCGAGGGAGTTTTGTAGCATCTCCTTTTTGGTTTTGTTTTTAAAAATTTTCTTTTCCTATTTTTGATCTGACAAGGAAACTCCTTTCAATTTCTTCATAATGAATGTGGTTCTTCTGCTGATTCAATCACACTGTAGATGCTTCTACAATGCAGGCATGGAGGTTTTACTTATTAGTTCATGCTTGCTGATTTGCAGTGTGCAACTTGCATAAATCCTTGAGTTTGTTGTGTATTGGTCTCAGTTCTGATGCATCAAGATTTGGCATACAATCCTCTTATAGGCAGGCTTGTTGTAAACTGCTATTTGATCATTATTTTTGCAGGGAAACCAGTGTTCAGCTCTCACCGGACATCTTGCTAGTTTCTTTGGCATTTACTATGTGTTATTGGCATAATAATTGTCTCACAGTTTGGAGTCTGGTTTGATTGTCATTCTTTTGCTTTATGTTCGTCAATTCGTAATGCTGGTGGAGTTAGATCTCCCTCACTGTGTTAACGGATTTGGTGCCGCAGCCCATTCTGAATTGTTCCTCCCAGTTAATCTCTGCATCTTGTCGCTTCTCTATTGGTTTTGATATATTGTAAGCCCTGATAGGACCTTAGTACTTTGTGGTATATTTCCAGGCCATCTCGGTAGCCTCGGGAAAATGAGGTCTATCAATGACTTGAAAGTTACCAATTTCTTCAGAGATCGAGGTACTTAGTATGATCACTATTTTCGTTGCCAGCGCTCAGATAATTTGCTTCCAGCGCCTTGCTTTTTCGGTTGGTCTGTAATGGATATATGAGGGTAGCTGTCCGTATTAATAAGTTATTTGGATTTATCAAATGTTATGAGATACGAGGTTATAATGTCTGCTTAGCACATTGCAGTGGATGAGTGTGGGAAGGCTGTTCGTAAGAGTCGGTCGATGAACTGCAATTGTGGTTGATCTCTATACAGTGCCATGCTTGTTTGAGTCTGTCATTATACGATGCCGGTCCATTTTGTGGTGTCGACCATGCATTTGCAAAATCACCCTACATGAATTCTTCCTCCAGATGGTTATCTTGTCGACCCATGACAAAATCCAGTGAGTCGGATGGACCACATATATTGCACCGGCCACAACTTTTCACCGGATTAGTTTAATTCATCACCAATTGCTAGCTCTTTTTTTGGCCAACGGTGTTGACTGTCGGCATGAGCTCTCAATTAGAGATAAAATAGGAATCCAAGTTAATCTTTGGTATAGAGATAATATAGAAATTTAAGTCAATCTACTACCTATTTTATATACATATATATAATAAAAAGCATTGTAAAACAAATGATGTACAAAATACAGAGAATATAAAACTTTCTCCAAAAGGTTACATGCGTTTCTTCATGGTATTAGAGCAACTCGATCCTAGGACCTGATCTCACCATGGCTAAATGCAATTATTTAACTTTCCCACAATCAACTGATGAGGGCTCTTAGGCAACGGCAATCCTTGAAAATCTGACAACAGGAATGAAGCAACTTCTGAGTGAGTGTCATGGTCGTCTTCCCAAGTTGAGGCACCGGCTCCACCTATTGCTATCATGTTGGATGGCAAAAATTATGGTCTCTAATCCCAAGTTGTTGAGATGTACATCTCAAATAAAAACAAGTTGGGATACATTAATGGGGATCTTCCCCTACCTCATTCAACCGATCTTGGCTTTCGGAAGTGGAGGATTCCACAGTGAAGGGATGGATGATCAATTCCATGAATCGATGTTGCTTGGCAATTTTATTCGATTCCCAACAGCAAAAGCAATTTGAGATTCGGTGGCTACCACATTTTTTTTTTAAGCAATGATGTCTCGATTTGAAGTGCTGAGTTACTCAATTGAAGCAGGCAAGAAGCCCTATTGAAAAATACTACAATGATCTTCAAGGACTCTCGCCGAAGATTGATTTTCGCCATCTTAACCCTATAGTGTGTTCCAATGATATTGGGTGCTACAATACGGTTGTCCAAGAAGATCGTGTCTCCACATTCCTTGATGGTCTTGATGATTGACTTGACAAGGTCAGGGCGGATGTCTTATAGATGCAACCGTTTCCTAAGGTTGAACAAGCTTATGCACAGGTTCAGTGGGAATATGTGCATCAAGCTATGATGTTGACTAACACGAACACAACACGAACACTCCCACTGTTACTACAATGGTGTCATGTAGGGGAACGATGGGCTCGTAGTTTCTTAAGGATAGCCTAGAATCACGGGCCTACATATGACCTCCCACGGGTGCTGTGACAGGAAGGGGTAGGTTCAATGCAGGTTTGAAGCACAAGCTACAACCAGCAGAGAAATACACCCATTTTAGAAATACACCCATTTTAGATATATATAGAATTATTTTTTTGTTTCATATTTCTTTTTATTATAATTTTTATTAAATAAAATAGTAATAGAAAATATTTATTAAGGGTAGGTATTATATAAATTAAATGGACCAAGCAGGAATTTTAGGAAAAAGATCTTTTCGATCTCTTTCCTTTTTTTTTTTTTTTTACAATTCCCTAAAATCGAAATGTCATAATCTTTTTTCCTATTCCTGTAGATCATATATACCTTATTTGTCTATTTTTATCTTGCCTAAGGAGATTATCTTCAGTTACACATACATTACCTTGGGCTAAACTAAAAAAAATGACTATCTTAAACATACCAAGGAAACCTGTTTCAAGTTACATGGGTACCTCGATTGATGGAAAGAGGTTCAAGGCAAGAAAAATGACTAAGACGTAATAAGTAAGGGTAAAGAACAAGCGTCATTGGCAACTGGGACTCACCCTCTCCTTAATTCCGTAGGTAGACTCTACCGATACTTCCATCTCAGCTTTTGAAGGTAAATATGGTTGTGTGTTTGTCAATACTCATCAGGGTGAGGGCAATCAGTGGAATATTGATTTTGGCGTTACCAATCACATGACACCCAATCTTGGTGACCTTACATGCTATACCACTCCACGTAGACAGTATCTATAATGCAAATGGCCATAGTTGTCTAATGATCGGGGCTAGAAGTGTTGTTCTCACTCCTTCCCTCTCCTTATCACACATTTTACTTGCGCCCTCTTTATATAATCGATAGCTATCTATTGGGCATATTACTGATGAACTAAATTGCAGTATTCTTATGTATCCCATTTTTTGTTTATTTTAGGATATACTCACAAAAGAGATTATTGGATGTGGTACTAAGAGGGAGGGGTTATACTACATGGATGATTTTAACATTAGCATGGTGAATCACACCTGCGGTCAATCGACTGGTAAAGAAAAAGGCATCTGGTTGCGATGTTGTTGATTATAGCACCCGTCTTTTGGATATTTGAAGCACTTATTTCCTAGGTTGTTAAGTAGTTTATCAGATTCCATATTCTAGCGTGGGACATGCATCTTGACAAAGAGTCATTGTGTTTCTTTTCCATTGAGTTTCAATAAAAGTACAACATCTTTTCATTAGTCCATTCTAATGTGTGGAGTGCTTTACCTATTACCACCATTTTGGGAATTCACTAGTTTATGACTTTTGTGGATGATTGTATATGGATGACATAGTTGTATTTGACAAAGCACAAGGATGAGGTCTCTAAAATGTTTCGTGCGTTCTAGGTTGCAACACAATTTGGGGCATAAATCCACATCCTTCGTATTGATAATGGGGGCGAATATATTAATCAATATCTCACAACTTACTTTCAAGAACATGACATTATCTATGAGACATCATGCACCAGATCTCTTGCAGAACGAGGTCACAAAAAGGAAGAATCGCCATATTCTTGAGATAACGTGGCCTCTTTGGTGGATGGTCATGTTCTCAATCGTTTTTCGAATGCTGCCATTGTTACTGCAATCCATTTGATGAACCAAATGTCTTCCCGTGTGCTAAAATTTTAAACCCTGTAAGTTCTTTTGAAACATGTTTCTTGTCCCTCAATCTTGACACTTCCTCCTAAAATGTTCGAGTGTGGAGCTTATGTTCATCTTCACAAGAACCAACTAACCAAGCTTGATCCTTGTGTTGTGTGGTATGTTTTTATTAGCTATGGAACACATTAGAAGGGCTATTACTAATACGACTTAGTCACTAAGAGCGCGCATGACAACATTTATGTTTCTTTATTTCTCTGTTTTTTGTTTTCGGGATTAGGTTTGGAATAGAAATCCGTTTGGTAACACAATTTCATCTTTCTATTTTTAAAACAGATTCTATCTCAGAAATAGATTTGGAGTAGAAATCAAAAGTTAAAATTTTTAACTTTTTTTTTTTAGAACAAAAATAAGAAATCAAAATTTTCCTTATCGTTCACTCTCGTCACCACTCTTCATCCACCCATTGCCCGTGGGATGCCGAAGATTGTTGCCCACCTGCCGCCTGCCATCTACCTTGGCCATCAGCCGCCAATTGCTAGCCACCGAACTCCAACCGGCCATTGCCAACTGTCGGCCATTGGATACTAGACACCCTTCTCGTCGTCGGCAGCTCATCACCAACCGTTGGACGTCGAAGGCTTACCACTGACCACTAGATGTCCGTCGCCAACCACCCGCCATTTGCTCAACGTTTGCCACCAGTCATCGAATGTCGACCATTGGTTGCTAGGCTCCAGATGTCAAATGCCAAATGCTAGCCATCGATTGAGGAGCTCCGGATGTCGGACATTGGACACCAACCACCGATCACTAGATCTGGACTCCGGATGTCGAACTTTGGCCACCAATCACTAGATGCTAGACTCCAAATGTTGAACGCTCGCCATCGATTGCCGAACGTAGGACTCCAACGCCTGATGTTGATCGTCACTACTATTAGAAATAGAAATTTTATTATGTTATCAAACAAATCTTTATTTCAAAAATAGAAATTTTGAATTGTTATCAAATGCGTTTCTTTGCTAAAAGACTCGCCCATGGAATAGAAATTGATTTATGTTCCAAAAACTGTCATGTGTGTCCTAAAAGAACATATGTCACTATGGATGTGACAATTGTTGAGTCTAAATTCTTCTACCCTAATGCCAATTATCATTTTCAGGGAGAGATACATCGAGAAAGGGAAAATTGGTGGTAGGGGCTAGGGCTAGGTCGACTCATGGCGAGGCCCCAGCAATGTTGTCATAGATAGAAAATATAGCAAATCATGTCGTGACAAGGCTGACGACAAGAGTTGCATAGGAGGATATTCACGTCCCAATAGGGGATGATCAACAATTTGTATTGGTATAGGGTGCACACAAACAACTTTAAGAATATCCTTCTCTTGAAATTGTCCCATCTTCAGTACCAACCAATCTCTTGAGGATACTCTTGAGATAAGATCTCCTACCACACTTGACTCTTATGATAATTTTGATGTGGTTGTTGGATATAAATTACCTGATAGACACAATTATGGTAAGCCCCCTAGTTAGTACTCATTAGACGTGCATAAATGGAAATCAAAGTACCTTATTGCAAATTATGTTTCGACAGGGAGATTGTTAGAACCATTGAAGGCATTTGTATAAAATGTTTCTGCAACCTGAATTCTTGGTGTGGTGCAAGAGGCTTGGAGGGATCCCAAATGGGTTCAAGCAATGAAAGAGGAGATGAAAACATTACAAAAAAGAAGAAGAAAGACTTGGAGACTTGTAAAATTACCAAAGGGAAATAGAGCAGTGGGGGTGTAAGTGGGTTTTTACCATTAAATACAAAGTAGATAGCTCAATTGAGAGATATAAGGCACAAATGGTAGCAAAGGGGTATACACAGACTTATGGTATAGATTATCAAGAAATGTTTTCTCCCATGGTGAAGCTTTTTATTGTCTCTTACAATGAATTGGGACTAGCCGTTGCATCAATTTGATATGAAGAATGCATTTCTTCTTGGGGATTTGAAGCAAGAAAGCTACATGGAAGTTTCACCTAGGTATTGTTGTGTCTCTCGACCCAACATAGTGTGCAAGCTAGAATGTTCATTGTCTGGGTCAAAGCAATCACCCTGTGCTTGGTTTGGTCACTTAATCTCAGCAATGAGAGGATATGGGTATTTTCAAAGCAACTCCAATCATACATTGTTCCTAAGGCGACGTCTAGGAAAGATAACAGCCTTAATCATATATGTGGATAACATGACAGGAAATGATCAAGAAGAGAATTTGAAACTTAATAGAAGCTACCAAAGGAGTTTGAGATGACGAATCTAGTAAGGTTGAAGTATTTCTTGGGCATTGAAGTGGCCAAATTGAAAGGAGTCTTTTCTTTTTTCAAAGTAAACATGCGCTAGACTTGTTAGTTTAAGTTGCAATGTTGGAGTGTAAATCTAGTGACACCCCTATAGTTCAAAATCATAGATTTGAGGAGTATTCGGATAAGGTGCTGACCAATAAAGGTAGATATTAAAGGTTAGTAGGGAAATTGATTTATTTGTCACATATTCACCCTGACATCGTATATGCTGTAAGTATCGTGAGTTAATTTATGCATGCCCCAAGTGAAGATCATACGAATGTGATGAGTCGAATTCTACGCTACTTGAAGTCAGCTCCAAGAAAAGGTATGTTCTTTGCGAAGAACAATCATCTTGAGGTGGAGAGATTTAGGAATGTGTATTGGGCAAGTAGCATCTTGGATAGGAGGTCCACGTCGAGGTATATCACCTTTGTGCAGGGAAACTTGGTTATATGGAGGAGTGAGAAACATGAGGTAGTTGCATTGTCCAATTCTAAGGCGAGGTTTCGGGGGTGGCTAAAGGATTGTGTGAGATACCGTAACTTAAGAGGTTGACGACATAACTTGGTTTTGCATCAAAGTGTGAGATGAGATTGTTCTATGATAATAAAGTAACAATTGATATTTCCCACAATCCATTTTAGCATGATTGGACCAAGCATATTAAGGTTGATAGACATTTTGTCAAGCAAAATTTAGAGGCTAAGGTGGTTTGATCAGGTTTTAAGATTAGTTGGTGAACATACTAAGGCTATGTTAAGTAGGGCCTTTCATAGTTCAACTGTTAAGTTGGGTATTGGGGATGTATTTTCATCCACTTGAAGGGAAGTGTTGGCATGAGTAATCAATTAGAGATAATATAGGAATTTAAGTCAATCTTTGGTATGAGTTGTTTATTAGAGATAAGATAGGAATCCAAGTCAATCTACTTCTTATTTTGTCTCCTGATTAAGAGGACTATTAGGATTGATTCTCTTATATATATATTCAAAAGCATTATAAAACAAATGATGTATAAAATATAGAGAACATGATTACTTTCCCCAAAAAGCTATATGTTTCTTCATTGACAAGGCTCCGGAGTTAAAAAGGAATTTGAAGCAAGTGGCCCTTGCGTGATTATGTGATTGGTCTTGTTTAGTATTAATCATTCATTGGGAGAATTACCACAAAAAAGTCCTAAACTTATTGCATTTGTGCCAATTCAGTCCTAATTTTTTTTTTTTGCCAATTTAGTCTTAAATCTTTTATAACTGTGCCAATTCAGTCCATTCAACCAAAATTGCCCGGCCAATGCTAACGTGGACGTCAGTCGGGGACAACTGACCAGTGAACACTGATGTGGCAATTTTCTAATTTTTTTTTAAAATTTTTGAATTCTTTTTTTCTTTTTTTTCCCCCACATTCTCCTTCCTCTGGCCAGTGAGGTCAGCCTCGGTGAAGGCAAGCCTCACCTAGTGACCGCGAGGCCGCCGTCGCCACATCTGGTAAGGCTCGGCCTTGCCCAGCCATGGCGAGGTCAAGCCTTGCCATCCTAGGCAAGGAGCCTTGCCAGCCACCAACGAGGTCGACCCTTGCCTTGGCTGGGTAAGGCCCCACCAGATCTAGCAAGGGTAGCCTCGCCAGCCACTAACGAGGTCAACCCCCGTTGGTGGTCGGCGAGGCTACTGTCGCCAGATCTAGCGACGACGGCCTTGCCGTCCCTAGGTGAGGCTTGCCTTCACCAGTGGCTGGTGGGGGCGAGTCTTGCCAGTGGAAGCCTCACCGGCCTGCCAAAGGAAAGAGAAGGGGGGGGGGGGAAAGGTAATTAAAAAAAAAAGTTGAATTTTTTTTTAAAAAAAATTAAAAAATTGCCACATACCGTTCATCGACCAGCTATCCCGGGTGGCGTTTGTGTTAGCACCGGTCGGCCAATTTTGGCCAGAAGGACTAAGTTGGCACAATTATAAAAGGTTTAGGACTAAATTGACAAAAAAAAGAGAGTTTAGGACTGAATTGGCACAATTGCAATAAGTTTAGGACTTTTTTGGTAATTCTCCCTTATATACTGAGTTAAAGTTCATGGACCACATTGAGCAAATTAAAAGTTCATGGATTATATTGTGTATTAGGTCAAAGTTTAGGAACCATTTGTATTATTATCCCTCGTATATATTTAACCTATGAATAAGATCTTATCTTTGATACTTTGTTAAGTATCTATATTGGGCATTCTTGATACTACATTTGTAATAAAATTTCTAGATAATTGTGCACAAAGTTATACAAACTTATATTAGGCCAAATCTTGATCTAACATATACTTACACATTCGCAACTAGATGATTTCATTTTATTTTTTTTGGTCGAAGCTCTTTGGAAGATTCATATGTTGACTAATTTATTACAAAACTAACTTCAAACACATATATCATTTATCCAACGTTGAGTGTGTAGATATCTTTTTAAATTGATAGTGGACCTAACAATAATTTTATAAAGTTACAACCATGTATCTTCAACATTAAATGTGTAAATAATTATACTAAAATGCATTATCTAACTTATCGTAGAAAATGTAGATTTTAACTTTGAAAGTTAATCATCACAAAAATCTACTAAATATATCACCATCTATAGCATAAGCAATTACATAAACTTATTTATATTTGAAACTTGTACTATCATGCAACACAAATTTCTAAAGCTTATTTTATATTTAATGAACTTCTTGAAACTTATCAATCATCTTTTATTTCCCATACATTGATTGGAAATTTATTATTAAACTATACATATGAGGTAGAGATTTGCTAGGATTATAGATTTTCTAAAGTGACCAGGGAATTAAATTGCTAGGATTTTATTAACGAAATAAACATCGAGATTAGTAAAAAATGGACAAAAATTAGAGCTTTGCTATGATTTTAATTATTATGAAAAAATGCACACCTTTATTATTTCTTGTAAATCGATTAGAGATTTAATATTAAAACATGCATGTTGAAATGTGTCTGTTGATTGTGTGGAGATTCAGTTGAAGTGACCGTTGATTCCTTCTGAAACATTTACATTTGATTACTAGTGACTTCGTCGATGACACAATAGAGATTACAACTTTGCCAATCCTTACGTAGAAAGGGTGGTAAGGGGCTAGGACTGTCGGGTTTGTTTTAAAAAAAAAAGTTGATAGTTTCTCTTTTTCTTTTGTGGAGAAAATGAAAGTTAATTCTGAAAAATGTTCGCTAGTCAATTGCAGATTCTTCAGGAAAAGAATTCCCAAAATTTGAAGAACGTTCGCCTGTTTGAAACAATCAAAAAGTCATGCAAACAGAAAAATTTATGAAGAATTTGGAACCTTAGATAGCGAAACGCGGTATGCTTCACGGTTCCATTGATGAAAAGAGCAGTTTCTTGGGAAATTCTCAGCATAAAACGAAAACTAGAAAGTTTTCCAGAGGAACAAAGCGTTGGCTTCAATACTTGGAACGTTATAATCTAGCTACTGCACATGTATAATATATGACCCGCAATAGATTTCCTTGAGAAATGCAACATCAACATATCGGACCATAGGGTTTTATTAATATTGGATGAACCTTGGACGCAAGCGGGAATGCCTAAAAAGAGCATCACGAAACAACAAAACTGACATATCAAGGCAAGTTATAGATATTCAGACATGATACAAGACAAATCAGTTTTATCTAAACTGTCGATGGAGTTTAATATATAGGGTTGGCAGGCTTTGATCCGACACTGATTGCCTAATTTCAGTTGTTTCCAGGTCCTGGCTGATACCCTCCAGGTGAATAATCGCGCGCTCGAGCTGCATTCTCCAAGTATAACACAAATGGCAACGTTTATGCCAAAACGACTTAGATTAAGCCAAGTGCAGTGTTTTAATTCTCTTAGTACCCGGTGACCTCAGAATTATTAAAACTATCTGAGTTCAAGTTGTGGAATAATCGGTTATACTATGGAGCAAAACAAAATAGATTGAGGAATCGAAAAGAGCAGGAACAATGATAAGATTTTTTGGGACTTCAGCAGCAAAGTATCATCACCACTTGCTGGAGAGTACGTTTCTGTTGATCACAAAGTGCCGCACGCTAAAACCTCCATCACTTTCGATATTTCCACGTCTATAGGCAAGTCCATTGCAGGGTCTAGATGCTTCATATTCTTAGTGTCTAAAATTGTTTCAATTCAGTCGTGTCGGACTCAACAAGAGTAATTACTTAAAATTCATACACGGTTACCGTGGTTGATCTTTCCCAGCATACACAAAGTGGACATCCATATATTCATTTCACCCCTATTGTTTCCCTAAAAAATTTCTTGTTACGTTATCTCACTGATGGTGCCCATGTGCAGACGCAGAACATGGTACACATGTCAGATGCGACGCAATGCCATGTAACACCTGCTTAATGAGCATCTAGGGAAGTCAATGAACTTCATCGTTAAGATATTGAACATAAGTCAGCATGCCAATATTTCCCTCGTCGGTCGCTAAGAGAGACACTTCCAAGGAAACGTGACTCGACGAAGGCATTTCCTCTTTCTCGCCCATTAACGTAAAAGAAGCAGCTGTCGGATATCAAAACAGTTCTAAGATGTCGATGGAATCGGGTTGTCCTTCGCATGTAGAAAGTATCCACTTACCCTTCCCTAGAGGGAGTGTCAAAGGCATCCGGCAAATCGTCAACGGCAAGCCCCAGTGCACAAGCACCAACTCTGGAACACTCGTTTAAAAAAGTTAGCAGACCTAAGATATTGATGTTGTTGCTATGATTGGGTATCGCTCTGATATAATTGAGCAGGGTAGCACGAGAAGATTAACCGATACGACATGACATTAATCAGATGGTCTGGACAACTCGAGCGGAAAAAACACAATTAGCATTACTAAACTAGTGAGGGGGTATTACAGCAGACTAAGCACTTCCTTTGATCTGTTGATCATGACTTGTGAGATATTGACCTTAATGCGGACAAAGAATGTCTAGATTTTAACTTTTGAGGTGAGAGTTGAGGTCATTAAAGCATAGAATCGTACAGCGATGACTTTATGACAAACAACATATGATCTTTTTAATTCTAATGAGAAAATAGGGCAATATTCTTCATCTACCATGAACTCTAGCAGTTCCATTGGGTATGTTTTATGTAAAAAATGTCGAGTTGGATGTGCGAACAAAGAACCTTCTAATATCACAAAAGTTCATATATGATACCAAAAGGAAATCAGTCACCTGAAATTGGTAGTTTCCAATTTTCTCACGGATATGCCACGTAATGCCTAACAGAAACAACTATCAAGACTCGAAAAGGTAATGTAATGTGTGTTCTAATTTGAGACCCAAATAAATATAAGATCTGCAAATCTGATCTGAACGGTCTTTAGAGATAACCCTCTACGGACATCTTAAAAAGGTAAACAATTGGCGAGCAAAATTATAAGGAAGACCAAATAAGTAATCGGGCACCAATTTTTCACGGAGGCACCACGTGTACCTTATAAAGTTACCGCGGCAAAAGACTTTACATTTAAATCCGTCAATCATTCATATTCTCTGCTATAGACCTGATACAAGTAATGAAGCTCCATTTGTTTTTCAAGAAACACCACATTTAAGTTACATCCATTACAGACGCAAAGGATCTTACGTTTAAAAGCCACTGAAAGCCTATTTATTCTGCCATAATAAGTAAAGGAGGTAACCATTGTAAGATTGATGCATGACCACCGGAACACTGTCTTACCTTCTTGTTCTTTCTTTGATCCTTAGATAGCGCTTGAACATATAGTCATAGTCAACAGCCGGGAGTTCCCTATTATAAATCAACAGATAAAACAAGATTGAGTCTTAAATAAGCACAAGAGAACAAGTGAGATAGAAGTACATCACCAAGAGGAATGTAGCATAGATATGCAATGCAAGAACCACCTCTCTTAGCGCTACTTCAATGTTGTTGCAGAACAGCGGGACCAAGTCCGGGAAAAACATGGAGCCATGCGGTTTCATTTGATAAACACTCGCAAAATTGCTGTTCAACAGGCCCTAGGAAAGATAAAAGCAAGATTGATATATTAGAATTCAGTGAAGCTGATATTTAACAAAGTCATATGAATTATGATAAGTCCAGGAAATACATGGAGCCATGCGGTTTTGTTTGATAAGCACTAGCAAAATTGCTGTTCAACAGGCCCTAGAAAAGATAAAAGCAAGACTGATTTATTAGAATTCAGTGAAGCTGGTATTTAACAAAGTCATATGGATTATGATAAGTCCGGGAAATACATGGAGCCATGTGGCTTAATTTGACAAGCACTCGCAAAATTGCTGTTTAACAGGCCTCAGAAAAGATAAAAAGCAAGGTTGATATATCAGAATTCAGTATAGCTGGTATTTAACAAAGTCATATGGAGTATGATAACATTTTACTACACTACTAATAATGAAAATTAGGGCCCTCCCCCAAAAAAGTCCATCTGTCCATGTTTCACTAAAAACCAAAAGCTTCTAAATAAGGCCACCTCTGTCTTAAACTGGAGGTAGTAAATGTAAAACCATATCAAACCTCACCAGACTAAAAGTGTTTTGCCTTTTTTCCCTGCGTATTAAAAACTTCAAAGTAAGGTGGATAAGTGGATACTTGCTGATGAGTGTATAAAGGCCGTGCACAAGAGCATCCCTCTCAGAAGCCATTGCTCAGACAGAGAACCTGAGAAGTCTCACACACATGGATAGAAGAGAAATGTTATAGAGAGAACATCTGTACGAGAGGTGCATGGATTGCGTGAGTGAACTCAAGAGGTAATGGCTGTCACACCTCGAACCCCGAGCGCTTGAACATCCCTCGACAGTCGATTAAAAATGCAATATCCCAGGACGCGTCGCCGACCCATTTTTTTTATCTTTCGATTAAACGCATGCGGAAACAAATTAAATAAACACCCATTCAATCAACAAAATAGGGATAAAAACACACCAAACGATTTCCAAAAGCCGCACCTTTATTTATCCACTTGTTAACCCAACGAGTTTAACATTTACATGCCTACGACAAAATGCAACTCCTACACGACCTATGAGCAAAAAAGATTAGAGAGGTCAGGGTTAACTCTAACTTCACTAACTGCAAGGCAAGCCAAAAAGTGTCACATCTCGTGCCCACCACAACCGCACTCAGCAATTTCCCCACACTACGACCTTGAAAATAGTTAACAACAATGGGGTGAGATAAAATGTTGGCGAGTCAACTTCCTAAACCTTGATTAGGAAGCTAATTCGCCTAGGAGGTAGCCTAAACATGCAATGGCATATAATCTTATCTCGCCTTGGCATACCTTTGCCTATTAGTATACTTCACGTGGCAATAATAGTGTAACATGTATAAATAATAATCAGAACACAATCTATGATAGCCAAGCGCACAATCAAACATACGTGTTCCAATTATTACGACCCCACGGGCCATGGCCAACACAAGAGTCGGCAGTTTTCCAACATGACTGGGCATCGTCCCGCCCCATCCGACAGAGCATCGTCTAAAACCCCCGCCTAGATAGCATTTCATAAAGGAGCATCGGTCCGGCCTCAATTGCTACTCAGCATCCGAACCCCCGCCGGGCATCCGATAAAAATCGGGCATCGCCCCCAAACTCCCATTGGGTGATGGAATCGATTAAATGACCACTCAAGCACATCAACAATCAAGCTGATTCTTATTACCATTAATTAGCCAAGAACAAATGAGGTCATTTTTAAATAATTAACTTGGGCAATTTTTCATATTTAAAATTCCCACTAAAATATTCGTACGTGGTCACGTATTTGACATCAACTCGTTAAACTTTACACACATTTATTTTAAACCCCATGGTTTTATTTAGCACGTAAAATTTGACATCCAAACTCGACACCTCATATTTTTCTATTTTCTTGTCCAAAACCCTTTTTGAAAATATTAGATAAAATTTACAATTGTGCAATCAATAGCACGACATCATACATGCAAACAACCGAAATTACACACAATCTCATCCAAGAAAACGAGCATAAAATTCTACTTAACAACTAATCCTTCCAACATGGAAGGGGGATGTGAGGGGTTCAAATCGTCACCTTCTCATGGGGGATGGGGTGGAGACGCGTAAGTTTCAGGAGTGGGTTTCGACTCTCACGCCCTGCAAGAGGCAAGGCAAAAGTCTGAGAGTGAGTGTAGAATAGGAATAAAGTATGACTGACAAAAAAAAAAAAAAATTAATCCGTCATTAATTACACTAATTATGATTAATTGAATAAATCACAATTAATACAACTAAGCTCAATTAATTAATCTAACCACGATTAATTAACCTAATCGAAATTATTTAAACTAATCATAATTAAATTTAATCTAAACCATCCTTAATCGCAATTAATAATAAACTAAGATCAACTAATACTAACTGTCGATAATACTAAACTAACCACCCCTAAACGTAATTTACATCCTAATCCATGATTAGGAAATTAACTTAGGGATTTTCGGCGACAACAAGCTTGCAGCAACGGCGATGGTGACGGCGTTGAGAACGTGACCCTCGCGGCTCAAATGGAGGCTCGACGGTGGCAGTGGTGGCTTCTCAAGCTCATGGCCATCTAGGGTGGTTGGGCTTGGTGGTGCCTCGGTGGTGACTTAGGCGGACGATGGTGGTGATGGCAAACAACGGCGGCAAGGGGTAGTGATGGTGGTGCGGCCAAAGGTGGTGGTGGGGATGGTGGCGTGGGTAGCAAAATGAAAAGAAAAAAGAAGGAGGAGAAGAGAAGATGGGGTTGGCGTGGTGGTGGAGATGTGGTTAAAGATGATGATAATGGTGGACGTGGGGAAGAATGGGAGGAAGGAAATGAAGGTGTGCAGGGGAAATGGGCGTGGGCAAAGAAAAGAGAAGAATGGGGGAAGGAAAGGAAAATAGGAGGAGAGAAAGAAGAATGGTGAGGGTGGCGTCTGCAGAGGGAGGAGACGTGAAGGAAGGGAGAAGAAAGAGAGAAGAAAAATAAATAAATAAAACAAATGGAATTTCTAAAATATTATCCCCAAAACTCATCATAACATTCATCCCACTTGCCCCTAAAATCCTCTTAACCTTAGTATTATGTCCTCAATTATCATCTTAATTCTAAATTCTTAAAAATAATCATTTTTGGTAGCAAAATTCCAATTTTGCTGCTTCATTCGAATTTATTTTCCCTTTTTTTATCCGATAATTCCTTTTTCCAAAAAAATAAAATAAAATCGGACTCATCGATAATTTGACGAATGATGAGACAACGCCCAATAATTAAATCTCGAAATCCTTGAAAGTTCAGTACTCGAAATCGAATTAAATTTTATGGTTAAAAATCGATCGAATGCGACTTTAATATGACATAATCTTTCGGGTAACTTTTAGAGGTTTTCATGCATTTGACCCGTGGTCGATAATTTTCGACTCATGTCTGTACATCTTCGAATCGTGGACGGCCCTCAGTTGTCATGTAATCACGAGAGTTTAGTTACGTATTTTGAATATAATATCAATAGAAAATCGGTTTATTGTTGTTCGATGTGAATATCATAATCATGCGGAATCACTCGCGAATCAACTATGTACTTCCATCGAATCGGCTTATATCCGTTCAATAATTGATTTATAACAATGTAGTATTGACCTTTGTTGATCCTTATGGTCGGCGGTCGATTTCTGATTGAATTATCTAGTCTTTTGCGTTTATAACCCTTTACAACCTTACCTAATAGATTAGTTGACTCGTGAGTGATCAATTCAGAATAAAATAACTATAAGCGTGTCGATGAAAAAACCATTTCATAAATTTCGAAATAGGGGCCAAATTTCGGGACATCACAACAGCTCTCTCATCTCTATTTTTGAGCTGGTTACATGAGGAAATGTACCATTGCTTTGACGAAATCAAGGATTAATTTTTGACAGAAATATGTTTCTTACATGATTGATAGTTCTGATTAAATTTTGACAGAGGACTTCTCATTAAAATTTTGCATAGATTGATTTGATCTTAATAGCTTCTGAGCTCGTAACCCTGAAACGATACTAGAAATTTGATGGCCTACTACAGTATAGAAATGATCAAAAATCAACTTGTCGCAATACAATGCCTTCTATGACATTAAGGCATCATTCTCACATCTTCCTGACAAAATAGATTATTCAACTACTTACTAAAAAAGAATTCCCCCCTTTGTTTGCACTAACTAATTACTTGGCCATGCTATACAAGTAGGAGTTGCTTTGCGATAAGCGACATCCTTAATATAACAAAGGTAAAAAGTGGCAAAAAAAAAAAAAAAAAACAAAAAAACAAAACAAAACAAAACAAAACAAAAGAAAACAAAGAAAATTGGGCTAAACGGACAACGGAATAAGAGCATTTGTTAGGTCCGCACAGGTGAAGAAAACAATCTCCACATGTAATTTCGTGATGTGGACATAAGTGCAGCAACATATGACAAATATACACATCCAAATTTTCAAAGAGATGAAAACTAGCAACTTCCATACATAAAATTTTCTGGCTTAAAACCCCACTTACAAGCATGAGACCCAATGTAATGAAGAACATAGAAATTTAGATAGTGAAACAATGCAAAGCACATAATCTCATTGGTGTGAAAATACCAAAATCCTAGAAAGTTTGTCAAGATCAGCAACCCACTTTTAGACTCGACATATTCTTAACACCAAAATCCAGTTAATGCATGTGTAGAACATTATAAGACACGCAGCAATAAAGCAACTTCAATAAACTGGACCATAGTGTTTTATTTATAGGATAGCAACACCAATAGAGAAGTTCAGCCAATCAAGGCGCGATGGACATTAGTTATACAAAAGAGCAAGTCTGGATGCTCCGATACAAAACAACAGAACAACAAAAATAGAGCAAGTTTCGATTCTCAGACCCAATACAACTAAAGTAGAGCAAGTTCATATGCTTAAACCCGATAAGAAGACAATATAGTTTTTATTGGACTCTAAGGCTGTGCATGATAAAATTTATGTTTCTTGATTTCTCGGTTTTTCTATTCCCCGGAACAGGTTTGGAACAGAAATCCGTTTGGTAACACAATTTGATTTCTCTATTTCTGAAACAGATTTCTATTCCAGAAATAGATTTGAAAAAGAAATCAGAAGCTAAAATCAGAAGCGTACCCTCAGTTTCTGAAATAGAAATTGAGAAATCAATTTTTGTTTCAGAAATTTTATCATGCGCACCCTTTATACTTCTCCACAACCAAGCTTACTTCATGACCTAGGTTAAGGGCCTTAATGAGACAACAATCATCCAATTTTACTCATCGTCATTGAAATCTCTTGTGAGGGTACGCTCAAGGTAGATAATCCTACGCTCGAGCTGCATGTCAGAATTCTCCAAGGATAAATGACAAATGGTAATGCTTTTTTTTTTCCAGTTGGATGGAAAGATTGCAATGCATTAACAAGTTCATGCATCCACCAAATTAAAAACAAACTCATGTTACCCTAGTGATGGCCCTCAAGTGTGGACGCAAATTATGGAGCCCTTGATGCAACATATGATGTGTCGAGATGCACTTGCATGATGAGAATCGTTAGTAACTAATCTGGTGGATCCAATAAACTTCACTTTATGTTGTTGTCACCCGAAGCAGCGCTTCCACTGGGATCAATTAATTGCATAATATGACGGTTTATTTCCTTTTAACTTGTTTATTAGTCATACTATAATCTTTCATGTGCTTGTAAAACATAAGTAACCACTTACTCTCTTTTGGAGGTTTCTAAAATACCGCGGAAGAGTGCTTCAAACCCCTACCTCATAGCCGAAACACCAACACTGGAATAACCGGCTAGAATAATTAGCATATCATAATGATATGATTGAGTAGGATACTATGAGAAGATTAAATAATATATTATGATAGTATGACGTTTATCCAATAGGGTCAAGTAGAAAATTTGAAGAAATAAACAAGAGATGGCGTAATTACAGCAGCATGTGCTTCCTTTGATATATTGATGACACTTTGAGACTTTGACATATTTACAGACAAATGAGATTCTAGCATGGAAATTAAAAAACACTTAATCATTACAAGTTCTTGCATGAAATCCAATAAACAGGTGATCTAGTTTAGCTCTAACACGGAAATAATTTTTCATATATAAGGTAAGTAACTGCAATATACTTTATTTGTATCTTACTCTTTAGAGATTCAATCAGTGTCTTTTGAGGAAAATATGCTGCATGTTCCACCTTCCAATATTGTAAAAATGAATATATGATTTACAATGGTAAAGTAGCTATGAAAACACTACTGACCAATTTTCTCATAGATAGGTTGTGTAACGCCTAAGGCAACAACTTGAAACATTAAAAAAAAAAAATGGTAACTTATTACGATCCCTAAATCGGGACATGAATAAATTCAGGATGTGTTAGCTTTACCGAAAAAAACTTATGAAAGTCCGAAAACGGAAAAATAACGGTTTCCCATCAATCAACATCATAAAATGGTAATCATATGGTGCCGAAAGTATAAAGACAACAATCTAAGTAGTCAGCATGCTAACAAAAACACCACGCATCATGTTAGAGCCGCAAAAAGTCTTACCTTAAAATGCCATTCACCATGCATATTCTCTACTATAAACCTAATCAAGATGTAACAATTTTGGCTAAAAGTTTGCTAGAAGTTTGAAAAAGCAAAAATACCAACAATCAACATCATAAAATTGTACCCATATTGCGACAAAAAGTATAGAGACATCAATCTAAGTAATCAGCCTCCTAAACACCATATCACTTATCTATGTTACAACCTCAGAACGTCTTGTCTTAAAATGCTATTGATCATGCATATAGGCCTAATAAAATGTGTCAATCTAGGCTAAAATTTTGAAAATACAATTGTAACACCTATCAACATCATAAAAAGGGAAAACCGAGCATCAACAAAATTATAAAGAGAACAATCTAAGTAATTAGCCTCCGATTTAGTCAAGGAAACACCCTCTATGACTAATATGCACCACAGCTGCAAAAGATATTAAATTAAAAGCCATTGATCACACATAGTCTCAACGGCAATCCTACATTAGCGAAAGATCAATCATGAAATTGAAGTGAGGCCACGTGAACAGGATTATTGTTATGTTACTATTCTATAATTCATTTGAGCTTTATATAGTGGAAATACATCTTATCATAGCACAAAAAATGGTCATTCATGTTAAAAAAATCGGAAAAAAAAGGAATTAAAAGAGAAGCGTGAGAGCGAGTGAGATAGGAGTCAAGTTATTAGAAAGGTAACAGAGAATTACAAAGCAGAACCCAGAGCTCTCATTGCATCTTGAACTTCTTCGCAGAATTTTTCGATCAACTCCAGGAAAAAGGTGGAGTCATGAACCAATTTCAAAATATAATTATCCATGAAACGGGTGCCAGCAGGTCCTAAGAAAATATTAACACAAGACAGATATCTTAGAATTCGACGAACTTAGCCACAACAAGAATTAGATGGACTTTGTGGTGAAAATTTTAGCAGTCCATTCATAGTGAAAATTGTAAAAACTTTCACCAAATAGGTTAAATCTGTCCACTTGCGATGAAAACCAGACACTAGGTTCCAGTAAGGGGCCACCATTTTCTCAAATTAGAACTAGTAAAACACTATCAAACCTTTGAAGAACAGAAAAATTCTACTATTTTCCCTACAAATTAATTAAAACCATGAAAAGGCAGTCCTTTCATCTTGAATTAATCAATAAACAACTTCATTGAATTTTCATATGTGGATTTCAAAAGGAAAATGGGTAATGGGATACTTCATCCTCCAAGGAAACGGTGAGTTCAAAAAGCTTATTAAGAAGCTTATCCCTCTCTGTAGCCATTACTCTGACAAAAACAATCTTAAAAACTCCACACACAACCAAGAGCAGAGAAAGTGTATAGGAAGACAATATTTATAAAATGTGTGTGGATACAGTGAGTGAACCCAAAAGGGGTTTATATAGCAGTTGCACCGACAAAGGTTGGTCATAAATGAGTTTGCCTGAAGAAAAAATTGAGAAAAAGGATAAAAGAAGAGTAATGACAAAGTGAAGGACATGCCATATTTTGAGGGAGTATGTTGAATTGGAATTTGCTGTCTTTCCATAGTTAGGTTATGTGCCAAGGCTAGTTTCGTACCACCTCTCTTATTTGTTTTGCTAGTTTGTAATACCGTCGTATAATATATAAGAATGAGTCTATCGAAATAAGATCAAGGAAATCAGAACGAATTACAAAGGGATGGCAACTAATTTATCAAAATTTATGAATTTGTCAACACACCGGAATGGGAAAAATGTCTTTTTCTGGCTTGCATTTTATTGTTTGGAATTGTTGTGCATAACAGCACATTCAGAAATTCTACTTAACATATCAAATCATTTCTATAGATAAATTATCAAAAAACCTAAGATAAAACCCATTTATGTGCTAGCATTTTTTATTGACTCAATTCTCAACTCACCCATTCTCACATCCCAAGAAATCCCAATTTCTATTTTAAATTTATCTCATTTCAACTTGCCAAATTATATATCAAATAAGGGAATAAGGCTTCCATTCCCATACCACCGACCGTTGCAGCGTAGATGGTAGATCCTTTGCTCTCCCTGGTGGAGGCCAAGGTTCGAAGCCCCTACGAAGCAGGAATGCTGAAGCGCTGTGTGGTGATTTACCCGGTGGCATGGGGTGGTGGTTTCACCTGTGCTGCCTCCAGGTTCTTCCCGCCGGCTGCCAACTTTCGGGGTTTCCTGGGTCATCAAAAAATAAAAAAAAAAGGCTTCCATTCCCATTCTCAATATCCAAATATATCAACCCATTTATGTCATTGTCACGTAATTTATAAAATATTTATTCAATGCTTTCTCAATGATTAATAGTTCTGACTAAGAGAACTTCTCATTAAAATTTTGCATAGATTGATTTGATCTTAATAGCTTCTGAGCTCGTAACCCTGAAACGATACTAGAAATTTGATGGCCTACTACAGTATAGAAATTATCAAAAATCAACTTGTTGCATTGCAATGCCTTCTATGACATTAAGGCTTCATTCTCACGTCTTCCTGACAAAACAGATTATTCAACTACCTACTAAGAAAGAATTCATGCCTCTGTCTGCACTAACTAATTACTTGGCCATGCTATACAAGTAGGAGTTGCTTTGCGATAAGCGACATCCTTAATATAACAAAGGTAAAACGTGGCAAAAATAAAAAAAAAAACAAAAAAAAAAAACAAAGAAAATTGAGCTAAATGGACAACAAAATAGGAGCATTTGTTAGGTCCGCACAAGTGAAGAAAATAATCTCCACATGTAATTTCGTGATGTGGACATAAGTGCAGCAACATATGACAAATATACACATCCAAATTTTCAAAAAAAATGAAAACTAACATCTTCCATACATAAAATTTTCCAATTTAAAACCCCAGCTACGAGTATGAGACCCAACGTAATGAAGAACATAGAAATTCAGATAGTGAAACAATGCAAAGCACAAAATCTCATTAGTGCGAAAAAACCAAAATCCTAGAAAGCTTGTCGAGATCAGCAACTCAACTTTTAGACTCAGCATATTCTTAACATCAAAATCCAGTTAATGCGTGTGTAGAATATTATAAGACACACAGCAATAAAGTAACTTCAATAAACTGGACCATAGCATTTTATTTATAGGATAGCAACACCAGCAAAGAGAAGTTCAGCCAATCAAGGCGCAGCAGACATTAGTTATACAAAGAGCAAGTCTGGATGCTCCGACACAAAACAACATAACAACAAAAATAGAGCAAGTTCCGATACTCGACCCGATACAACTAATGTCAAGTTCATATGCTCAGACCCGATACGAAGAAACTATAGTATTTATTGGACTCTTATACTTCTCCACAACCAAGTTTACTTCATGACTTAGGTTGATGGCCTTAATGAGACAACAATCATCCAGTTTTACTCATCGTCATTGAAATCTTCTGTCAGGGTACACTCAAGGTAGATAATCATGCGCTCGAGTTGCATGTCAGAATTCTCCAAGTAAGAATAAATGGCAGATGGTAATGCTTTTTTTTTTTATCAAGTTAATGCATCCACCAAATTAAAAACAAACTCATGTTACCTTGGTGATGGCCCTCAAGTGTGGATGCAGATTCTGGAACCCCTGATGCAACATATGCTGTGTCAAGATGCACCTGCATCATGAGAATCGTTAGTAACTAATTCGGTGGATCCATTAAACTTCACTTTATGTTGTCACCCGGAGCAACGCTTCCTGTGCTCGTAAAACACAAGTCATACTATAATCTTTCTTGTATCTCAATTCCAAACTCACTCATTCTCACATTCCCAAGCAATTCCAATTTCCATTTTAAATCCGCCTCATTTCTACTTGCCAAATTATATATCAAATAAGGGAATAAGGTTTTCATTCCCATCCTAAATATCAAAACATTTCAACTATAAATGTTGGTTGCGTTATTAATATGGTGCGACGGGTCAATAGTAATGTGCACATCATTCGAAACTTAGGTAATTGTATTAAAACAAATCTCATTTTCAATTGATTAACTGTTCATATGTCATCACCACGTGATTTATAAACTATTCATCAAATGCCTTTTCAATGATATACATTTTCCTACTTCCAAATCACAATGAATAGATTATTAGAGCTTTCATAAATAGTGGGTCTCACATATAACTCAAATTTTCCTATTATTTTTCTTTTTCATAATCCAATGACACCAATCCATAAGCCCATGTATCTAAAGGCTTATGGAATACTCTCAAATTAGGCATTTGGCCTAATTGTTATACATAACAACACATTTGGAAATTTTATTTACCATATCAAATTATTTTTATAGAGAAGTTATCAAAAAACCTAAAATAAAACTCATTTATGTGTTAGTCTTTTTATTGACTCAATTCCCAACCTACTTATTCTCACATTTATTAGCAATCCTAATTTTCTTTTTAAATCTATCTCATTTCAACTTGCCAAATTATATATCAAATAATGGAATAAAGCTTTCATTCTCATTCTCAATATCCAAACATTTCAACCTATAAATGTTGATTGCATCACTAATGTGATACGACGAGTCAATAGTAATATGCACATCATTCGAATATTAAGTAATTGTATTAAGACAAATCTCATTTTCAGTTAACTAACTTTTCATATGTCATTGCCACGTGATTTATAAATTATTCATTAAATACTTTCTTAATAATATACATTTTCCTACACCAAAATCACAATTAATAGATTATTAAAACCTTTATAAATAGTGGGTCTTACATTCAGCTCAAATTTTCTTTTTTCTTTTTTTCTTTTTCATAATCTAAGGATACCAATCTATATGCCCAACTATCTAAAGGTTCTCAGGGAACACTCTCAAATTAGGCATTTGACCTAATCGTTATGCATAACAGTACATTCGGAAATTCTATTTACAATATCAAATCATTTCTCTAGAAACGTTATCAAAAAACCTAAGATAAACTCATTTGTGTGCTAGCCTTTTTAATTGACTTAATTCCTAACTCACTCATTCTCACATTTTCAAGCAATCCAAATTTTCATTTTAAATTTACATCATTTCAACTTGCCAAATTATATATCAAATAAAGGAATGAAGCTTCCATTCTCATCATCAATATCCAAACATTTCAACTAATAAATATTGATTGCGTCACTAATGTGGTGCAAGAGTTAATAGTAATATGCACATTATTTGAACTTTAGGTAATTGTATTAAGGCAAATCTCATTTTTAGTTAACTAACTTTTCATATGTCATTATCACATGATTTATAAACTATTCATTAAATATTTTTCAATGATATACATTTTCTTACTCTCAAATAACAGTGAACAGATAATTAGAGCCTTTATAAATCATGGATCTCACATACATCTTAAATTTCCCCCTTTTTTTTTCCATAATCTTGAGACACCGATCCATAAGCCTAGCTACCTAAAGGCTCATGGAACACTCTCAAATTAGGCATTTGGCCTAATTGTTGTGTATAACAGCATTTTCGAAAATTCTACTTACTATATCAAATCATTACTATTGACTCAATCCCAACTCATTCATTCTCACATTCCCAAGCAATCTCAATTTCCATTTTAAATCTACCTCATTTTAACTTGCCAAATTATATATATCAAATAAGAGAATAAGGCTTTCATTCATATTTTCAATATCCAAACATTTCAATCCATAAAATGTTGGTTGTGTTACTAATGTGGTGTGACGAGTCAATAGTAATGTGCACATTATTCGAATCTTAGGTAATTGTATTAAGACAAATCTCATTTTCAGTTGACTAACATTTCATATATCATTGCCACATGATTTATAAACTATTCATTAAATGTTTTTTTGATTATATACATTTTTCTACTCTCAAATTATGATAAATAGATTATTAGAGACTTCATAAATAGTGAGTCTCATATACAACTCAAATTTTTATATTTTTTTTCTTTTTCATAATTCAGGGACATCAATCTATAAGCCTAGCTATCTAAAAACTTATGGAATACTCTCAAATTAGGTATTTGACTTGGCAGGTGATTGAAACATTGAGAAATTTATACGCAGTTGGTGGGATTCAAACAAGTGATTTCTAGTTCTCATTAGGTGTTTTATAATTACCAAAAAAATCCATAAACCTATTATTTTATTGTACATCGATTAAAGATTTTTACTAAAATATGCATAAAAATTAGAGATTCACTAGGATTAAAAATAATTGCTTGGTAGAGCTTGCATGAGAGCGTGTCACATGGCTCAACCTCACTTGAGTTTTACCAACTTTGAAAAATGTATGATAATTGTGTGTGGAGATTTAGTTAAATTTATAATTTATTCTTTCTTAAGCCTTTGCATTTGATTGCTAATGAGTTGATCAATGATACTATAGAGATCATACCTTTGCTAAACCTAATGAAGAGAGGGTGGTGAGCGACTCTGGGACTAAGGTTAGTTTTTTTTATTTTAAATAAATTGAATTTCTTCTTTTCATTTGGAGTGAAAACAAAAACTACTTTTGCAAAATGTTCGGTAAACAACTACAAATGCTTTCGGAAAATGATTTCCCAAATTTGAAAAATGTTAGCCTATTTGAAACAAACTAAAAATCATTGAGACATAATTTTATGAAGAATTAGGGACTCCACATATGAAACTCGGTATGCCACACGATTCTAGAAGAGTAGTTCTTTTTTGGGAAATTCTCAACAGAAAATGAAGATAGAAAGCTTGTCCAGAACAAACAAAGCATTTGAACACTATAATCTAGCTACCACATATGGATAATATTTTATGGGCAATAGAAAGCTTAAGGAAATGTAATATCAACATGGGGAACCACAGGGTTTTATTATTGGATGAAGGACTGTCTTAGATGTAAGTTGTAACGCCAACGCAGAGCAATTTATACTCTCAAGACCCAAAACAACGACATATCAAGATAGAGAGAATTACCCAAAAAAAGTCCTAAACCTATTGTAATTGTGCAAATTCAGTCATAAACTTTTTTTTTGGGCCAATTTAATTCTAAACATTTTATAATTGTGCCAATTTAGTCCATCCGGCCAAAATTGACCAACCGACGCTGACGTGGATGCCGACCGGGGATAACCGGCCAACGAACGTTGATATGACAATTCTTTTAATATATATTCAAATTTTTAAATATTTTTTTGAATTTTTTATTCTTTTTTTTTCCCCATCTTCTCTTTCCTTTGGCCAGCCAGCGCTGGCCAGAGGTGAGGGCCAATGAGGTCAGCCTCGCCAGCAACTAGTGAGGCTAGCCCCCGTTGGCCACTGGCGAGGCTCAGCCCCACCAGCCACTAGCGAAGGCGAGCCTCACCTAGTGATGGTGAGGCCACCATCGCCACATCTGGTGAGGCTTGGCCTCACCCAGCCATGGCAGGCCGAGCCTCGCCTTGGCTGGGCAAGGCCTCGCCTAAGGATGGCGAAGCTTGACCTCGCCATGGATGGGCAAGGTCAAGCCTCACTAGATCTGGCGATGGCAGCCTTGTCGGTCACTAGCGAGGCTCCTTGCCCAGGGATGGCAAGGCTCGACCTTGCCAGATGTGGCAACAATGGTCTTGCCGTCCCTAGGCAAGGCTTGCTTTCGCCAGCGGCTAGCAAGGGCGAGCCTCGTCAATGGTCGACGAGGCCTCGCCAACCCGACTAGAGGAAAGAGAAGGTGGGGGGGGGGGATAAAAAAATCAAAATTAAAAAAAAAATCAAACAATAATAAAAACATATTAAAAAATTGTCATATTAGCGTTCACTAGCCAGCTATCCCCGACCAGCGTTTATGTCAGCGCTGGCTGGCCAATTTTGGCCAGATGGACTGAATTGACACAATTGTAAAATGTTTAGGATTAAATTAGTTAAAGAAAAGTTTATGAATGAATTGGCATAATTGTAATATATTTAGGACTTTTTTTTATTTATAATTCTCCCATCGTTCATTATATATGACTAGGTAATGCTTTCACACATACAATGTACTTCTCATATGATTGTTTTCGGGCTCGTAATGTCCCTAACTACTGGATGTTGGGACTCGTGTTTAAGCTCAAGTGTCAAGTCTCTAATTATTGTAAAAAGGACCAACGCTGTGGGGGCAAAAACAGAAGAAAACCGCTTTAAAAAAAAACCTTTGTCCACCGGTCATGACACGACTGAGAAAGAGACGACGTACAAATACGATAATTTTGTAAGGATGGTCCATAAAACCATGGCCATGGATGCAGTTTATGCATATCCTATTCTTTCACCATCGGTGTTCTGCAGCCTTCTACGAGAACTTCTCACAAAAATAAATAAATGAATGAATAAATAAACAAAAGGAGAGAAAAGGAAAGTCAGAGATATGAATTAGTGAGGGTAAGAATTTGAAGAAGCTTCAAATTCAAATTTATAATAACAGTTGATGGGGATAACTGGGCGAAAATTATTGAAAAATTTCTAAACTTATTACATTTATATTAATTTAGTTATAGAACTTTCAATTATTTTCATTTAGTCCTAAACATTTTTTCATACTTTAACAAGTTTCGATCAATTTAAAATAAATTGATATAATTAAAATATTTAGAACTGAATTCATACAAATGCAATAAACTTATAACCCTTTTGATAATTTTCCTAGATAATCACTTGCACTACTCGCTTGCCAAACTTAAGGGTTTTCGCTACTTCTTGTATACATTAATCCAATGTTTGTTACAAGTATTTAGTCCACATACCAGTGCTAATCTATATTAAAAGATTAAGGAGAAATCTTACTGCATTTTAGCTGTTTACCTTTAATTTTTATGTGGCATTTTATTTAACCTTTTGGATGGGTAATATATTTGTTGGGATTTGATTGTCTTTGGCCGGTTGAAGAGGGGGACAGACGTCGGAGTACCAGTTTTTGAAGAGCTTTAGAAGTTTAGTCTCGTTTATAAAAAAAAAAATTTATCTTAGTTTCTTCTTATGTTGTAGTAGTTTTGACATCGTAATAGTACTCCTCTTCCTTTTGATAACCAAAAATTGTTGTAAATGTCTATCTTCGTTGGTTTTACATACTAATGATCTGGCTATAATATAAATTCATTTTGAAATTTGGTGCTGGTTACATGACTCGATCCAAATTAAATTAATGGGTATATCTTTTTGTTCAAGGTATAGTGAGAAAATATGTCGTACTTGGAAAAGCAAGTAATTTCATGTGAAGGGTTTTAGAAAGAGTTATTAGTGACGGGCAAGCGTCCCCATTACAAATCTTCGGGAGGACAAACTTTTATCATTCTTAAAATCTCGGCGACGGGCCTCACAAAACCATCCCTACTTTTCATCAGCGGCAAGCCCGTTGGCAACAAAAGGCGCCCGGATGCGTGCTGTCGCTTATAGTCATTAGGGGTTGGAATTTTGGTTTTTAGGGACGGTTTCACCCTTTTTTTTCCTTTGGTAGTATGATTGCAAATGGGTAAGGCATGTCTTGACCACAACCGATAGAGGCTTTTCGGGAGACTTGATTTTAGAACATGGAATTCCATCTTAGCTAGATATATCCCCGATCCCACAATATCATTACTCTCATAAATCATCTAAACTACGGTAGAAACTCAAATGGACCGCTTAAAGATGAGACGTTTTTTTTACTTTAGATGGTCCGAAGAATGGAACCTGTACGGTATACCTCGTAAACCTTTAAAACAAACTCCATGGAGTTGGTTCACATTTTGCTTGATAAAGGAGAAATTTGTACGAAATTGAATGCAGAAAATGAGACATAAACCACGCTCTTGTCAGGTGAGACTATACATGTGACATCTCGATTTTTTGATTCTATTTTCAATAAATTGAGACGGGCATTTCGTTGGCACGCATATAGTTCTTTTCCTTGAGTCGGCCACTCATATGAAAACTAGTATATCGGGTGAAGTTGTTAAGAGTTTATAATGCATCAGACTTGATAATTTGACCAGGAAGCGACTTTTTGACCGAGCTAGTCTACAAGGGTTATTACGGCACAATTAAAATTGATTAGAGATCGGAGATAGGTCGACTCGACAGAGACATGTGATCAGGTGTGGGTGATTCCACCAGATCGCACAATTCGTGTCGATCGGCACTGGACCGATTTTTCTATCGATTGGGTACCCTGTGTTCGTATTTGAAATATTGAGATTACCCCGGCAACCGAAAGTCGCTAATGTTTCAAAGATGTACATTGTGGTTTGAGATGATCAACCACATGTCAAATGCATGAAAATTTCTAAAAGCTACCCGGTAGGTTGGGCCGCGCTAGTATCGTCCCAAAGTGAAATTAACCGTGAAATTGAGATCGAATTCAGAAATTGGAAGTTTGGGTGTGTCACAAATCATTTTAGGAACATTGATTAATCTTCGAAAGATTTTTCGTGCAAGCCAAGTTTTTCAGCAATTAAATCAAAGAATGGCTAATTTGGCTCGAGAAATTAGTAGGCCCGTTTTTGGTTGTACTTTTGGGACTTAAGTTGATTGTATGGACAAGTGAAGATGTGAATTAAAGTGTGGTGATGTTGGATTAATTTTATGGACTACAATTGGACTCAATTGGAAGAGAATCGATTTGAATTGAAGAATTTAATGTACAAGAATTTAGGCGCGGCGAAAAGGGAAATTTTAATTGCAACTTGGAAGATGTTGTGGAGGGATGAGATAGTGGGAGATGACATCACTTGATGTCATGGTAGTTGAGCCGATTTGAAGGAGAACAGTGAAGTGGCAAATCTTGGTGGTCCCCCAAAAAGTGAAGAGGTCCCGTCATCTTCTTCTTCCTCAAGCTTGGAACCGGTTGAGGGGAGGAGGGGGCTGCATCGTGCGAACCAGACCAGCCCCGACGCCGCCTCCATCCGCTCGACCACCGGAGGCTTCGCCGTCGCCGTTTGTCCGCCGTCCTCGCCGTCGCTCGCTCGTGGAAGCCAGTCGAAGCCAGCTACTGCCGTCGCGCCTCTCCAGCTCGTCTAGTCGCTGCTCCGCTTGCATCTGCTCGTCCAAGCCGTCGTGCAAGCTGGGCCGGCCACCGTCGGAGCTAGCAAGGACCGCCGGAGTCGCCGTCCAGCCAGCTCACCGTCTCGTGCACCGACGTGGCTCCGCCTGCCCCCGCCTCCCTCACCGTCGTCCTTGCTTGTCTTCGCCTCCGGGAGGCCGTTCGGCTAGTTTAGGCCGCGGCTCAGCCGCCTCCGGCCACCGTGCGCCCTCGCCTTAGCCCGCCGGAGCTTCGCCTTGCCTCCGTCGCCCTTGGCCGCCTCAACCGGCGCCGGATCTGCTCCCTCTCAGCCCCGATCAGCAACCCAGAAAATGGGTATGGCAGCCCATGTTTGGCCCGTTTTGGCCGCCTTCCCGAGCCCGGATGCTCGGCCCGCTTTGAGGAAAGTTGTTCTCCTCGGCGTCCCCATCGTTTTGGTCCGCTCGGCTTGCTAATCCGGTGAGTTTAACTCACTAAACCTTGATTAGACGGTTAATGATGCTCTAAGTGTGCTTAGCCTAAGTTAAGTAAGCTTAGTTGGTTAAATTAGTTTATTTAGTTGATGATTAGATTATGGTGTTTAATTAAGTTAAAGCGTGTTTAGTTTACAGTTAAGTATGTTTATTTTTAATATAAAGCCTTGATGTGACATAATTGGGTTTTAATTTTGAATTATTTAATTGCTTCGAAATTCTGGAAACTTATAATATTATATTAATTCCGAAATTATTAAAATATTATTTTAAAAAAAAACAGTAAAATTATTTTTGATCTCGATTCTTTCGAATTTCGTGTAGATCGCGGCTTTGTGTAGTTGGATTTTGAAATTGATGATTGGATATTATAAATTGAGTGTGGATCGTGAAAAATATGAATATTATTATTTAATTATTTTCGGAATAAATTTAATTATTTAATAAATTCTGAAAATTTTGTCAAGACCCTAAACTCTCAAAATTTCGTGCTAATCGCTGCTGTGCATTTAGAATTTGATATTGATGATTGGTTGTGGCAAATTAAGTGTGATTGCGATATATATGGACTCTTTATAAAATCCTAAGTGTGGAAATGAATGGGCGATTGGCCGTGATATGCCACCTATTAGAGATCGCGTCCAGTGGGGCCGTAATATGCCACCTATTAGAGGTCGCGCCTAGTGGGGCCGTGATATGCCACCTATTAGATGTCGTGCCTGATGAGGCCGTGAAATACCACCTATTAGAGGTCGTGCCTGATGAGGCCATGAATTACCACCTGATTACAGGTCGTGCCGAGTGGGGCCGTGATTGCCACTGGTTACTAAATCTTCCTATCAGGTCGAGATGGGTAGTAGTAATTGATTTGTTGGAATGACATGTAATCGGCCGAGTCGATTGATCGCTGAGACGATCCAAGTGGTTGAATTGTTTTGATAATGTGATTGAGCCATGGTTGTTTGGTTATCATAATTGTACGTGGTTGAATTATATAAATTGCGCTAACCTGCAGATGAAGGCTGAGGCGAGGTAAGTCTTCTGTGTGATGTGGTTAGGCCATCCGGGGTGTATTTTCTTTCTAATAGGGGTTTAGGGGGTTGAACTTGCTGTGACATTGTCTCATCCCGGTTGTGGGATTAAAATTTCAGGTCCCTGGTGGACGGAGCGACCAGATAGCTTTGGTTGGCCTTGAGGAGTTGTAGAGGTGAAGTCATAAGATTGGAAAACGTGTCCGACTTGTAGGTCGTAGGACAATTCATTTTTAAGAGCCGGTCTTTTGTAGACTTTTGGCCGTAGACCTCTGTTTGTAATTCTGTTAAATTAGGGAAGTGTTATGTCGTGGTTTTGCTTCCTGCTTTTCTATCCCGTGTTTTATTGTCAGGGGTTTTATAATACGTTCCGCTTGCGCATTAATAAATGTATGGGGTCGACGACACTACTTGGGAAGGTCGCATTTGCATGACCATGGTGGGATGTTGGGGCGCTCGAGGTTCGGGGCGTGACAATACACGCGTCGCCAATGTTTGCATGCAAACGGTGGGGGCTTCTCTCTTGAAGTCCCACAGTGAAAACTTGGGTGGTGTGTCTCATGTACCAGCTCCAAGCTCATGCATGTAGGATGTTTGTGGTTCTGTTTAGATGGGGAAATACTTATGATGGGTACTGGAACAATACCAAAAGATGCACCAATTGAAACACGAATAGCGAAAGATGAAAGCAAAATTGAAACCACACGAGACATAATATATACATGAAAGATAAAAAAAAGTATAGAAAGAGAGAGGGGTTTTACTATCTTCAACAACAAGTACATAAGTACAATTCAAAAAGTTCTAAAAACTACTTTATGAGCCGTAAAATCTAAAGATCTAACAAGAAGCTAGGATGGACAAAGAAGGGTGAGAATGTGGAAGCTATCTTCTTAAGATGTGTTGCGCAAACATATCCCTTTTGCAGTCCCCTTCAAAAAAGCCCTAAGACAAATGCGTATGGTCAAATCGCCCACCAATTAGAAAGTCGAAACTTAACAGATATTTAGAAAGCTAGACATAAGGAAGAGCGTAGTAATCACGAGCAAAGCAAACGAGAAGTACTTAAGGTAGCTGCAAATGAGCGTAGATCTTCAAGGGACAGAGGTTGTTAGATGGTTAGCCAGAAGATGGCTGTCGATTTAATGCAAAAGCTTACTTGTTTTTCACCTACCAATTTCCTAATCCTACGCGTAATCTCCTTCTCTAATCGGTATTAATTAGGAAGATGATAAGACCATTGTGAAACGATATTTTCTCGCAATCGAGCCTCTAATGATTTTTGGTACAAGTAAATCGCTGACAAGATATCATGGCTGCCGAAACCCGCGCAACTCACTGCTGTAGAAATGTTCAGCACGAATATCGTGAGTATTACCGCCAACTAGTCTACTCGACGATGCGTCCTAATTGCTGAACATCCACGTCCTTTCAGTCATAACATGGAGCAGAAATGGAGCTGCACAGTACTGACGGTTGAGCCGTGATGGAAAGTAACGACTAGAGTTATATAAAATGTGGAAGAAAGGAGACACGTCCTTATTGTTACAAGTCGATTTGGTGGCATGGCCATTATCATGAGAATTTAAAGCAGATGGATCATTGCGGACTATGCGTGGAAACAATTATGTAGGTTCCGGTTGGAGAATGTAAACCACATGGTTGTAGACGGTGTGCATGATCGGTGGATTCAATGCATAGGTATTAAAGAATGAGTTATCTTCACTACAGAGAGCGAGAGGGAGAGGGAGAGGAAGAGAGAGGGAGGGGTGCATTTTAGGATTTGGTCTGTAATTTATATGTAGTGCCCAACCATACAGTACAATATATGATCATGTTTCATTAGATGCACGGGACGTCAGATGGAGACAGGCTAAGGGATGGTGGGTCTATATTTTCTGCAAACTACATCTAATGTATAACCAATGATGCCTTTAAGAAGAATTCTCGAACTCATTTCGACATCATTCTCAAGTTTGTAACTGGCAAAAGAGAGCTCGATTGGAGGTTTAGATAACTCCGATTTGCGCACTGTTTTTTCAATTAGAACAAGCCTTTGGAATCTTTCTTACGCTCCGTTCTTCCACTCGGTTCATTGGTTGACGTTGGCAAGACCGTAATAAGAAGAACAGAGTCTGCATCTTAAGTAACCAAAAGCAGCAAATTAAGGCTTAGAAATTCTGACATTTTAGAAGAAGTTTGCTGCGATGTTGCTGTGGACATGTTGTCTCAAAGTGCGCATATAGGTTGCAATTTACATTTTGAAAGAATCTCCCAGAAAGATAGCTTTTAAACACCAAGTGTTGTGACAGATCCTCACAAAAGATGTAGCTGAAGAAGTGAAACATAGAACGAGCAGGAGAGACACACACACACTAGATGTTTTGATCACACCAAATGCAACATATCTAACAACCCGTCCCATCTCAACTACATAAAGCACAAACCCTCCTATTTACAGACTTGTACATTGTATAACCACTCATATAAAAGGCTAACTACTTGCTGCTTCTTATTTTATTTTTATTTTTTTCCTAACAAGGTATCCGAATCTTTCATCTGAACTATCCTATGGAGACACAGTAACAACCCTGTCGACATGCAGCATCGCAATCAATTGCTTCAGCTTTGACATCTTTTGAGAGTAGGTTGCCCAACAGGAGGTTCTCGCTTGATGTTGGCATGAAAGACCAAAGCCAAGAAGCGAGTCACAAACTCCCCACCCATGGCCAAGTTCTCCGCGTGTGCTTTCACATAATCCGACGGAGCTTCATACATCATAGGCTCCGCCCAAAAGTCAGCCAATACCTTCCAAATGAAGGTCAGGTCTGCTTTGTCTTTCGGCAATTGCTGGCCTAACCACGCCCCCAAATTTGTCACGCTACTGGTATCATCCACTGCCTTACCAATCCCTTTCAATTTCAGAATTCTTTCTTCTCCTGTCTTGCACCCTTCAAGCAAGTCTCTTGATTGGAGAATGGTTTGGTCGAAAACATACTCTGTGTCATCAGGGCAATCGGATTACAATTTTGGACAGAATGCTACCAAGTAAGCAAGATATTTGGATAAAGTGGTCACCACGAGAAAATTTGAATCTGAAATCTGCACCTCGTGCTCGCAAATAGTAGTGACGATGTGCCATACAATTATGACTCAAGTCCGCGTCTCGAGCCTACACGCCCACGAGAGCTTACCTTCCGCTTTGTTTAGTCTCAAAGAAGCTTCTCCAATCTCCGGTACCCCAGTATATGACTTTAAAAAACGAAAAACGTCTTCGTTTCACTTCCGAGGACAGTTTGGCTGGAGGGCTTTGTTTTCTACCCTCCCGGACAAGATGGATATAACCAGCTCTGGCGGGAATGCATATCCACCTCGGAGGGCTGTAACCATGTGACTCGAGAAGCAAGTTTGGCGAAGTTTCCTTTCCCAAGGCTTCAGTAATTGCGTCCGGCAGATTAGTCCAATCGTTTTCTCGATCCGCTTGTTCCCTTGCCATGATCTTGTTCGTACGTACTTGCACAACAATGAAACCCTCGCCCGCTGCGAGATGGCCATCAAGAAAAACTCCAGAAGCTCGACGCATGTGCATGCCGTAAGAATTGCTAACGTCAGGAGAAGGCCGACGCCCGACTTGTATGACAAGAAACAAGGTAAAATTGTCATAAGAGAACTTGTTAAATTAACAGATCGAGTTTGAATTCGAATATTGATTTATTAAATTGAATTTATTGAAAAGGATTTTCCAAACAGATTACAAATCACATAAAGAAACTTTTATTTTATTAGACTTTTTATAGCTGCACAAAAAAGTAAATAAAATAAATGTTAAATTGAATTTATTGAAAAATATTTTTAAGTAAATTATAAATTGGATGAAAAAACTCTTCTTTTGTTAGACTTTCCATAGCTAGACAAAAGTGGAAATAAAATCAAAGAAAACACAAGGGTTTATTCTTTTACCTGCACCAGCCGAATTCTTCAGAAGAGGATATACACGGTGGGCCCAGAGTCAAATTGTTGACCCTGGGCATGATATAATCAGGCGAGGGTTCCCTTTAGCCGAAGAAAAGAAGAAGCCACATGTCAAGCGGAAGAGGGCCACGCACGAAGAGAGAAGAACTCGCGGGATTCAGGGTGGGATCCTTACCTTTCCCCCCGAAGGAGGGTTTGGTTGTGGCGGAGAGCCCTGTGAGGAGGGGTTTTGGCAAAACCCTGAGCAATTTAAGGACCTGCTCAGGTCTAAAACAAGAATCCGTATGGAAAGAAGAGAACTAACATACAAGTTTTTGGTCTCAGCATACTTAGAACATTTCAGTTTGAGCTTCCATGCACAATGATTTTGTGCCATAAGCTTCTATCCAAGTAAATAATTTATTTATAAACACTTTAGGTTTAAGTTTAAATCGAAGGACGAGAAACACTCGAGTATGTAAACGTTTGTAATTCGATTACAGTGAATTATTTATTGTTAGCTTTTTCGTGAAAGTAGATACCGATATTCGGACTGAACTACGTAAATCTCTAATGTTTTTATTATTCCTCATTTAGTTATTTTCGTGATTTCGTGTTGACATAAATTTCATGATCCTATCATTTTCACTTATTATATTTCAACGGAACCAATGAACATAAGTGAGATTTCCATCAACTTTTGTTTCCAATGACCCGACTGGAATATGATCGGGTACTTGGTGTAGAATGAATCGAACATAAATGAAAGCTCTAGCTCAATTACCCTACATTCTTGCGTGTAGCCATTTTCTCCTGCAACCAAACCATTCCGAATCAACTTCCACAGCTTTTTGTGAGCTTCTTTGGACAATGAATGGCTGCAAAATCTAGGGAGAGAAGCTTATAGAGCGAAAACGAGAGGCAAATGTCCTTGAGCTTGCAGTATTCGTCCCCGCCTCTGGAGCTCAAAAGCGGTCCTTGGCATGCCCGCACCCTGTCGACCGTGATGATTTCATCAGTCATTTTCAATGGTGAACCGTTTACCCATCTTGTCTCTTCGCCTCTGACAACATAGTTGTATCCTCTCATCTGGATAGGGTCAAGATTGCGCGGATCGGACGACTGGTGCTCAGAGCTTATGTATTGGGAGATCAGTTTGATGGTTCTCTGTACGTCATACCTGCTCGCGGTCATGACAGACTTCGTTTTTTCATTGTCCTTGAGCTTCACGATTAGGAATAGTGTATGAAGCACCAACATGTTGCCGGAGTTTCCGTGTCATGTCCGACACGTGTTGACTAGACCACACATGTTGACTAGACCAACATCGCTGGGACTCATTCGGACACGTGGTCAACATGCGTCGGATTTTTCGACACGTGATCAACCTTTCTCGACACGCTCCGACACGCATGTCTGAGAGAGAGGATGACAATGGAGGGTGGAGGCGAGGCCGGGATGGCGAGGGAGGGTCAAAGGAAGAGCAAGCAATCTAGAGCGCCGCGTTTGCAATGCTGTGATGGAGGGCCGGCGGTGAGGCTGCAGCTACGAAAGAGGGCCCTTCCGGTGAGTGACTGTGATGAGGCGATCGGGAGAGAGTCGTGCGACGAGGAGGAAGAAGAGGCGGTGGTTAGAGTTTTATCGAGGGAAGGGTGGTGGGGGATAATGGAAAGAAACCAGGGCCGAAGAGGGGATGGCGTGATGTGAAAAGAAATCGGGGCTGGAGGGGGAGGTGGCGTGGGGTGGGGGAAGAGATAAGCTGAGGGGGAGGGGTGGGGGAAGAAACCAAAAAGGGGGCGAGGAGGGGGATGGGGGTGATTGATGGGGGCGGGGAGCAGGGGGAGCAGGTGCTGTCGAGTGGGGAGGGGGAGAGAGAGAGAGAGAAGGGAAGATTTCAAAGGGAGGATATTGGGGGAGAGAGAGAGAGAGCAGGGAAGATTTCAAAGGGAAGATATTGGGGGAGAGAGAGCAGGGAAGAAATCAAGGGAAAGATCTTGGTGGCCTGTCGTGGGGGAGGAAGAGAGAGGGGGGGGGATAGGGAAGAGAAAAACGGGGAGGGAAATGATTTTTGGAACAAGGGTTTAGAGAAAAATAGGAGGAAATGATTTTTGGGGATGAGAGTTTAGAGAGAAAAGAGGGGAAATAATTTTGAAAGGTAAAATTATTTTTGTTATAAAATAAATAAATGAGTTAAAAAGTTATTTCAAAAAAATAATAATATTTAATTTTAAATAATAATCAATTTTGATGATTATAGAATATCATAAATTTATTTAAATAAAGTTGATTCTATTTTTTTTTTTAGTCATTAGTCTTATCCATAATTTTTATTAAAGTTAAAAACATGTTCTCAAATATGGTTACGCATTAGTTATGAATATGTTTTTCAAATTTTCTATGAATAGATTTATTAATATTATTAGTATAAATTCATTGTAAACTCTTTATTTATTTATTTATTTTTGAATCATTCAAATTAATTAAAAATAAAAATATTTATTTAATATTTAACGTGTCGGAATTCTCTATTTTTTTAGAAATGACGTGTCGTGTGTCGCATCGTGTTGTGTCGCGTGTCGGTGCTACATAAGAAATAGACACATGACCCTAAAAATTGGTGTGATCGCCCAAGACACCTTAGAATTCCTCACGCTAAAGATCAACATCTTGGCTAACGAGATGTTCCTGAGCAAATGTTCCCAACTATAGTTTATCTGCTGCCCATTGTCCTCAAGGTTGTAGTCGGAGAAGTGGCCCAAGCTCCTGAAGAAGATCATCAAGAACGTGGCCCAAATGAGGAACAGCTCAGTTTCAGTATCAAGCGACGCTTGCTTCATGAGACCAAGCATTTGCGAGGCTCGGGATGGTGTATAATGCCAATAGAGCGATCTTGAGCATCCGGTTGGTGTACCAATGCCTCAACAAGCCGAAGAAGGTGCCAAGGATTAGTAACAAGGCGGTGAGGCACACGAAAAGTTCGATCTTAGCGAGACTTACAGCCAGAATGTGGAGTTTCTTCGTGATGCCGGTGGTTTCGTTCACCGCTCCCATTTGGCTGCTTTGCAAGTTCCTCATTTTTGTGTCCTATGGAAGATTTCGTCTTTTGGGTCTGCGAAGTGTAAGAGAGAACCAAGAAATTTAGACCTTTTCAGACCATGGGTTGGAAACGGAGGCACTCCGCTATTTATACTTAAAAATTTTCGAGCCTTCGTTTGGTTTTTACGACTCGCCTAATATTTTCTCAGCGTCAACGGCAAGGTGATCAGATAGGATGTCCACAATACTAGTAACCCTATGAACCTGACCATGTTTTGCCAAGCATATTTCTTCCACTGCTCATTGTCCTCAAGACCATATGCCGAGAAAGAATATGAGCTTCCAAGGAAGATCATCAAGAAAGTCGCCCACAGTAGGAACAGTGGGTTGCGGAAAGGGGATTCCCGCATTAGCCCGAACGTATACGTAATCAAGTGGTCCGGGAGAGTATACACCACCCACAGCACGACCTTAAGCATCAGATTGTTTTGCCGACGCCTTAATGAGCTAGAAGCTGTGAGGAAGAGGAGCAGGAAGGCGACCGATTCCACGAAGAACTCGATCTGGGCAAGCATGCCCAGCTGGGATTGGAGCCTCTTCAAGACCTTGGTGGCCTCGTTGATGGTTTCGATCACTGTCACCGTTCGGCTTCCTTGCAAATCCCTCATCTCAAGACAGCGTTCTTGGTGATTGTAAGAGAGAGCCAAGGAGTTGTGATTCCACCCGACGCATGATCCTTTATATGGGAAGTTTAGTAAACATCAAATTTTCGTTCTTATAAAATATATTAAAACTGCTGCCCCGACGAGTAATGGTCATTCCCTCCTTGCGGGCAGCCGAAAAATAGCATTTCTTACTTGGCTCGAAGATGAAGGTATCAATAAATAAATATATAAATGAAAATTACGGAAAGACATCGAGAAGGAGCATTCCTTGCTTCATTATCCATTATCCATTTCCCAAAAGACACTATCGCATCATAAAGAGGAGACACACATAACTAGATTTCATTCAGATTGCTAGAACTTTGAATTTCTATACACAAAAAAAGAAAAAGAAAAAAGAATGTATGAAAAAAAAATTACGGAAAGGCATCGACAAAGAGCATTCCTTGTTTCATTCATTTTACTTTACCGAACATTCTCCATTTCTTGAAAGACATCATCACACCATAAATAGGAGACATACATTACTAGATTGCATTCAGATTGCTAGAACTTTAAATATCTACACACACAAAAAAAGGGGGAGGAAGGTTTCAATGAATATATATATAATTTTGGGAAGACATCAATAAAGAGCATTCCTTGCTTCATTCATTTCACTTTACCAAATATTCTTCATTTCTTGAAAGACACCATCACATCATAAACAAGAGACACATAACTAGATCACATTCAGATAGCCAGAACTTTCAATGCCTACCAAAAAACGAAGGTATCGAGATATATATATATATATATACCAAAGAAAATTATGGAAAGACATGGACAAAGAGCATTCCTTGCTTCATTCATTTCACTCTACCAAACATTTTCCATTTCTCAAAAGACATCATCACATCATAAACATGAGACATAACTAGATTGCATTCAGATTGCTAGAACTTTGAATATCTACAAAAAAAAAAGAAAGAAAGAAGGTATCAAATATATATATATAAGAAAATCACGGAAAGACATTTACAAAGAGCATTCCTTGCTCCATTCATTTCACTTTCCCAAACATTCTCCATTTCCCGAGAGATGCCATCACATCATAAATAGGAGACACACATAGTGGTAGAACTTTGAATATCTACAAGTACTTTTTTTAAAAAAGAAATTACAAGACATTGAAATGCAAAAAGATAATCCTATTAACTTGAACTATAAGTACATACACTCCAAATTACAAGTTACTTCCTATTTACGCTTCACTCAAAAATTATCTATGAACACCACATCTTGAATAGAAATCCCATAAGATACTTGTATGTTACATGCATGTACGAGAAAAGTTGTCCAAAAACTCTTAAACCTATTATACAATTATCAATTTAGTTTTAATTTTTTCAATTATGCCAATTTAATCATAAATTGCTTGACAACTTGTCAATCATATGAGGAATTGCATGATTTATCCCTTGTTATGTTAACTTTGTCCTATGTTTCTAGACCTCTAAGTTATGTCATTTTGGGCGATTAGAAATTACTTCAGAGTTATGTTATTGGAAATTTCAAAAAGCGGGAAAAAAAAAGCATCATCCCATAGATGTGTTCTCTGATTTGATAAATGTAAAAAGTCGATAAACTATAAATTGTCACCAATCATGTCAAGCCCCAATCCTCCAAGCGCGTGCCCATCCTTCCGCGGTCGATTAAATAGCGACGTCCTAGGATGCGCATGCCGACCCATTCATTTTAATGCGCATGCGGAAGTGAATAATAAATCCCCAAACAATATCAAGATAGAATAGAAAAGTAAGGCCACAAAATTTTCAAACCACAACACATTTATATACACATATCAAATTATGTCATATACAATACTAGTCGATATATACAAGGTTTGCCAAAAGGGCGGTTTAGAGTGCTACATATCCTTTATTCATTTGAGTCTTCAATTGAATACTCCAGAGTCCCTGGATTCGAAAGATTTAGGTCTACCATCAAACCACCAAGAGGATCTGTCATGCCTTTTCCAAAAGCAACTTTCAACACCGACATAAGGACCTCAGATTCCGGTATGGGACCCTCATTTTGTCCATTCCGCTCACGACGATACCATGATCTGTATTGATGGGGTACCTCATGAGTTCATAAACCCATCCCCTCAGGCTCCCATGAAGCAAACTATAATACCTCTACTCAGTAACCTTCTTTGGTTGGCAAAAATGCTCGAGAGGAACTACCATCTAAGGACCTGAAATGTTATCTCACAACGGGGTAAGACGACGTCTCAGCAAATTCACCCCCTAAGTCCCGACTATGAATAAAATACGCCCCAAGGGCTGCCTAATCACAAGCACAAGTTAGAGAACTTACCTTTGCCTCAATTCCTTCATGCAAGTCAATACAATTCAACTACTTAACCAATCAATTTGACTCAAATCAAATCAAGTCATCAAATCATATCAAGTCATCAATCAATCGATCCAGTCGATTAATGCCATCAAGACCTTCTCGCGGTCAACTCAATCAATACTATCTATCCAATTCGATCACGTCAAGAACTGCTCACCCTAAGCTAAAGATAGATAGTATGGCTCACCCAAAGCTAATAAATAATATAGCTCATCAAAAACTAATAACAAAGTATACTACTCACCCAAAATTGATATATCAAAGCTTGCAGGTTGATATGGTATACTCATAATGCTCACCAAAAGCTGCTAAGGTATACTGTTCACTCAAAGTTGACATATCAAAGCCCTCAAGTTGATACAGTATATCGATATATTGTTCACCCAAAGCTGACACATCAAAGCCCACAAGCTAATATAGTATACCATCCCGATCTCTATAATTTCATCACTTTTATCATACCCGATAAAAATAATCATGTGTGGGTACACGGTCGACCTTAGCCAAAATACAATATTTTCCCTTTTGAAAATCCCACAATTCCAATAGTCTATAAACACAATTTTGATGTTGTAAACCGACGCCCGGTATTTTCTAATTAATTACCGAAATTATTAAATTTTGAGATAAATACTCCAAAATTACAATTCATACTCAAATTGCACAAACCAGCACTCAATTAAATAAACCAATCACATCATTTCGATTAGCACGAAACTCCAGTCACCGGCTATTCCATTCTAATTCTGGAAAATAATAATTAATTAAATAATTACCAAAATTAATTAATAAATACCAATAAATGCCACTTAGGCTGGAAAAGCCTAATCAAATACCGAAACAGGCCGGAGAAATTCCGAACCTATTTAAATAAATACTACAACTTATCTACTTGCTAATTGCACTACTCTAACCACCTAACATGCAATATCAAACGATTAAATTGCTAATCCGTTCTAACTAGCCACCTAAACCATACTTAGCCTAAACTAATCAATACTTAAGCATAATTAACTCCATAAGAAAAAATTAGTGAGTAAACTCACTGGATTAGCCTTTTGGCGAGTTCACTTCAACAAGGACGTAAAGGCAAACCATGAACTCCAAAGCGGGGGCACCAAGTGGGGTAGGGAAATGGTCCAAAGTGGGCCTCGAAGCTCATGATGGGTGGCTAGACTTCGGTTCTGGTCGGTGGGCCAAAGGAGCTAGATGGAGGCCGGTTGGGCTGGAAACAGCCAAGGAGGGCTGGCAGGCGGTTGCAACAGGTCGGGTGGAGGCAGACAACGATGTATGGCGGTTCGGGTGGTGGGAGCGGCTTGCGATGGTGGCTGGGCAGGCTTGAGGGACTGGTTGGATGTCGAAAGAGGCGGAACGACCATGTGGGCTGGTGTGGCGCATGACGTGTGAGTGACGGCGAGCAACGACGAGTGACAGCAACACGGGTGGCTCGGCAATGATAGGAGGCTTGGGGCTCGGTTTCTCTAGATTTTCAAAGCTTTAAAGACTAACAATGGGGAAAGTGAGGGTAGAGAGGAAGAAGATAGACAGCTGGCTTTGGAGGGACCCAATTTTGCCTATCCTCACCCTTTGTCCCCTTGGCTTGACCCCACCTTGTTGGCTGGCTTCCTTAGCAACTTTTCCAGCCCCATTGCTTCTTTTAGAAGCTATTGAGATTATCCAAAATGTCATGGACCAAGGGGCTACGAATTTGCACCATTTTCTCCCCAAATCCACTTCAATTCTCACTTGAATTAATTCAATTCGGCCCTCATAAATTCCATCATTGAGTTCTTGATCAAATTGACATTTTTCTTTGCCAATAGATCCAACTTGCATCCTAAAAACGCGATAAAAAAAAACGGTTCCCTAATTTTATTTTTTTGGTGACTTAGGAACCCCGTACAGCCAGCAACCAGTGAGTAAACTTGGGGGGACACGCCCGACATCTCATTTAAGACCCCAAGAAACTGTGAGGGGATTTGAACTCCTCCCCACCGTGAGGGGGAGAGAGCCCAAACCATCATGGCCACCAAGGCGGTGGTACGGTCCCCTAAATTTTCCGGTTGAAAACTGCCCTATTTTGACCTTTCGCCAAAAATCTTGGTTTGCATAAAAATCTTCGAATGATGAGTCGACGTTCCTAAAATGACTCGTGACATGACAAAACTTTCAATTTCTGAAATCGGATTCAAATTCGTGGTTAATTTCAATCTAGCACAATTTTAGCGTGACCTAGCTTACTAGGTAGCTTTTATAAATTTTTAGTGTAAATGACTTGTGGTTGATTTTCTTTGAGCCATACTGAACCTCTTTGATACATTAGCGACTCTCGGTGGTCATGAAAATTTTGAGGTTTCAATTACAGACACAAGATACCAAAACGATAGGAAAATTAGTCTAGTACCGATCGAGGGAAATTTGCAATTTGGTGGACTCACCCATGTTTAGCCACGCATCTCAGTTGAACCGACCTATCTCTGATCTCTTATCAATTTTTAACTATGTCGTAATGATCTTTACAGATGAGCACAATCGAATAGTCAATTCTTAATCGAATTCTCAAGTCTATTGCATTAAAATCCTTTAATGACTTCTCTAGATAGTCTAGTTATCTCATGAGTGATTAGCTCAGAGAATAGCACTATAGGCGCGTCGATGAAAGGTCCGATTTATTCAATTGAAAACGAGACTGAAATTTCAGGATGTCACAAGTCGACGTAAGAAACATAAATGCTTAAAAGTTTTAGCCTTTCAATGTTGTTTGTATTATTTTAATTTCATGTAATATTTATCTATTTTGAAAATGCGTTTGTTTCGCATAAAATAAATGGTTTAGAAATTTATTTATTTTGAAAATAATTGCTTATATCGCTTAGAAAAATGAATAAACGAAAAAACATTCATTATTTACAAAAATATTTATGCATAAGTTATTGCAGTTGAGGTAGCAACCTCACATGTGGTCAAGAGACCACCAAAACTCTTCTTGCTTCTCAATACTTAAAGAGGAAGCTTACTTATCAGTTTCTTTTTCCACCCGATGTGAAACTAAGGCTCCAAGAGCCACATCCTCATTCCTCATGCTCACTCCTTCCCTCCTCTCTCTCTCTCTCTCTCTCTCTCTCTCTCTCTCTCTCTCTCCGCTCACTTATAAGATACAAGGCATTCCAAGCCTCCAAGAGTCCCACATTGAGCAAATACTAAAAGAGCATAAGAGAGATTATCTATAAAACCTAAATAAAGCATAGCCTTTAGCCTTATCGTTCCCGGCCTTTTTGGATAAGATTGAGTGTGAAATACATGAGTGTGATTAATGCTCACAAAAGTTGAGTTCAAATTTTTTGCACGTGGGAACATGTGCGATTGGTTCTATTGGACTGTTGGGGAATCAAATTGAATCGATTGGTCCAGAGCACGGCCACTTTTTAGTTTTAAAAAAAGAATAAGAAGTGGCTAGTTTTGTTGGATCCAACCGGACCAAAACCGATAGTCCGATTTGGTTCCTAGTCTTAAGACAAAACAATTTGGTCCCCGATTCCCAAAATTGGGAACCGATTTTCTCGGTCCGATTTCCAATTCCACCTTGGAACTGGACCAGAGTGGGAACCACTTACACCCCTAAGACTCCGTAATTTCTAGCTAGATTGTGACATTTGTCTTCCACCTTTATTGTATGGGTTTGTAGGAGAATCCAGAAATGTGTATATGATAAGGTAGGCTTCAAGGTAGATATTATAACCTATTTTAAGTTCCAAAAATTTGGAACTAGTGAGTACAAAATATAGGACAATAACCACCTTATACCTTGCACATTATTTCTCATGTAGGTATTTTTAGAAGAGTAGGCCCATCGAATGGGTGGGCTACTAAAAAATGGTCTGACTCCAAATTGACACATTTTTGTACAATAAAATTTTAGTAACTCAGACTCAATCCAATTGAACCCATCTAATACCTTACCCAATCCGATCTTTAATTTTAGCAATTATTCTCCTTATTGTTGTCTTTGAAAGAGTCAAAACTATCTTTCAATGATACATAAGCCAAAAACAAGGACTATAGAGTCCAGCATTCAAAAGCTCAAAGTTGAATTGTCATTTATCGAGGCTGAGCATGAAGCTAGCAATCGAGAGATCATTCAAGGATACAAATTGACTAGCGCTGAACATGCTGAGCGAGTAGAGCAAAAGGAAAAGCTTTCCTCAAGTGATGACAATACGTTGAAGGATAAAGCTAGTGGCGAGATAGAGAAACTTAAACTTGATTAGAGCGCAATTTGGTAGGCAGCATATTGGTTTCATAGACTGATGTATTTTTCTCACTTGCCTTGTATCTTCGTTTCCTCTATGATTGAAGAAGCACTCAATCTCATCTTTCTTGGACGCTAAAAATCGTAGGAACCAATGCACAATGACACAGCCTATAAGGCCCTGTTTGGTAACCATTCAAACAGGGCCAAATTTTGATATTTTGTTCTCAGAATTAGTTTGGGCTGAGAATCGCATTTGGTAAAATTTTTGTTCCCGAGAACAGACTGAGAGTGGAATCAAGAATGAAAAAAAAGTTGATTCTTGTTCCAGGAACAAACTTGAGAATTAAAAACCAACTCTTCTTCTTCTTCTTCCCTTTGGCCATCTCACGACCGCCACTCGTCGCTACTTCCTGCCGCCGCCGTTGCCGGCCTCCGCCACCGATGCGCCGTCATCCGCCGGTCTAGCAAATTCGCCAAAGGCAACCCAGCCACTGGCGAGGCTTGACTTCCCCAGATTTGGCGAGGCCAAGCCTTGCTGGTGGCCAGGCGGGCCTCGCTGGGGTTGGGCAAGGCCCGCCTAGGCTCGGTGAGGCTCACCCGGCCTTGATAAGGTCTGCTCGGCCACCGGCGAGGCTCGACCGATGAGGGCCGGCTCGCCAAGGGCCAGCGACGCTCGGTGAGGTTGTCGGCCCTCCCTCGGCCGGTCGTCGGTCTGATGATTGGCCACAAGAAAAAGAAGAATAGGAGAAAAAGGAAAAAAAAAAAAAAAAAAAAAAAGGAAAAAAAGGAAAAAAAGGAAAAAAAAAAAAGAAAAAAAATTATTTAAAAATTAAAAGAAATTGATTTGGAACATAATCAATAAGCACAGTCGAACACAATTCTATTAGAATCAGAAATTTTGGACAGTTTCCAAACGCGTTCTTTTACTTAGAATCAGTTCTCGGGAACAAAATAAAAAATAATCATTTTTGGTCAAAATCTCTTCCTGGGAACATAATCGTTATCAAACGCGCCCTAAATTTATGTGATTCTGTAGTGAGAATCAAGAGCAAGAACAACTCTCGCTACGGAAAACCCCAATTACAATGATAACTCAGAATAAATTAGAAGATACGTAAGTTTCCGTAATGATTTACAAAACAAGAAACTCCTAAACGCTCATAACAAGAACAAGAAGTTTTCTGTTTCTCTTTTCAATCTTTTCTTTCTTCCCTTTGGCTTCATTACTCCGCAGCTGAAGCTCTCCTTTTATAGAAAAAAAAATTTAGAGGGCACTATAATAGGACTGTAGTTGCAGTGGTACTGTACAAGGTGGCTTTCATTGTGCTGTAGCGCACTGTTCACATCATACATGTACCGTAGAATAATGTAGCAATCACTATAGTACGAATCTCCATAGGGGTCTTACAATTTCACGTAAATTACTGATATGATGGACATGCTTTGAAGGGACTTTATGTTTTTACACTTTCTTTCGTTATAACTTCTAAAACTTGAAATTTCCCTTTATTTCTATTACCTAAAGCCTATTTTAGATATATAAGTACCAAGTAGTAATTGAGATTTTTCTGACTTAGATTCTTCTACATTTTGAAATAGGCTTATTCTCTTCTATATTTCAACATTTTGAAGGAAAATTCAGCGGTGGTTTTATGAGATAGGACTAATTTGAGCCTTACTCTACAATAAAGGTGTAACTGAATAGAACTTATACAGGCCAACAGCTCAAGTAGATGTGAATATGTAAGGCTCAAAATACTCGACTCGAGCTTGATTGAGCTTTGATCTTTCAAGCTTAGGTTGACTTAAGATTTCTATGAGTGCGAGCCTAATTCCTTAGTCAATAAGTTTTGGTCAAAGCTTTGAATTACACCCTTGAACTCAAGCTCTCGCTCTAGCTCAAATTTTGAAAATATACTATCGTTCAAAAATTTAGTAATTTTATGTACTGAAATGCATATATAATTAATTTCTTTTTGTCAAAAAAGGTAATTAAGATATATAAAAGGGTTAATACCTTGAAAAATCCAAAACTGGTACACTTATGACAAATTTACCCTAAATTATATTTTTGACCACCAAAAACCCCAAATTGGTATATTTTTGATAAATTTACCCCAAACTGGTATACTTTTTGATAAATTTATCCTAAACTAGTACACTTGTAACAAATTTACCCTCTGTTAGTTTTTGTTAAATTTTATTATCAAATTATTAAGTTAAATGACACGTAACAATTTATTAGAATGAGCTCCACAATTTATACCATATTTGCATCACATATATCGATGGTACGTGGCTTACTAGAAGGTTCTTGCATATAAGGTTACTCAAGTTAAATATTTTTAGACTTGAATTTCATTCGATTAAGTACTCGAGCTACTCGAACTAGACTTGGATAAATAAATAAATAAATTGAGCTGACATCTCTGAGTCGAACTGAATAGCCTAAAAGTAGCTAGCTGGACTCACTTGTGCCGCTGGTCTAGGCGATAATTTCGCCTGTCTGTCTCTAATATTCACTTTTCACTGAGAGTTTTGGATTTGGTTAAGATAAAGCGACAGCCAACTATTACTCAACACCGAGAAGTCAAGATTTCTTTTTCCCTTGATTTCAAAGGGGAAGTTTTCCTTCAATGTGCTCTCCCGTACAGCACATTGAAGAACTCAAGTTCGCAAAGAAGAGCATGGTAGGGAACACCTACTACACACCATAGTTGAAAGGAAATAAAAATGTGGCTGAACAAGCTGGAAAAATCAGATATACAAGCAGAATTTATTGATAATACACTCAACGAAACATTGGCAAGCTATGCCATCTGAATTAAATAAGCATATGCACCCTCCTGACCATATTTGGATTGCTCTGTAAAACCACTCAATTTTATTACTTGCCGATACATCTTTTTTCTCAAGATCTAAGAATTTGATCATTGCAAGCTGATTATCTGGAATTGAGTAATCGAAACAACATGGTCAGCTAAACGAAATGTGATGCTGAATTCGAATTGATTTCCATCTATTCATGAGATCCGCTAGAATTCGAGTAAATGGAGAAAGTTGTGCAGGTCGACAGTACACTAAACATAATTGCCAAGAATGAGCTCCAAAATTTATACCATATTTGCATCACATATATCGATGGTACGTGGCTTACTAGAAGGTTCTTGCTCTATCCCAGCATGAGAGACCAAAGCCCACAAGTGAGTCACAAACTCCCCTCCCTTTGCCAAGCGTTCAGCGTGCGCTTTTGCATCATCTGATGGAGCCACGTACAACATGAGCTCAGCCCAAAACTCGGCCAAAATCTTCCAAATGCGCTCCGAGTTCCCTTTCTGCAATTGGATCCCCAACACAGCACCCCTATTCATAACCGTCTCTTCTGGTGCTTGCGCAATATCCTTCAGCCGTTCCATTATTTCTCGATCCGTTTTGCACCCCTCAAGCACCTTCCGAGCTTCAAGGATGATTTGGTCGAACACGTTCTCTGCGACATAAGGGTGACCAGGTAACAATCTTGGGGCGAATGCCACCAAGTAAACAAGATATTTGGACAAGTGAGTCGCTACGAGGAAGTTTGAACCCGAAACCGGCACCTCATGCTCAAGAAAACTCGTAGCTATATGCCACACCATTATAACCTGAGTTTGCGTCTCGAGCAAGCACGCCCAAGAGAGCTCATCCGACACATTGTTTAGTCTCAAAGAAGCTTGTCCATTCTCCAATTTCCCGATTCTGTTCCTTAGAGAACGGAACACAGCCTTCTTCACTTCTGGGGATAATCTGACGGGAGCGCTTTGTCTTTGACCTCTCCTAACGACATCAAGGAAAGCGATTGTAAAGCCATTGTAGAGAAATCTGGAAGGGCTGTAATGGTATGATTCAAGAAGCGCGCATTGGCGAAGATTTCTTTCCCAGGGCTTCAAATGCGTTCGGCATATTTGTCCTATCAGCTTCTCAATGCGCCTACTCTCTTGCCACGACCCCTTCTGCACATACTTGCAAAGCAATGTAACTTTCGCCCATTCGGAGATAGCCATCAGGAAGAGCTGGACAAGCTCAACACATGTGAATACCATGAGAATGACTCTGGTCACGAGAACGTCGACGCTCAACCCATTGGATGTCACAAATTGGACAACATCATCTTCTCGATTTGTGGTGTTGCGCACCATGAATATAACGGTTAGCATAGTGCCTATGATCAAACATGAAAACTCCATCACCTTCAACTGCAAACGACCTGCTTGGAAAATGATAGGGTAATTGGTGTAGAAGAAATCGTGAAGAAAGGTAAGCTCGACCTCAGCGACTCGAAATGCTCGCTCATACCCATTTTCTTTCTGAAGTATCCCTTCTCGAATCAAGAGCCATGCCTTTTCATGAGCTTCTTCTGGCAACGAGTAGCCTGAAAATCTCAGAAGGAGAAGCAGGTAGAGCGCATACGAGAGACAAATGTCCTTGAGCTTGCCATCCAAGTCTCCCTCGCTTGAGTTCAAAAGCCGCCCTTTGCATGCCCACACCTTTTCGGTGGTGATGACATCCTCGTTGACCTCCAAAGACTTTGTGGAGTTCTGCGTCAGTCCTGCAACTTCGCCAATGGATTTATCGAATCCGGTTTGTTTCGCTCTCACTACATACTTGTATCCATTCATAGTGACGGGATCGGTTTCGCACGGATTCGATAGCTGATGCTCGGAGCTCATATGATCTGCGACCCATTTTGTGGTTCTCTGCAGGCCACTTACGCTCGCCGTCATGAGCGATAGTGCTCTCTCGTTGGCCTTCAGCAGCATGACAATGAAATAGAGCAAGAAAACCGCCAGTGTCAACGGCAAGGTGGTCAGATAGGATGTCCACAATGCTAGTAACCCAACGAACCTGACCGTGTGTTGCCAAGCATATTTCTTCCACTGCTCATTGTCCTCCAGACTATATGCAGAGAAAGAATTTGAGCTTCCCAGGAAGATCATCAAGAAAGTCGCCCACAGAGGAAACAGTGGGTTGTTGAACGGGGATTCGTGCATTAGCCCGAATGTGTACGTGATCAAGTAGCCCGAGAGAGTGTAAGCCGCCCACAGCACGACCTGGAGCATTGGATTGTTGTGCCGACGCCTCAACGAGCCGCAACCTGCGAGGAAGAGGAGCAGGAAGGCGACCAAGCCCACGAAGAGCTCTATCTGGGCGAGCATACCTTCCGGGGTTTGGAGCGTCTTCAAGACCACGTTGTCATTGGTGACCCGTTGGTTCACTTTCTCCATTCCTCTTCCTCGCATGTCCCTTTCTTTCACTTTTTGAAGCAAGACAGATTGTGTTGTTGGTGAGTGTAAGAGAGCCAGGAAGTTCGAACGCGTTGAAAATTCGTTTGCTGAAATGGTCCAGCAAAACCTCCGAGTAGGTCCAGGAAGCAAAATTGGGATTCCACCCGACTTATGTTCGTTTAAAAATGAATTAAAATTGCTGCCCTCACAAGGAATTGTCATTCCCTCCTTTTAGGATTTGGAAACAGAGCATTCCTTACTTGACAAGAAAATTAAGGTATCAGTAAAAAGATAAAATCTTCTGTTACTATGTTTTACTGTCCCTTCTTCGCGAAGACATTTCACCAGAAAAGAAAGAGAGAGAGAGAGAGAGAGCGGACACCTGGCTCATCAAAGGGTTGACGAAGTCTGACAAAAAAAGAAGAAAAAAAGAACGTTTGACGAAGGTCCCCTTCACTATTTCCTTCTCCCATCCTCTACTTTTTCCTTTTTGCCCTCTATGTTTTCTCTTGCGATCTCTTCTTGTTTACTCTTTTTGCCGAAATTCTCACGTTTACGTGATTTTTGGAGGATTTACACGAAACCTTTTCTCCCAATTTTGGGCATCTTATTCGAGGTTGTTGAAAATTGGCAATCCATCTCTAGTCCGAACTGGAGAAGCTGGAACTCCGTGAAAAGCAAGCAAATTGAGAATTACAAAGCTGTAGAACAGACCACCAGATTCTCCAGTGGTAAAAAAGAAGTCAATTATGGCTGCCAAACTAAATCTTGTAAACAAAGTCTGAAAATCGGTGCATGTAAGTCGGTGGATGTCTCTATAAATAGAGCCTTTATTGATTTGTGGATTGTGTTGGGATCATTAAAGTACAGCTCCATACCACTATACTTTTCCACCATTACTCCTCCAACTACATACGCAATGAGACTATCTCACATTGTTTCCTTGTCCATCTCTACAAAATATATCTTGCAAACATATAAACATGGGCAAAAGTACGTTTCAAATGCCAAATATTGGCATAAAGGACACTTAAGTGCTAAAATCAGAGAGAAATTGATCATTTAAGCATTAATCCGGCTAAAATCTGGCCAAAACGCTGACGTGCGTAATTTCTAGTAAAGTAAGTGCAAAACGGTATTGTTTTGCACGCCGACGTGGCTAGACAATGCAAAAATGGCGTCATTTTAGTGTTGATGTGATAAAAAATTAATATAAAAATTAATTCAATTTAATTTAAAACTAAATTTATTTAAAACATTTAAAAATACAAATACAAATGTTATAAAAAAAATTATAAAAAAAATTAAAAAAATTAAAAAAAATTAAAAATTTAAAAAAAAAAAATTAATTTTTTAAAAGAAAAGTAAGGCATCACATCGAAAATTTCACTGGATACTAAACATAAAATAAGTAAGTGGAGAATAGAAAACAAAGGATTATTCGCCTTCTTCTTAGTCTTTTCTTTGACACAAGAAAGGAATGCAGACCTCCTTGCCGCCTCCCCCTTTTTATTTTTTTTAAATTTCTTTTAATTTTTTAAATATTTGTATTTGTATTTTAAAATTTTTAGATAAATTTGATTTTATTAATTTTTATATTAATTTTTTATCATGTCAGCACCAAAACGATGTCATTTTGTACTTGCTTTGTCGGAAAATTAACACATTAACATTTTTGTTGGATTGACACTTAAGTGGTCAATTTTGCTCCAATTTTGGCACTTAAGTGTCACTTTCATAACTTTTGGTACTTAAGTATCATTTGTGCCAACTTTTGGCACTTCAAGGTTCGGGTGTTTATAAACATGCACATCCGCAACAAAAACTATCATTGATATAAAAATCATGCTTTTGAGTTATCAAATGAAGTGAACCATCAAGAGAAAGCTAACAGATTACTAAACTGGTGCTCGTGCTTAGCACAAGCCCTTCCTAGTCCTTGTGATCATTATTCCGCAACTAATCTTTTACCAGTCAATTAGCAACTCAAGTAAGATTGGGGAGTCTATTTTTCTTCTTACAAACCAAAGATTATGAATACAATGACTTGATTACGTTAAATTAATCTATACTATTTTCGTTTCTCTTTATATGAAAACATTTGCATGCAATCTTCATCGATTTAATTATCCCAAGCCACTAATTAGTGAAAGTGATCATGTATGGTGTGTAAGAAATAAAGCAACACCCACTAATCAAATCAGTAAATAAATTACGGAAAAGATGAAGAACTTGGGATGTAGTGAGCAAAGATAAGCAAAGCCTGACTATTGATTATTGACCATCAAGACAAGAACTTCAGCAAATCATGGATCAGAAGGCAAATATATATTGATATGATCGATGCAAATCCCTAAGGTCGCGCATGAATCAACAACTTATTTACCATTATAATACATAATTAATTAGTACACAACGATACTAATCTTTTGATATTTTCTTATAGTTTAACATGGTGAGTTCATGATTAAGTCCTAGAACACAAAATGGCCGAAACTACGCATTAAAAGTGATGCAATGGAGAGACATGTAATTCTAATTAGATCAAGATGCACAAATCTAAGCTATCATGAATGATTTAATTACAGCACATGCGAATAGCTTAGTATAAATTCCGTAATGTCATGCATATCTAAACTGTATCATATGGAAATAAATATTAAGTGAAGCAATAATTAAATAAATGCAGCTTAGATGCAATGCTAAACATATAAGGAATCAAAATTAAAACCGAGAACCACCTTAAAATTAAAACTATCCTAATTAACATGACATGGATGAAAATAATTAACTCAGAAATTTAACCAAGAAAGCACTAATGGTCCACTCTGATAAATTAAGGGATCAATCAATTACCCCAGAGGAGTGGTGAAACCTCAGTATCACTTATTCACCGAATTAGCTTCATGATATACAAATTCTAGAGCCAGCCTATTCGTTTTTTTTTTTTCCCCTTTTTCTTTGGGCCGAATAAAGCCTCTTGCGTGTCAGGAGACAAGCTAAATGAGTACACCAAACGAGTTTAAGGGCATAATACTCTGAGGGAGAGTTTTGTGGAGTTGGGCTAAAACGACCTATTTCGCTATTCTATTTTGGATTTTAGAGCAATGGGCTGAGTGTAGATGTGGTAACTTGAAAAATAAAGCCAAACTCTCCTTGATAAGCACTGGTGCATCCCACGAAGCTTGATCTGCACGAAGAAGTGTTTTAACTAAAGTGGGATCATCCAGTCAAGGCACATCTCCACTTCTCTCTCCACTTCTGTCCACGCGAGAGCAAAACGCAAGCCTTCGAGAACACCTAGGGGGTTCACCAAGCGCCCAAGACCTCTGATTAGCTTCCCAGATAAGTCGCGGCACACTCCATAGATGGCACCTGTGGTTGTTCCTTCTAAGAAGGAGCTGTCGACGTTAATTATAAATCTCCCCGTCACCCACTGACCATAAGATTGAGTTCGATATTGCATCCATGCCAATCAATAAACTTTGCCAGCCCTAAGATGAGCCATGTCCCTTTCCGGCATGCTAGAAATGTGTATTGAGGCCCTTTTAGCACAGATCGTATACATTGTTTCCACAAAATAAATACTCCAATTGGATAATTACACCCCTCATGAAAGAGATAACCATCATCCCTAAAACTTATGTATTTCAATATAACAATAATGACCTCTAATTTTATGAAAAAAATAAAAAGGCAGAATGGACAATATTGATAGTTAGCAAAAATTAGGCCTGCCAGAGTTTTATTGTGAAAGAATGCGAAGAATTTGAGAAACGTTGCTTAGGCCTTGACCAAACATCAGAATTTGAATTTTTATTAAAGTTAATCTTATAGTTTTCCAACTATTTTTTGAAAATTTTCTGCTTTTATCATGTCCTAGGCAATTTTCGAGCAAATAATGCAAACATATAAATTTTTAACTTTCTAGTGACATATTAATGCATTATACTTTTGATTATTGGGTTAGCCATACACAACGCATGTTTTTAGTGATTCACATTATATCATCAAATGATATAAGTCTTGAATAATTATAACATTAGTTTTATGGACTGCTATTATGCTTTAATGTTATGCATGTTGATTGCATTAATTCAGGTGGGATCACGTGTGTGAATTGAAACCACATATAACGTTCATTAACGTGTTCATCCTTCTAGGCAACTGTTTGTTTAATTTCCGTTTGCTTTATACTATGATATGACAATTTTAACATGTTTCATGTTTTCTTTTTAAGTATTTTGCATAAATATCCAAACCCTATAAAATAATGGGTTGATATCATGAAAAACCCCAAAATAATACATCTATAGCAAATTTACCTTAAATAATTTTTTTACTACTAAAAACCCTAAATTGATACATCTGTGATAAATTTGTCATTCATTAATTTTTGTTAAATTTTTGTGTTTGCTAAGTTGCATGACACGTGGTATTTGATGGGCATACTAATTTGGGATTTTACCTTCCGTTTTTATATGCATATTAGTTTGTAATTTTTCGTGGTATTAATTCAATTTAACGAAAACTAATATAGTATAAATTTGTCACAAATGTACTAATTTGAGTTTTTTTGTTGTGAAACTTAATCTAAGTAAATTATCACAAGTGTATCAGTTTCAACAATAAAAAGTTATGAAGAAAATCTCGATTAGTTTGTAAAAGGTATAGCCCTTTTAGTACTCAGTCACGAAAGGGCAAGTGTCAATAGGAGTTTATCAAAACTTCAAATGCTTTTTGGGGTGATCTTGTTGACTATTCGATAAACTGAGTTAAATATTTCTCAACCAATGAAATGATTAAAGGGGAACGATTCCACAATAGTTTCAAGACTTGTTTAAGAGAATATGACTAATACTCACTTACTCATTAATTTCATTCCAGTAAACATTGACCACCTTTAGAAAGGTGTCATATAATAAAAGGAGTCGCCGGTTTGAGTTGCTCCTATCGCTGCCATGACTCAACCAACAATTTTCCACTCACATTTCTTAACACACGCATTCAAAAAGGCCATCTATGAAACACAACATGTGAAACGAAATCTAATAAGATACTCGCACTACACACACACACACACACACACACACACACACACACATATGTATGGATCTACTGATAACTTTAAATATCAACAGGCTACATCAAATATCATATGTACATTTACACCTAAAAACTAACGAATTTGCTGTTTTTAGGTCCAAATCAACCCATGGCTTATCAAACCTCTCTTCAATAACTTGACTGTCAACCGTAGGGATAATAGTGCTGAGAGGGAAAGAAGAGACAAATCCGTAAGCCCAAAATTGTTCAAATGATATGTACAGCGATTGGAGCTAACGAAGCTAAAGGGTAAGTTAATAACTATTCATTGGCAAATTGAACCCAAGCATAGACGAAAGTAGGATTTCACGCCCTCACCTTGATGATGACAAGACAATCATTCAAAAGGACGATTTAGAGGCAAAAGATGGTTATAATGGAAGGAGCTGTAGTCTTCTCCACCATTAATATCGGTCATGCACTGCCCGAGATGCAAAAATGTTTCGCGACATCACAGCAATTCGCTGCTCACATGGCCTCTTAACCATTAGTACAAGCTCGAGAGCGTGAACAAAGATTAAATTTAGCGTATAAGCAGCGAACAGCCGGGATGTCATGAACGCCATGAGAATAGTGATTAGAGCTGTTTGCGTTTGGTGCTTTTTATAGCAAGAGGATTTGGTCGCAGAGCTAGAGTGAAAACTTTGACAATTTGTAGATGTGGACAAGTCATTTACTTCCTGATTCGAGTAAATCCCGCATTTAAGCCAGGTAAAAAAATTTGCAATAAGTATAAGATTAATAGCTTACCTTTCCGTGATATGTAGTGTGATTTGTCGAGTAATGGCTTCATATATGAGCAAAACCACCATTTAAGGTATATATCAACAAATTAGCTACATAAATGGGTCGCATTTATGCACTTGAGTTTCCGTGATATGTAGTACTATTTGTTGCATAATGGTATCATATGAATTCGGGCCCGTTCAGTGACACGAAATAAGGACAATAAATTATATTTGAGAATTTTCTTACCTATGCCTATAATTTTCATGAAAATTTGTAAATTATATTTTTAAGTTATATCTCCTCCTTTTTTATTAGGGTAGCATAAATAATATATGAGGTCTATGAAATGTTGATTTCTAGATCCACCATAAAAAAACATTATTTAGATTTCTAATCACATCTATTATAATTACTAATCTTCTTAAGCTGATAAAATCAGTCTTCAAATGGCCTAAACATTCTTATGAATTTTTTTAAAATTTTTTTTCCACACAAGCACTATCTAATATTTTAAAACTAATCCCTTGAACAAATAGAAGAGAGATTTCTGTTTTTATTAGTCATTTTCCGTAGATACAATATTGAGAGTCTCATTACAATATTTTATAAATAGGAAAAAATTAATATCTGATCAAATCGAGCATAACTAACTTAAAGATATTTTTCCATACAAAATTCACTCTCTTACTTTCTTCTATAAATGTATAAATACCACGAATCAATATCATGCTTTATAACTTTTTCTGGTTCCTGTGAAAGCATCATTAACATGAAAGTAATACAATAATGTAATTGTGTTTTTATCTATAAGAACATCATCAATCAGAAGTGCACCGATCGATTATTATATTTTATGTAGTAATTATCATTTTATATCCAAATCAACTTTGAATAACACAGATAGATAATACATTTTTTAAAGAGCTAACTTTTATGATATTTAACACTTCATAGATCAAAGATATAAGCTAATAAATCGAAGTTATCCAATACAAAAAATAATGAACAAATAAATGATTCTTTTATTAAAGCATCATTGACTCGAAATATAAAATTTTTATTAGCAAACCGACTATTTAGTTAACCATACAAAAATATTAATGTTTTTAGATCAATTTAAGCTTAAGCATAAATCATATATGTTGTTTCAATAGAATAAATACTTCAATAGGATAATTACAGGCCTCGTGGAAGAGATAACGATCATCCATAAAACTTATGTATCTCAAAATATCAATAACGAACTCTAAGTTTATGAAAAAATAGAATGGTAGAATAGACAATACTGATAATTAGCAAAGAGATTAGGCCTACCAGATTTTCTCGTAGATTATGAAAGAATGCGAAGAGTTTGGTTGAATATTGTGGCGTGGTTTCGTGTGATTGTGCGCTGTTTGGTAGCTCATAAAAGAATCGAGCTGCCATATTATCTCATAATTTTTTGGTTGGTACTGCCCTCTAGACTAGACAAACCCATATGAATGGAAAAGTCGTCAATGAAGTATCTGAGTCGATTTTATCCATTCAAATGAAAAAATAAAGCGAAGTGAATAAAATCCCCCCCATTGCAGTACCTTCCACACCATCCCCCCCATTGATTGATCTCCGGTGACCAGCGCGATAAAGAAGAGAACTATGGTGACGTCTGCGTGGTCAAGGGAGCACCATGGTGGAGGTTGTCATATCTTTCCTTAGTATAGGCCTAGGTTTTTCTTTTGATTTTCTTTTTAAGTCATTTACTGTTTGTTAGGTTCTAAACTTAACTAGACTCCAGTACTAATGTCATTGAAAATTAATTGTTTATTAGTGACATACAAATTTTAGAGAAGGGCCTTCAGTGTTTTCTTTTGTCCATTTTTCACTTGGTCTCATCTAATCCATTACATTAGTTGGGTATTTTATCAGCTTGGAGTTGCCTATATAGGGTGTGCTTTACGGCATTTAAATGGAAAAGAAACAGGACGTTGGCAATCCCCATTTACAGGAAGGAAATTTTTGCTCCTTTCCAAAGAGCATGGAATGGAAAACGAAAACAAAAACGAAGCAAGATTTCATGAATTTTTTTTTTTTTTGATCAATCCTACTCTATTCCTACTCTACAGTTACTTTCAGATTTTTGCCATGCCTCTTGCAGGGTGTGAGAGTCGGAACCTACTCCTGAAACTTATTCGTCCCCACCCCATCCCCCCTGAGAAGGTGGGGATTTGAACCCCTCACCTCCCCCTTCTATGTTGGAAGGGTGGCCATTGGGGTGAATTACAATGGTTAAGATTTCATGAAATTGACATGGTGGCTTTTTAAGGTATGGAGTTATGCATAGTCTAATTTCCTGACACCTATTTAAGTCACTGCATCACTGCCCATTACAAATAACTTGAAGCCTAGTCGGCTGACATCCTAGAGATCTACGAGATTACTACATTAGATTGTCCATTCAAGGACGATTATTTCAACGTCATGCAGAAAAAACAAGGATGATTCACGAGTACAAAATGCCAGCTAGAGTGATATTATCTGGCCAATCTAACTCTTGATCAGCTAATGAAATCATCCTTACAGATCGAAGCATTGTCCTTCACTTGAGGACGCGGAACAAAAAACAAGGGCTTAAAAATAGCCATGGTTCTTTATATAAGGTCCTAACTTGAGAGGGGCTATTTTCACGGTGTTAATAGCTGGGAGCACATCAGCATGGTGACCAAAAACCGCCACGAGGGAATTTCACTTTACTTCTTTTAGGGAAAAAAATTGACATTATATATCGATTTTTATGTGCCACTATGTATCTTTAAAAAGTCTGTATTGAGAAAATCTGCCAGCCATCTCTATTTTCGCCAAGTATGGTACTCCTTGCTTATCAGAAATTAAATGGCCTAGAATTTTACAATTTTGCTCTTGCTATTTTGGAATATTAGTTTACTTATACAGCCCATATATGTAGTTAACTAGCAAATCTCACCGTAAACTATATGAGTGCCTTCGAGTGTGATGGCGCAAGTCTTCGGATAAAAAGGACTCGTGATGTCCTTTCTAAGTAGAGACTTGTCTCCATTATCACCATGTTAAATTATACTTGAGTAACCGTTGTACAATTTAATCAAGTGAATCAAATTGGGTCATTACAATTGGTATTGGTGCCCTAAGTGATGAAGTCCCTAATGCTTCCAATCTATAAACGCAACACCCCTTCCCTCACCCCAAAAAATTGCAACACACAGCCAGTTTATTTAAGGCATCTTCTTGTACAGTATGTTAGTTTACAGAGAATTAATTATTGGAAAAGCATCTTCATAATAATGATTTGCTTACAAAAATAAATTAATGAATAATATCTAAAACATCAACAAAAATGTTTGAACAGAGATAGTTGTTGATAATGAAAATATTTTTCTTTGACTAATTTTTTTTCAAAACAAGCAAACTTTAATTAGGAGAAAAAAGAAGGAAGAAGAGAGAAAAAAATTTCGGGCATTGAGCTTTTTCTAGCGGTGACTCTTCGGTCTGATATGATAGTGGCGTTTCTGTGATTTGATTGAAGGTCATCGTTAGATGGGCAACAACTGCATATTTGGAATTGGTTAGTTACCCTAATTCACGCGTACGATTCTTATCTTTGAACCCTCCTTGTTCAATTTAAATTAGTTCTCTATTTTATCCACGGTTAAATATTTCCTAATTGGTAATTGCAACACTATTTTCCCCCAAAACGAATTAAAATTCTCAACACACTATCGCTTTATTTAAGGCAGCTTCTTATATGGTATGTTAATTTTCCGGAGAATTAACAATTTTAAAAATATTTTCTTAACAATATTTTACTTTTAAAAAATAATGAATAAAATTTTAATCATCGACAGAAATGTTTAAGCATAGATTGTTTGTAAATAATAAAAAAAAAAAATTCTTTTGACTAATTTTTCCAAAATATATAAAATAATTTTTTTATAAATGTATTTTCTGGATTGTTATTTTTTTTTTCCGGTGAACAAACGTAAAAACAAATTGTGTATCCACAGTCGCTCAATGAATTGGGTCGCGTAAAATCTCCTAATTGGGAAATCCCGCCATAAGCAGATGTAAAATCAAGCAAAAATATCAAATCAGAAAAAACAATAACATTGGAAGAAAGAAAATAGAAACTAAACAGATCAAACAGCTTTTGACGTTCAACGCAAAAATCTCAAACCTCCGAAGTCAAGAAGAGCGACTCAAAAATATACAACCTCATGCATAAGCGACTCAATCTAGAATCGGTCAATTGTTATATTTACAGAGATCTATCATGCCCTAGCAACTCGATTGATGATCATAAAACAGTCGCGAAAGCGGCGAAGCGAATAGTTCAAACCCGAATTCGTTCTCTCGCATCTAGGGGTGTGCATGGTCCGGGCGGGCGGTTCCCGACCTAGAACCGGGAACCGCCCACTAAGGACCAGTTCCGATTGGGATCCACCCGTTTATTGCATGAATCCACCGAAACCGGACCGCCGGTCCACAACTGCGAGTCGCATCTGTTAGTGGACGCTGTAACTCTTGATCGTAATCGAACCCAAGTGCGCACCAAGGAAAAGGTCGTCCTTATGTTGATGCACCCTCCTTGGTCTCTTCTGCATCTTTCTCAGTCCCAGCTCCACACAAAGCTCTAGTAGATTTCTGCTATTAAGTTTTAAATATGTTTAAAATCTGAAAAATCATATATCTTTTTTTTAACACTTTATTGGCAAGACAACAAAACGTTTTAAAGTAGAACTTGGTTTGTTTTTGTTCTTCTATTTTTTTTTTCCAAAAAGAGGGTACTCTAGTCGTACTGTGTCTGCGCATGGTAGATAAGCAATTTTCCGATTTTTGCCATTATTTTCTTATGTTGGTGAACTGGAAAAAAAAATGAGGATCTACCAATTTCCAAGGGAAATTAACTTGTTGGTCATTAGATTGTAGAAAACCCTCACTTGATGTCCATGTCAGTGCTAATCATACCATGTAGACCATTCAATGTTTACGTCAGTGATTTTCTGTTACAATTGATCGAATGGACTCAATTGACAAAACGTGGAAAAGTTTATAACTCAATTGGTAAGATTCAAAAGTTCAAAATTGAATTGGTAAAATGGTAATACATTAGGACTTTTTAAACAATTTTCCTGTCGGTGACTCATGCTAATTATCATAGAAAGTTGAGTACTTTAATGTAGTTACTAACAAATTATTGAAAAAAAAAAAGCACCGTTTTTTTTTTCTCTAACTATAATTTCTGACGCATACCAATACTTATTCAACTTTACTATCACATAAAAGGACCATATTCTGAGCATGGAATAATAGAATTGTGCTTGTAGAGAACCCAAGGATGGAGAGAAGTAGGGTTCCCATGCCCCAACGTGGATGATGACGATACAATCATTTACAAAGATGATGTGAAGGTAAAAGATCATTATAATGGGAGAATCCGTTTTTCTTCCCGACCAGAAATATAGTTTGTACACGTACCCCAGGTGTGAAAGGGCATTCAAGACTTACGCAACAATTTGCACCATTTGGGTCTCGATACAAGTTTGAGAGCGGAACGAGATTAAGTCTACACCACTTTGAAGATGGTTAAGGAGGGTGAGCTGCAAACTGTTGGCACATCTTGAACGCCCTTTTACATCTCGAGTGCGCGTATAATCCGTGGTGCTAGTATGGCAGACTAATATTAGTGAACCCATTAAAACCATCTTCCACCTCTATATTATCTCTGCGATTGATCCTGGCATCATCATCAACATTAGGGGCGAAATTCCCGCCAGTGGCTGAGAAGTTTGGTTGATTCCCTGTTCCTTTTCCATTGAGAAATTAAATCTGGTGCGAGGTAGGGAGGGAGGGAGAGAGAGATTGTTACAAAATGACTCTTTAGCAGTGAGAACAGTGATTAAAGCCGATTGCAGTTCATGTCCTTTTATAGTAGTGGCTTCGAGACATCAATAGGATTTGATGATACAAGGAGTTGGCCATACTGCTAATGCAAAAAAGTTTGACAATTTCTGGCAAAGCCACTTTCTTTTCAATTCGAGTAAATCCATCATTTAAGGTTAGGCAAAATATCGCAAATAAATATCAATCATAGCTTTGCTTTCCATGATGTGTTGTGCGATTTGTTGAGTAATGGCTGCATATAAGAGCGAATCCACCATTTAAAGTAGGTCAAAAAAATAATCTACAATAACATGGACCGCATCAAAAGAGTTACTTTTTCTGTGATATGTAGTATGATTTGAAAAAGAACTCATCCCATCGCATCCCATCAATTTGAGCAATTGTTTCATAGAATTTAGGTTCATCCAGCTACTCGGAATATGCCCAAGAAAGGACATTTCATCTTATTATAAACTTGTACAAATAATTTTTCATGAAAATTCCAAGAGTATGTTTTACTTTTTAATTCATTTTGTATATTAAAGTACTAGAAATTTATGAGTTTTTCTTATTGCACATAATATATATTCACAGTAAAATGTTGCTTACTGAAGTTACCATATAATGATATTATATATTTTTCTAATCACGTCAATTTTAATTACTAGTCTTTTTAAACTAATTGAATTAGTTTTCCAAGGGCTCAAATATATTTAATACAACATTTAAAAAAAAATTGCACACAAGAGTAATCTAATAATCAATATCTAATAGGAGAGATTTCTATTTTATCTTGAGAGTTCTATCACCATTTTATAGATAGGAAAAATTGATTTTCAATGTTTTTAGATCAAATTAAGCTTAGGCATAGATCATATATGTTCTTTCAATGGAACAACTGTTCAATTGGATAATTATAGGCCTCTTGGAAGAGAGAACCATCATCCCTAAAATTTACGTATTTCAAAAAAAAAAAAAAAAAAAATGACCTCTAATTTTTATGGAAAAAAAAAAACAATGGTAGAATGGACACCATTAATATTTAGCAAAAAGATTAAGCCTGCCAGATTTTCTTGTAGATTGTGAAGGAATGCGAAGAGTTTGGTTGAGTATTGTTTTATGATTTCGTGGGATCGTACGTTGTTTGGTAGCTCATAAAAGAATCAAGTTGCGATATATTATATCATAATCCTTTGGTTGGCAACGCCTTCTAGACTAGATAAACCCATATAGAATGGAAAAAGTCTTCAATGAAGTATCCGAGTCGATTTTATCCACTCAAATTTAAAAATAAAGCCAAATGAATAATCGGTGCTCATTGTAGAATCCCCCAAAGCCCCTTCTGAATCTTGTTTCATCAATAACGTTACAAATAAATAGAAGCCGAGTGAGCTAGCATTCTAGAGATCTGCGAGATTACTATAGTAGATTGTCCAATCAAGGACGATTACTTCAACGTCATGCAAGAAATATAAGGATGAAGGATGAACAAGGGATTTCACATGTACATTGCCAGCTGGAGTGATGTTATCTGGCCGATCTAACTCTTGATTATCAATGTCTAATGAAATCATCCTTACAAACCGAAGCATAGTCCTTCACTTGAGGAAGCAGAAGAAAAAACAAGGGCTTGAAAATAGCCATGATTCTTTATATAAGGTACACTAAGGGCCTATTTTCACGGTGTTAATTGCTGGGAGCACGTCAGCATGGTGAACAAAAACCTCACGGGAGAATTTCACTTTCTTCTTTTAGAAAATTTTGGGCATTATTTTTCTGTTTTTATGTGCCACCATGTATCATTAAAAGGTTTGTGTTGAGAGAATCCATCGGCCTTTTCTATCTTCAACATGTATTGTACTTCTTGCTTATCCAAAACTAAATATCCTTGAATTTTATAATTTTGCCCTTGATATTTTGAATCCAATTGACTTATTTAGTCCATTTATTTAATTAACTGGAATTTCATGATAAATTATATGAGTGACCTATGGCCCAAGTCTTATAATAAGATAAGCCTCATCATGTTCTTTACAAGTAGGGACCTATCTCAATTATCGCCACCTTGATTACACTTGAATAATCATTGTATGATTTAACCCACATGAATTAGATTGATTGTTACAATTGGTATCAGAACTCAAAGTGGCAAAGTTCCTAATAGCCCAAACTATGGGAGCCCATCCCAAATGGCCACCATCTTATTTATTTTTATTTTTTGGTAAATACCACCATCTTAATTGATTTCAAGTACTCCTATAAAAAGTTTAGTTTGATATATTAGGTTGGCTCGATGTAGTGAGAGACTATGAAGGGGATACATTTTGTCATGATGCAAATTGCCATCTTCTCATGCAAACGTGACTCGAGCATTAAGAAAAAATCAACAGTAGAAATATGAAGTAAAATGGAGAGAGGAGAAACAAAAAGAGATGACACTTTGGACTTCGCAGGGAAAAGGAAGGAGAGAGCAAAATATAGGGCCATGATGGGAGCGTTTTTGTAATTTGCTCAAAGGTCATCGTTCGGATTGCTACAACTATGCATTTTGAATCAGTCACCCTAATTCTTGCACACGTTTCTTTGAACACTCGTTGTTTAATTTAAATTAGTTCTCTACTGTATCCATAGTTAAATTTTTTTATCCTAGCACTAATTTTCCTAATCCGTAATTGCAACACTCACCCCCCCCAAAAAAAAAAAAAAAACACCTCCTCCACACAAAACCAATTTATTTAAGGCAACTTCTTCTCCAGAAACGTTAATCTCAACTTCTTCTCCAGAAACGTTAATCTCAACTTCTTCTCCAGAAACGTTAATCTCAATTTGAAAACTACAAATACTTGTTGAAGATGAAATATTTTTCTTTGACTAATTTTTCAAAAAGATAAATAATTATTTTTCGATATATATTTATTAAATCATTTTTTTCCTGCGAAACAAATGCATAAAAAAATTGTTTATCCACTCCGCTCAATAAAGTTGGGTTGTGTAAAATATACAAATTGGGGAATAAAACCATGAACGAATGTAGCAAAAATATCAAATCAGATGAAACAAGAACAGAACCGGAAGAAAAAAAAACTGAATAGATAAAACAGCTTCTGATGTTCGGGACAAAAATCTCAACCTCCAAAGTCAAGAAAGAGCGACTTAAAAAATATACAACCCCAATTGCATAAGCAACTCAATCTGGAATCGGTCAGTTTTCTATATTTGCAGAGATCGCCCAATCGACTTGATTGTTGATCGTAAAACAATTGTGAAAGTGGCGAAACGAACAGTTCAAACCCGAGTTCGTCCTCTCACATCTGTTAGAGGACATTGTAACTCTTAATCGTGATCGAACCCAAGTGCGTACCTGGAAAAAGGGCGTCGTTCTGTGTATGCACCCTCCTTGGTCTCTTCTGCATCTTTCTCAGTCTCTTAGCACCCATCAACAATGCCAGATCCTCTTCGATTTCTTCCCTCGACAGTGCCACCGGAAGCTTCCTTATCCTCTCTGGAATCTTCTTCTTGCTCTTCGTTTCTTCGGCTGTGCCTCTCTCAAGAATGCGATGCCATGGCCGTGCGTCCTTTTCGGGTCTCAAATCCCACGGCTTATTTTTCTTCTCCTCGTCTTTCTCCACGGGACTTGGGTTGATGCGCGCAGTACTACCGTCGTTGTCGGCTTTGTTGCTTTTCAAAGAGATACGAAGTACCAATCTCCCCTTACTCTCCGAATGCTTCTTCGCAGACATGTCATTTGAAGTAACTGGGGAGACACCGGAGGTTTTCTCGGGAGGGAAACCGGAAGACCATCGCAGGCTTCCATGATTGACGAGCAAAACAACAGGGAATAAGGTGGTGATTAGGGTTTAATGGAGTTGAGAACCCAAATCTACAGATCTAGTGGACTTCGGCATTTAAAATTTAATTGTGCCTAAAATCTGAAAAATTATCTTTTTAATCTTGATTGGCAAGAAAAAAAGAAAAAAAGGGTTCTTTAAATAAGACTTGTTTCTTCCCCCAAACAGAGGATATTCTAATTTAGATCATAAAAATAAGGAAAAACCGAGGTCGCTTGTAGTGTTTTAGCAAGATTGAGGTTAGTTTCATTGAGGGTAATATATCTAATTAGTTGAATTGAGGATTTAGATTGGAGAGCGACATTTTTATATTAGACGTGTTGAGAATGGAATGGCAATCGAAAATTTTGAACGGATTTACTTTCAGATGTGATAAGGTATAATTGGAAGTGGAAACGTTTTAGAAGAGATGTGTTTAGGGTAAAATTGGAAAATCAAGAAGTATAAAGAAATGTTGATTCTTCGTACTTTTATCGGTGGATATATATATACACACACACACACCCACAAAGAAGTTAAAAGGGGCAGTTTCTTTAAAACGCATCAATTTTATTTCAGGTTTCAAATTAGATGAAACTTATTTCTGTCACATGAAAAAACACCAACTTTAGTTTGTGTCTTAATTTTGGTCAAAACTTTTTTAATCTTATAAAAAGTACCAACCTTGAGTTGATAACCAAATCTTGCTTCCGTTGAGCTTCCGTCAAATTTCTATTGAGTACATACATCAAATCTTTTAACATATCATTAAACTAAAACTTGATGGACCATATCTAGGTACCAACTAAAAGTTGATTTTTATGAGAAAACAAAACATTTGGACTAAATTGGGATCCGACCTAATTTTTTTTTTTTTATAAGACAAAAAATGTTTGCGTCAAATTTAGACCCAGCATAAAGTTGATGCTTTTTCATGAGACAAAAAAAATGGATTAGAATTGGGAGTCGAGATATATGTATTTTTTTGGTCAGATGATTGGGACCCAAGATAAAATTGGTGCTTTTTAAGGAATTACGCACAAGTTAAAAATCCATAGCCTTTTCATGCTATCAATAATTGCAATGTTTATTTTCCAACTTTCTTGCTAACTATTTTTAGATCGCATCGATGTATTGTGGCTAATTGATTTTTACTTGTTTTAAATATTTTCCTTTTTCTAAACTTTGTGTTTATGCATTTGATTTTATTTCAAATTTGAAATACTCAAAATTTTCACAACTTACAGATCTCAACTCAGAGTCCCTATGATTTTTCCAAGATTCCTTAAACTTTTGACAGTATTTTCCACAGTTGACGGAAAATTCAGAGAGTATTCTTTCATGCACTTACAAATGCTACAATAAGTGTTTTTTTGTATTAAGTATCACTTCTAAGTTAAGTTGGCTTCGCCGAGCTACAACTTTCGGATCCGTCCCTGCCTCGAGTTTTGTCATCTGCCCATATTTGGCTTCCTTCTTATTGCATTAGTGTGAATCGTTGTTCTCAATGTTATGGAGTGCTTAAAATATTTAATGAAAAGAAATTCCTTTCAATTAAAATCAATTTGGCTTTAGATGGCGGAAAAGAGTCATCTTCCTCTAAAGGAAAGACTTTGAGGTTCAAAACTCCCGCGCACACCATGTGGCTTTTGTCTTGTCAAATGACTATTTTGGAGTTCTTAAACATTATTCCTAGAAATAAAATTTTTATTTTCTTTTCATGAATCTAAATACGAAAATTAGCATGCTCTTTAACCCCGGATACTCTATCTGAGGTTTTATCCACCCCGATAAGAAGACAATAAGGGTGGTATCAAACATAAGAGAAGATAAGTTACTTCTCATTCTCATCCTCATCCGGGCTATTGAAACGCAGTGTAAACACTAAAATTTCTTTGAATTTAACAACATATCAACATAATGCATGTCTATGTTATTTATATTTTAGTGATCCCATATTTATACCCAAATTTTCTCCTAAAGATTACGACTATTCGATGAAGTTTTCCACGCTTCGTGCCTTTTCGTTGACAACCGTTCGTCTTGATGGGAGACGATGTATAAATAGAGACGTACGTTCATTTCTGACGGGTGATCAAGGTCTAACACAAAATCCTCACATTTAGAATACAGGAAATTTGGTTAGTAGAGTACGCCTATTGCTTTCTTGATTTTCAGGAGATTCGACGAACGTGAATGCAAACAATGGCTGGAGGTTTGTCTATAAACGATCTTGGCTTCCGCATATGAATTTTTATGTCTAACATTTGGTATCAAAGCATGTTTATAGCCTCTGCCTTGTTTTGTTAAATTTTGGTGTATTTTCGGTGTGTTTTCGTTGAATTTTCGGCCATTTATGTACATGAACAGTAACTCGGATTTTGAGGCCGAGAGAGAAACTCAACGATTCCGGGCAAAATCCGCACTACCCACCCCTTGATTTCGGACCCATTCGGTCGCACCGCCATAAGGAACGTTAGCCATGAGTTTTTCCGGTATATCGGAGTTTGCCGGAGGCTAATCGGGCGGCGGAAGTCGTGGTGATTGAGGATTTCGTTTGTGGAGTTTTTCGTTTGATTTTGGGGCCAATTCTTTATCATTTTCGCTGAAACTTGTACTCTTGTGGTCGTGCCGACGTTCTCTTCAAAACCCATCAATTATTTCGGTCTTAGATGGGCTGCCGGAGAAGAAACGGAGAAGAAATGGCGGCTGAAAATGGCGAAAAACCGGCGGAGAGGCCTCTTTTCGCGCGAGGGAGAAGGCGCGTGGGCTCCACGCTTGCGCTGCAGTTGCAGGCGCGTGGACCCACGCGCCACGC